>CAESWR010000361.1:70215-82484 GCA_903171835.1 Mullus surmuletus
AGAAAGAAAAAAAAAAACCCAAAACAATAAAACTATGAGCAACAGTCCCAGCTGCTGATGTGAGGGTGCGCAAAAATAAATCCTGGATCGCTTCCATGAACAGTTGATGCGAGGCTGATTTTGTAGGTCCCTTGGCAGCAATAATGCATCCACAAATTCACACAACAAAATAAAGACACCCTGCAACCACACGAAAAAAAGAAAAACGGAAGATTTATGATCAGTGGCAGGTGTTTTCCTTCGCCGTCCAGGGATTCTCGGCTTGCGACAGACTTTTTGGGCGACATTATTGAGGTCGTTTCACACTCAAGGAAAAACAGCGAGTGTGTGTCGAGGGAAATGAGTCGGAATGGAGGACATCTTGTGTATGAGGAAATAGCCACGCATGGGGGCATGCATGACGGGAGTGTGTGTGTGTGTGGTGGGGGGGGGNNGGGGGGGGGGGGGACAAGACAATCGCCATTTCAAGAGCTCCACAAAAGACTTTACTATGCTATATTATTCATCTATAATCCCCCGTCTCCGCATCTCAGTTATTTTCCTTCCATCTTCTTCCACCACTCGCACTTTCGCTCAAGGCTCTTCCTCTTTCTAAGATACAGCATTTCCACTTCCCTTCTCCCTCTCCCCATGTCTTTCTTCCCCCTCTTATTGCAGTATCTCACCCTGTGTCAAGTGGAAGGTAGGGGGACACCCAGGTGTAAATTGCTCGGCTCGCAATGGCTGTAGAAAAGCAGAAAGCAATTTCCACACCATTTCATAGTGGGGTCCTTTGCCACCGCAACCGAGCCCTGTAGGGACCTCCAACCAAAAGAGAAACCGCCATTTAACCGCCAGCCGGTCAGCATGGAGGAGATTAGGAGGAGAAGGGAACAGCGTGTGGGGGGCAGAAGAGAGAGACGTTATCGCCGCTCACACTTGACTGGCAGTCGGAGCCACCCAGATTACTGTTATTGCCGCAGATTTTAAACGGCTGCACCCGCGCGGTGACAAATGCGGAGAATAAACCCCAATGTCGGAAATGCATTGCACATCCTGGCGCCAACACCGTGATTCGGAATCAGCTCCAATTGTGTCCGCACACATTTAAACACGGTGGCAGGTCTTAAGGCCTTAGCATGCACAGTTTTTTTACATCCATAAGCTGATTTGAAATAAACAACCAAAAAAATGTTGTGCAGAGAATCCTTGCACACCGACTCCAATGTGTTCGTATTCAAACTGATCCCCTAACTCCTCGCAAAAGGGGAAAAACGAAAATACTGGATGCATCCGATCCAAACAACTACACAAGGCCAAGGTGAGATTCAACCTGCTGAGAAAGAAGCTCCTCAAATATTCTGATCGTTTCCTGGCATATGTCAGGATGCCAGTGGGCTGATCTTAAGAGTTCTGTGTCGTGGTATTCTTCACACTGTTTATCATACAGCGCTGACGTTATTTTGGTTAAGGACGTCTGAGTGTACTGTGGCTCTGAATAGTCAAGCGACCTTCAAGATGATGTTTACTGATGCGGGAAAACACCAAATAGTTAACCTGTTCTGAAAAATATAATGATGGATGAAAGTTTCAGAGTCACTGTGTAAAAGATACTGACACAACATGAGGTTGTTTGTTTTTTGTTTTTCATTTAGGTTAATTACTGATGGAAAAAAAGAGTGCAAAGGCCTTTAGGTGCTGCACACTGTGGTGTTATCACAGCTGCACTCAATTAAATGGGATCATCGTCGTTAGGGAAATGATTGTGGCAGATGCTCGTGCACCCTTTTTTTCGGGGCAATTGTAAAAAAAATAAATAAAAAAAACTATTTTAAAAAGGAAAAGAAACACTCCATGCACTCCCAAAAATGTAAGAGAACAGAAGTGCAGAAAAAGTGCAATGATTTAGTCATCGGTAATTATCTACTTCAGACAAGATTGATCTCTTTCTTCTGACCATAATCCCTCCTCTGCATGCCGAGCTCCTTTTTATCAAACACCTCCACAAACTTCTTTCTTTTCTTCAAGAAAGGCTTTATGTTTTCATGCACCACAGCCACCCCACCCTACACACAGAACACTCCATTCATTCTGCACTGGTTTTTAGTATCAGTGCTGTTTAGTGCCATTTCCAGTGGGGTTTTTTTGTGTTGTGTATGAAATGCAACTGAAGGCATATTTCTCTGCTGAGGCAATAAAGTTATTTATTGATTTAGTTGAATTGTGCCACATTTTGCACAATGCATTAGATGTAATGGTCACACAAAGTGGCGAGTTGGGTGTTGGTCACCAAGTCAACTCAAGGCAGGGAGGAAAAGAATTGAATAGAATAGAATGGCCTATATTGTCATTATACAACAACAACATTGTAGAGATTCTCCCTTTTTCAGTGCACGCTGTGACAAGAATAAAAATACGTGTCGCCGCAATGATTGATACCAGAGCGGCAGGTGAAGAAATGGCACCCAAAAATCCATCATTGGTCAGGAGCAAGCCAGAGGGCAAAATTCACAAGGAGAAAGGGTGTGTCCAGTGCAACCCAAAGACTTAATTTGCACTCCGCCTGCTGCTTAAAACTACTTGGTGCTTTCAATTATACACACAGCTGTGCAGTGTGCGAATGTTTGCCTACATTTGCACAATATTTTATTGTGTTCTTATTCGAATGTCTTCACTACATTTTTATGTGTATTCAGTATTAAGTGTATTCATCAAAATCAAGATACACATTCTGCTGGACACCATTAAGTACTATAACCTTGAAGCCCAAAATCATTTAATGTGACATATGAGGAAGATTTCCAAACATCACAGTAATCACAACTGCCAGAGGACAATGGTATATAAAGATTTTTTTCAAAGTAGATTGTGGCCCCGCAGCCCACCCGTACTCCTGATATCATCTTTGAGAAATACTGTCTTGACAGAAGCAAAGAAGCGTCGCCATTTATCACAGTGAAGGCTGTTAAATAAGGACAACAGGACGGAAAAGGCGACAGTATTGTTTATTTATAGCCGGATTCTTCTCACGGAGCTGCTGGGTGTTTGGACAGACTCGTATAACTTCCCACAGTCACTCAGTTAGTCGAACAGACCGCTGCATCTATTTAAAAACACGCCAGCACGCGGTATTTGGCTATAATTCAGTACCAGCCAAGCTTATCTATTAAGATGTATTACACCCACCGGAGACCTACTGAGGGACGGCGAGGTCAGGGAAAAGTGAAGGCCTCACCTCAAGCTGCTGTTCGACATCCAAATCAGCATTTCAAAATCACTCAGCGAGATTAAAATGGCAGGGAATGAAGGGGGTGAGTGGCATGGAGAGGCAGGTAGCCGCGCTCCTAACGGCAGAGGCAATCTAGGTGCTCCTGCTTGACTGTTAGCGTGATTAGATACATCTTGTTCCATTATTCATTTTCTATTTCTGCTGCATTTTCTCCTGGGAGATTTGAAACATTTCTAATAGCTTTTAAAACATCTTGTTGTGTGGGTCACTCACTGTAAAGCCGCTGAGGCTGCAGAGCATTGAAAAAGAATACTTTGTCTCCCTTTCTCTGCCTCAAAATCCATTTCACCCTTTTTTTACCTTCGCAGTCACTAATTATCTTTCTCCCCATGCGATGACCTGGTTTAATAGATATGTTATTCTGATTATCAAAGAATATCACAGCACCATGTTACTGAAGGAGAAATTAACAAACCTATTCATAACGGTGTGGCGCAGTGGGTCACAGTCACATGTTGCGCTGCTCTACCTAACAAATCTGTGATTTGTTTTATGAACGCGTGGAATGTCTCAGCTATAGTGATGATGGATGAACAAATGCATGGGTAGATGTTTTTGTTTTAGGTAACACAAATAGTTACCAATATTAATGGTAACTTAAGAGAAAAAAACATAAATGAAAATAAAATTTCACTTATTCAAAATGTGCTTTTCGAAATATCAAAACCAATCTGGGAAAACTGCATGAGAATTAATTCATTTGAGCTTGGAAAGAAAGAACTATTGTATTTGAAGTGTCAGGAAACAGTTTCTGAACCCCAAAAATGCATCACATCTGTTGTAACACATGTGCAATCATGATCCAAATGTGAAGTTGGATCTTGAATAATTGTTATTCTCATTGTGGAATTTATATTGTCATTTTCCATGTATCATTCTTCAGATCAAAATAGATAGAATAATAGATTTTTTTAAAATCTAATAAAAAACAGGTCTCAGGAAAAAATTTAACACTTCCAACAAATCACACCATGCATCTGTTCTGCAGAGGCCAGGCTTCAGATTGTGCATGTCTCAAACATGATAATAGTTCAGGAGGAAAAAAATGAAACTCAAACAAACCTGAGACTATAAAGCCATCTAAAGCAACGCAGGAAGAATCACTGCGGCGTGAGCTCACAAACTCCACATTGCAACAAGGCATGCAAATCACATTAGCTTTGGTCACACCATAAATACACAGTCACTGCCACATTGCTTAGGCAATTACCACAAATACTCTGAGCTTAAGATAAAAGAGACGCACTCTAGAGTTGCCCTAATCGATACTGTCAAATTAGCAATAGATGAAAGGTAGTTTTGAAAGGTATCAGTGACCCAGGCTGATTACATCCTTTGTAAAACACACAAAGTGTCATGCATGGAGCACACACGCAGACCTGTCACAGAGATGGATCACTTGCACGTGTGTGTGTGTGTGTGTGTCAAAGCAGAAATGAGTGAAAATGGTAAAAGTCTAACTCGCCAATATACAATTACGCAAAAGTGGCAATATGCCGGGGTGGGGGGGTGTCGCCACACATCCAAGTCTCCGCCCGCGGTGATGGATGAGGCCGGGCATTCCGGAGCGAGTCGAGGCGTTCCACAACATTGACAGAGAGAGACAGGGATGGGCACTTTGTGTGTCTGTGTGAGAGAGCGAGAGAGTGACCGCGATGGAACGAGAGGAATGATTTCTGTGCGTGCGCGTGAATAAGAGAAAGAAAATGTGCGTGCCAGTGTGTGTGTGTGTGTGTGTGTGTGTGTGTGTGTGGTGTTGATGGCTGTTGTCCAGCGAAGTAGAGCAGAGGGGGTTGACAGTGATAGAGAGGCTGGAGAGAGGGAGGGGAAAGAGGGAGATGAGTGGTGAGAGAAGAGAAGTGAGGAGGACAACTTAGTGCAGTCGGTGCTTGATGACTTGGGGAAGAAAAGGAGAAGGGAGAGACTTCATCAGACAACAGGGGGAGAGACGGAGAGCGGGGGGAGAGGGGGATGGGTCATGACTGGGAAGAGAGGGAGAGGGATTCCATTACTGGAGAGAAGGAGCTGGGTGTCTCCGTCTGCGTCCTGGAGGAACGCTCCTGAGCTGAAGTGGAGCCGCGAGCTCACAGCCTGGAAAATTTGAGTCCTGACAAAAATAAATTAGATTTCAGAAAAAGAAAAGTACCATCCGGTGTCTGACCGGTCATGGAGAGAAGGCAAAGAACTATTTTAATCAACAAATGTCATTTTTGCCATTAAGGCCATCTATGACATTTAAGGGACTTTTTTTTCTGTCTTTGTCCACACAAAAGTTTATCGCAAGTTTAGTTTGGCTCTCTGAAAATATTTCTGATGATAATGAATCAAGGGAATTGAAACGAGTGACGCAATGAGAGCGATTTTAATGCTGTTAATGAGGAAAAGGACACAGTAGGGAGTCCTACCCATGAAATACTCACAATTTCCAGAAAGGGCATGAATATTTGAGTATTTTTCACCATGTGAAGCCAAGGTTTTCGTTTCTTGTTTTTTGTCTAATGATATTTTTAGCATTTTAAATTTTTCTTCTTTTTCCATTTTAATAGGCGAGGTTGATCGTCAAAGTTTGTGTTGATTCCAAATTGTATATTTGTATTTTCTTGTTCGGGTCATGCATGCAATGGACCTGTGCTGCACACCCACCAGACTTGGGAAGCTTATTGCCATTTTCGTAACTATTCATTAAGTCAGATATTGCAACCAAGGTTGGACTTTATATTAAACTTTCTAATTTCTTTTATTTTACACAATCAAACCAAATGTAGCACATTAATTTTTATTTGGTAGTTACACTAAAAAAAAGATAATTTCATTTTCACCACAGTATACAATAACCGCAGGCATTTGTGCACAAACAGGAACTACACTGCACATGATTAAGGAAAATGCTTAATGGATGTTTGAGAGACATAATCCTCAGTGTGCACCGTTGGTAGATGAGTTTGCCTGTTTTTTTGCGGGAAATATGAAATTAGCACAAGTTTTTTTCGTAAATCAGAACCACAGTAGGCCCATCTCTTCCCAGATGTCGAAATATCACAGTAATACAGAGTGATTACCACAGTCCCACGTCCTCTGTAGTCCCTCATAAGTCGAGCAATTAACAATGGATTACATGTGTTAGGCTTTTATTTATGACTAACAAGCAGTTAACAAATCATGATTTCCTCTATGGCGGAGCATAATGTTGGGTCTCAAAGGAAATTCAGCTGAGTTACAGCAACTCGACAGTTATATTTCATACCACACGGCCACGCGAAGGCCCAACAACGCTGATTTAAGTCCCTCTCGGAAGCAGCCAGCGTGCTGTATCACTTTATCACACTGTGTATCCATCTCCCAACACAAAACAAGCTGCAGAATAAGCACAATACAAGTTAAGTGGTGCTAAAGTTAAAGAGATGTTGATTTGTGGCCTGGCTGGCAGTTTGTGTCAGGGGACGCAATAATGAATGAAAACAAAGGGAATAGAATGGTAAGGGGAAAGATAGGGCGAGCGAGACGCAGACAGACGGGGTATAAATAAAGCCTTTACAAAAGCTAAATGAAACAATGGCACGACGCAGTTTAAGAAAAGGTGTCACATGAACGCGGAGGCACGAACACGCAAGCAGGGAATGCAAATGAGAGGGAAGAGTATCACCGAAATGATTGCTGCTATTACAATTATCATTAGCATGTGTTGTTGGCAATAAGTCGTCTCATTACTGCGGATTCTATCATCATGCTAATTGTGGAGGATGCAGTGTTTTAGCCGGTGTGTTTTTTTTGGGGGGTTTTTTGGCGGGGGGGGGGGGTTCACCGCAAGAAGTCTTGCAGCGTGATTGACTAAAGGACCAACAGCAGCGCGTAGGTAACGCACACACTCCTCGACAGGGTTCGCATGAAAGCGGCCTCCTGCAAACGAGCTGCAGCTGGTTTCTCAAAGGGAAAAAATGCTTTGTGAAGTTACAGACGATTTATTGCCGCAAATTCCTAACAGCAGGGTTGGATATGCCTCGTGTTCAAGTGGTGGGTCTGAGCATAGATCCATCTCCAGTCTGTTTCCCGTTCCTGTTGCAACCAGCCGGCTCCCAATTTTAATTTAGCCCCTTGTATTGCAGTTATCTGGGCGGAGCCAAGGAACAGTTTAAATGGCACTCTTAATACTATTAGTTTTCAAACTTTAAATTATGGCAGGGCTTCCAACAATAAATAATGAATAATTAATCAGCTCAATTATAGTTTTGACCTTTATAGCATAAGCAATATTGCACAAATATGCTTTAAAATGCAATGTTTTTCACTACTGCATATTTCACTCCTTCACTTATAGGAGCAAAAGCTAAACAGCATGTGCAGTATTGTGTACTCACAAATCCATTCAAAGGTAAATTGTTCGAGAGGTGAAAGTGAAAGATGGATGGCGACGTCCGTGTGAAACCACCAACGAACTGCAACTCTTAAACTGTGGCACAAATGAGTCCATCTCTTTCTCCTAAACAGTCCCAACATTTTAGACCTGCTTTTCACATCTTAAGTTATTTATAGTTGATAGATATTGGTTGGTAAAGCTTTGGTAAAACTTTAAATGAAGCTTATTCCTTGATATTAAAATGAAATTTAGTTCAGGCTACACCACAAATTGTCAAACCTTATTCTAAATGAAGTTTGTTAGCAGATTAGCTCAACTTGGTTTCCAATTATGTATGAATGGGTCAAGAAGGAGGTTTTCTTTTTACGTGGCACTGCGGGGAAATAAATCTGTACTCATTTACAGAAATTTCTACAGAGAATGAGGGACTTTACAGAATGAGGGCCATGTTCTTTTTCTCCCTCTGAAGGGTCATAACCATGCCGTGTCATAGACCTCAAAGACCAATGTGGTATGGGTTGGTTTTAGGCCAACTTGAATAAGGGTATTGACATGTTTTGGGGTGGGGGGGTGCTGTTTCTTTTAATTTAATTTGGACACTAATTTACCTTCTGTCTTATGACGATTGGACAAACTGGTGATACCAGGTTCTCCTAAACACGATATTCTGAATAGAATGCACGATGGTCTGAACAAGCTGAATGACTCAGAAGACAAGGAATTCATTGTTAATACAGTGTACACTGACATTTCTATTAACTCTTCGTATACGCAAACTGTCAAAGGCTAGAGATTGCAATCCCTCTCTATCATACACGCACATAAACACAGGCTGCGGTTTACAGGCGTGCTGTCCTATAAGGCAGTATTTCAAGACTTGGAATCTCACTAATTTCAGCTTTTTTTATTGAAGGCTTGAAAAGTTCAGAAGTACCTTTAACGCTGACTTTTCCAGTAGAGGATACATTAAAACAGGGAGGCAGCTCCCACCAAGGGAGTGCTCAATTTTACATCTTGAGGAGTCTCCGCTCTTTAGCCACTGGCTTATGCTGAAATGTGTTCATGTTCATTAATTGGACAGATGTAGACCCAAGGAATAACATACGATTTCTAAAATATGACTGAACTGTGCTGAACCTAAATTACCAGAGCTTACTAGTATATTTTCTCTTATAGTGCTCTTTTAATCCTTCGCCCAAACAGCAACAGCAGCAAATACAAAGTCGGAAGCGCCTCGCCGTGGGGATGAGACACTACTGGCTGCTAGTGTGAAATAATTAAACACACTTTATTGAGGTCAAAACACTTTTAGGTACTGCTCTTCCCAGGTTTTATGGAGGGTTACTGTACTTATGATTTCTTATTCCTTCCATTTTTTTGTACCCCAGCATCTGATCTAGAATAAATAGAGGTAATTGTTTATGTATTCACCTGTTGGATGTTAGCTTAAGGGAAGTGACAGTACTTCTTGGATATATTTGGGTTTTTCTACAAAATGGTACTCACTTTGCACTCTGGATACTGCATTACCTCATTCACACTCACATTCACACATGATAGAGGCTTCCATGCAAGGTGCCAAATTGCTCATAAGGAGCAGTTAGACGAAGAGACCACAGCCGAGGAGATCCACCCAGTAACATTTTGATGACTGGCAGCCCTCTCGACGTACTGAGTCACATACAAATGACAGGATGACGTTATCCTTGTAAAAATTTCCCTTGAAGAAAAACTAACCAAGAAGGCAGAAGGCCGAGAGAAGAAAGTGCAGAGTATGGAAAGGGTAAGGCGCAAGATTTTGACTGGACCCAAAGTGACGATTCTCTGTCGCCCAAACAACAAACTTTTTTACCAAGCAGTAGAGTTGACGTAGAATATTTTGGTACATTCCGGTACTTCTTTTGACAGTGGAAACACATATAATCGATGAAACAGAACGGTACCACTCGGTGGAAACAAGCCTTAAAAGGTTGTTAAATCAGCTGAAGTTGGATGCATTTTTTTCATTATTAATGCTGACAAGACATGTATGATGTTGATGAATTATGTCTAAACGAAACACTTCACTTGCCAATGTATTCATAGTGGGTAACACCATCAACACACCTGCAAAAATGTCAGCATTTCCATACCAACTCAGCCGAAATCTGTGACGGGGCTGGACTCAAAGTTCAAGAACTGGCTTGCTTGAGTGTTGTGTAGAGCTCTTTCTAATATGTCGAAAGTGTCAGTATGGAGGACAGCCGCAGAGCTGCCAAGCATCTGTGTCTCTGCGGTTTTTTTTCCCCTCTTCCCTCACTATCCTATCAATCTTCTCTGCCCAAAGTTTTGACTCTCAAACAGCCTGTCTGGTGCGAGCGATCAATCAAGTTAACGATGCCTTGAATTATAGTTCAAGACGACATGTCAAAGTCTGAAAGCCAGACAGGAATAGTGGAAATTTACAGTGATTTTTTTTTAAGTGGCACCAGCGCTATTTTTGAGGTGTTCCCTTGCATGACTGCCATTGTTTTAATCGTCAAATGCACCAATACTTTTGTTTTGTGTTTTGCCCAAAGAGTATCATCAGTACTGTTCATGTGAGTACAAATGGGTGTACAAACACACTAGCCGTAGTTATTCATTATTTCTTTCATAAAATAT
Organism: Mullus surmuletus; assembly: GCA_903171835.1. NCBI lineage: Eukaryota > Metazoa > Chordata > Actinopteri > Syngnathiformes > Mullidae > Mullus > Mullus surmuletus. The sequence continues at coordinate 80,481 of CAESWR010000361.1, forward strand.
TCACTTCTACATCATTGATTAAATAATGGTCAATGGTCCTACCATTTCAAGACAAGCTCTATTATGCAATAGAACACTCTAGCATGGAAGTCAATGCATCAAGGGAATGTGAGTGAAGAAAATACCTTTGTTAGTCCATTAGTCCAGGGTCGAGCACAGGTAAGCAGTCCGAGAGGGCATCCAAATCCAATAAGGGAAAGAGCACAAAAACCAAAATCCAAAAATAAGAACGGGGTCAAAATCCATTACATCCATTACAGCAAACGGTAGGAAACGAAACACTGCATAGCATGTACACACAGGGGCGGAGAGGATAATCTGGCATGGGAGTGAGGGCAAACAAAGGGGTTAACAAGACACAGGTGCAACATATGAGGTTGGGAACAGGTAATCAAAAAAACTCAACAACGGCAGGAAACAGGAAGTGAATGCAGACAAGGATCTAACAAAATAAAAGAAAGTTAACACAAGGCAGATCAAACTGAAACAGCAATACATCCTGACAATTTGACGGAACACCAAAATCAACAGAGAGCCCAGATGGAGACATTTGCGTTTGATTTGATACTTGATTTCTCCATTGGTGGGCAGATGCAGAAAGCTGCAAATTATAATCCAGTTCTCTGTTACAAGAACATTTTCCCATCACATTTCAATCATTTTATAACTTGAGAGATTTGCGATCCCCCAGGGTGAAGTCGTTTTGTTTCATTTTCTCAGAGGAGCCACAAGTTTGATGGTTTCAGCTGGACAACACATTGTCTCATTTCAGTCACGTCTCACTCAGCGGGTTCTTCGCGCCGACATATTGACGTTGTTTCCTCTTGTTTTATTCAGGAGGAATCGCTGCTTGTGTGTGTGTGTGTGTGTGTGCGCAGAAATATTTAAACGTATGATTGCGTGAGCTAGCAGCTGGCACACTCCACCCCACCCCCACAAACACCGCAGAACACAAAGCAAGACAACAACTTTCCACTCCAGACGTGTGTTCTGTAGTACAATTAGTCCGCTGATTACAACAACTCAAGGTCATGCTGATGAGACGACTGCAGGATGACTGATGGGGGAATTCTGGAAATCTACCGACACGCTGTGGCACATTCACCCACACGGATGATACAAACAAATACACACAAGCACCGTATCAATAAAACAATGTCTATTGTGAGTCATAACAATTGAATAAGTAGACTCTCCTTTGGAGGAATGGTGGAGATGTACACACAATAAATGGGGGAAGTAAAGTGGAGATTATGTGCTTCACGGCTAAGCGCTGAGAGAGGATTATCTAATTTAAAGCCAAGCAATTCAAAAATAGTGTGAGAAATTCTAATTAATATAAAATATGTCATAGATAGATAGAGAGATAGATCAATTTTATTGTCATTTGGTAATAACACCACAGATGCTGTCACAGAATGAAATATCAATGCACTGCTCAATAATAAAATAAAATAATAATAAAAACACAGAATAAAGACTTGACTGCTCGCAGTCTTTAGTCAAATCGGAACTCACAATGCTAAAAAAACTCAATTGTTTATGTGTGCCATATTTAGGAGGAAATGGAATTGTTCGTTCGTTAATGATGGCTGACCCAAAGCCAATATGAAAACAGTCATTTAAACTGCACACCTATTTTATTGGATTGTACAGAAAATGTGGTTCAAAGATCAGTAATATCTTTGATTGACTCACTCTCCGGTAATCAAGAAATATTTGACCCTGCTTACGGCGCAGTAATGTGCTCCTTTGTGTCTCTCCGTCAGCAATAAACTCCAAACTGTTTTCTCTTCTTACGGACAAAGTGATGATGAACACAAGCTAAATGAAGTTGCTTTCTGCTGTGTGTGTCTAAAGATGAAGAAGGCGGAGGAAAGTGGCTCCCCCAGGATAGCCATGTTGCAGTTCACACACTGCATGTCATGTGTATTTTACTGTCATTGTGTGCTCTTCATGTATGTGTACGCGACACTGTTGGGAATTCCTGTGTTGCTGCTGATG
>CAESWR010000361.1:83864-107740 GCA_903171835.1 Mullus surmuletus
ATAAAATGATATGAACAGCAGACTGAACAATGATAACATCCAAATATCACATTGCGACAGACAATTGGACAAGCAGATATTTACCTAAGACAACATCCATCCATGTATATTCTATATCTCTATATGGGGTCGGGGGCGCAGTGCGATGGGGGGTTCCCAGCTGTTATTAGGCAAGGGACAACATAAGTGTTACTGAAATACTTTTGAACATCGAACCGCATTTACAGCATTTTGATTACAGTACATCTTTACATCTGCCGCGACCCCTTTGACAGTGTATTACTGCAAAGTACATGAAAGTAGTAATTGTAGGTATGGGTGGGCGAAAAAAATATAGTTTCACGATATTTTTTCAAGCAGTATCACGATACACGATACTATCATGATATAGTATATGATATGATATATATAGTTTAACGTGTTTTTTGTGGTTATTTTTCAAGTTACTTAACAGTAGAACCACTACTTACAGCTGTGTCTTCCTCGCTGCAAGGAAGAAAGGGGGCGGGGACTTTTGGAGCGTGTGAGAACACAACAGATCTTCAAGAAGGCAATGCGTTGCACGCGCTGTTAGCTTGTAGATCTGTTATTTTTGGTGAACGACACCGTCGTACCATAGAAGTATAAAACAGGGTATAGAACTGCAAATCATAGAACGTGCATTCACTGTATCTGATACAGTGAATTTATCACAATCTATACGATATTTCTGAAAAGGCATATCGTGGAGACATTTAATCGTCATGACGATATGTATTGACTTATCATACACCCCTAATTGTAGGTCTTTTTAATTTGAATGTTTATGCCTACCTGTTAATATTTTCTCACAAAGAATAATACAATCCGCTATAGGAACTGCATCTCTACACTTCTCCCATAAATCTCCAGAAAATGGAAGTTAGCTTAGAGTTGTGACGTCGGACATCGCCCCTGAGGGGAGACCCCGGCGCCGATGTGGGTCCCACAGGGGACATAAAAGGAGGATGATGGGGCGACTGCTCCCGCACCTGCAGCTTGTGGTAAGCCCAACTTAAGGCTTTAAAAAAAAAATAAAAAATCAGCACCACTAGAAGAAATTGCATTATTGCAATTGTTTATCATTGCATTACTATAATAATGCTATATGGGTGTGTATATGTAAAACAATATGCCTCGAAAGTTCACTCAACATATTATCTTCCAATTATTGGATCAAAGAGTGAAAAACTAATTGTATGATAAATTACTTTTGATAGGGAAATCAATCCTGCTGATATGATGTCTTCCCTGCCACGACCCTTCAATTAAGGATTAGGTCTGTACTTAGTGGTAATGATCAAAGCTTTCTATTAGCTAATGAGCAGCTAATTGGCAATAAGCAGCCAGTAATTAGCTATTAGCTAATAACTTTTGGGGCAATTTGCAACAGGTAGAATTAAATGTTCTCGTCGGCCACAAAAACAATAAACGATCTTGCACTCAGACAGTAAGATGCAAATGAGAAGCAGCTGTGCATGCAAGCAGTTGATAGCAGGAGCAGTCAATGGAGGATCAGCGAAGGTTTATGCGGTGCACACGCAGACGTGTTCACACACACAATGTAACACGCTGATGTTATTGAGAGCACGTTGCAGATGAGGTTTGGGAGGGCGTCGCTCTGCAGTTCTGCGTGAGAAAGATGCTTGTTTCTTTTGTTCACCATTGCTGTCATCTTGTAAGTTTAATTAAAAAAAAGAAAAAGGAAAAAAAAGGAAGTGTTTATCTATCCTGAAAGCATCGTAGCTGCTTCACGTTCCTACATGCAGCATGCTATGGGGGGAAAAAAGAAACACGATTTACAATGCAAAGCTGTAAAGGACAGACAGAATACTCAAATATTTAAGAAGAAATTAGAAATTCGTTTTGACAGATAACGATTACTATTCCACTAATATGAGACAAAAGAGGAAATGAATGGCTGCAAAATCATAATGAGCAAAATGAGGGATGTGAACTGTTGCTATGCAAAGCGTGCTCTTTGCATAATATCATAAAATACAGAAGAGTGCTTCAATATTTCATCTTTCCTTAAATGCAGTTTTAAAAAAAACATGGAGTGGCTTTCTGAATCACAGCATAATTGCAATTCATACATCCATACAGACAGTGTGTGACAAAAAAAAAATGAAATAATGAGATGACCTTTTTTTTTAAATTGAACAATCATTTCACATGTTCCAGGCATGTATGACCTACAAAATGCATAAATTCAAAACCTACAGGGATGTAGGGGGGGGCAGTAGTAGACAGTAGAAAGAGAGGAAGACCGCCAACCGCAATTTCTTAAGCCAGCGGCCTCTAGTCATTATGTCGCCCAGAGGGACTGATGGGACGTGTGACAGAGACTGAAGGCGTATAGCTGTTTCCCCCAGAGAAGTGAGAGAGAAACTCAGCACAGAATGCATCATGTAAGACATTTGTGCAAACATGTAAGACACACAGGCTTGAATAATGTAGCCTGTGTATGTGAGTGTGTTATAAGCTCGCTCCGTGTGTGAATATTTATGTGTATTTGAATATTTGCACATGTAAAAGTACACTTGTGTCACATGTGTTGTAACGTGTGTGAGAGTGGAGGGGGGGGGGGGGGCATTTGTGCAGGGACCAGAATCAGGCCAAACTCAGGATGAGATGATGGCTTATTAATGCACAGGGACCTGCTATGTACCCAACACATTCAGATTGTGCATTTAGCTTTTTGCCCCATTACGGGCAATATTAAGCTGAGGGGTGCGGGGCCCATTTCCAAAGAGTCATCCTGTAATGAGAGATCAGAGGCAAGGTTTTATCATAGGCAATAAAACATGAGAACCGCGTGTCTGTTAATAAGACCCCGAGAGGATTGGAGAGGGGGGTGAAAGGCGTGGGATCCGAGGATCAAAGAAACGTCTGCCTGGGGAGAGGAAGAGGAAGAGGAGAGGAGAGGAGAGGAGAGGAGAGAAGGGGAGAGGAGAGGAGAGGAGAGGAAAGGAGAGGAGAGGAAAGGGAAAATGGACAAAAGGCAGAGGAATGCATTGAAGAAGGACACAAAGAGAAGATCACCAGAGAATGTGCAAGAAAAGGATGGATTGTCGAAAGGAAAAGTGTACTTGCTCCTTCCATTAATGTGTTTAATATTTCCTATCAGTGATTTCTTCTACAGTTCATTTCAAGCGCTCTTTGTCCAACTTAATAACTCTACTGCCCGTGTTCATTATTGCCTGTTCTTTGCTACATTTGCTAAGTCCATTGATACATCTTCCCTCTGCTCTGCTTTTCAACAGAAGTCAAGAATTTAATCACAGATGCAATTAAGATCACTTTAAAAATATTATTTTGCCTGCCGCTCAGTGAGGCAAACTTCATACCTTGGGCTCTATTTTTGTGAACCAGGCGTAGTGTAGGAGCGCCAGACATTGCAAGTAGACATGGTCAAATTTGAAATTTGTTGATGCAAGACGCATACCTGCTGCCAAACAAACCAGCTCCTCTCAAATCCAGACCCTCAAATCCACTTTGGTGCAGTTGATTAACAATTTTGTGCCGTCACAAATCTAGTTTGGGAAAAAAGGTATAGAATCCTTTGTCCTGCATGCAGTTGGATATATTTACGGTATGGGAATGAAATATTTTCGACATCCACCAAAACCCTTCCCAGAGCCACCAAAATGGTTCCGACAGTAGACATGGTTGGAGCTGGCACAATGGCCGTGCAACATTCTGACACCAAAATGACACAGCACCAGGCGTCACCCCTGCTGCGCCGTCACACCCACCTCGGCATGAGCCGGTCTGCCATGTTGGCAAATGCACGCAGCGCGGCTTGTGCCCCGTGAAGATGCAGTCAGGCCAGGATTTGGGCTTAGACTAGATCTGTGCCAGAACCAAAATAGAGCCACATCTCACGTGTGTCACTTGTACGTACTTGAAAGTAAGTTATTGGCCTTGATTATTAAAATATACTTATCCTTATTGTGGCAAAAGCAGAATGAAGCAGCACATTTATAACTGTGTTGGATATATAACTAATGTTATATATCTCATTTGAAACATTACATGAACACAGATATGTGAGGTCCATGTAAGATACTGTTGCACTTTCAAAAGTGGAAATCCTTTTTCATCTCTCTCTATGGGGAGGTCAGTGATGTAAATATGTCTGTGAAGCAGCTGTACTAGATGTGACAGGAGACCTTCCAATTTATTTTGATTGGCCTTGCTTTATGCATGCCCCGGGTAGATTTCCCGTGGGCAAGTATGCATTCTCCACAAAGACTGGAAAATTCAAAATATGTGCCTGCATGCAACTGCTAGAAATGAAAGCAAGGCTGTCATCAGAGTGAACGGATATTGTTTATTTTCACCACGTTAGCTTGTGTTAACATAGAACATACAATATCTCTGCTGCAATACATGTCATGTTTGCACATAGTATATCATATACCTGCGTTTAAGACTTGTGTCCATGGGAACTAGAAGAATTAATCCAGTTGTGGTGACAGTTTAATCTATTCAAATCAGCTGCTTGATATTAGTTGTGTGTTTTTTAAACGGACGTGATGAGTACATTCTAGTATCAGTTATATTTCTGACTGTAGTGCTGCACAATTAATGATGGTATACAACATGCCAAGGTGCAAACATCAGTATGATCCCCAAGTGCAGCCTCATCACCACACTGCTGCAATTGTCAGGACGCACATCTGATCCTGACATCGCTGGAGTGTCTAATTAGTTCACAGTATGAAGGGCTGTTCCTTTGACAACATATGTCACCTTTAAGTCTAACACGATTCAGACTTTGCACCCAAATCTAACTTTGCAAACAGTAGACTGCAGTACTGTGCATGCAATAAATGTTGCACATTGAAACATTTATGATTTGAAAAATATTGAGTGGATACGATTCAGCAAAGTTGCCTGGGTGGAACCTTCCTCTTCGTCCCCTGGTTTATTTTATTCAGTTTGCCCTTTAAATAGACCTTTAAATATCCAGTCTGAGTGATTCAGACATTTTCCTTCTCACATACCAGGTGAGGAGCTCTGGCGATTTGTTAAAATTGGTCCCCCAACGCTGTGATTGGCGGTACCTCTGTGACACCCCTGCATTCTAAAATATACATGAGCAAAGAAAAAGCGTATTTCTAAGTAAACTGAAATGTAGTAAATCATGTTTCTTTATGGAAATAATGTAACATGAAGAAAACATTAGCATTTCATGTCAGAAATTAAACGCATGCAATGAAATCCAATATTTGAAAGGTGAAGTCAGCATAATAGTCTTACTCGTGAGTGTTTGTGTGATTGGCAGCTAAAGTTAGCTCAGGTGACCCTCTAAAAACCAAGCACAATAGCTAATGGGTGGATGGACGGTCATTAGTGTTTTATAAGATTGAGCATTTGCATTTAGGAAATGTCAGAATCCGTCTCTGCTTTTACGTAAATCTGTTCTGAGCTGTTATTGTTTTACAATGCACACTGGACTGGTCAAGAGCATGTTTTACACACAATGAGAAGGGCCTCTAAGAAGGAGGGCAGACAAATAATCAGCGTAGGATTTCTCAAGATAATTTGTTGGCGAGTGTAATCTCAAAAATGAACCAGTGGCCTCCATCTGCTCCCATTTGCACTGGAGCGTGTGTGTGAATAATGTTTTCTCCGTCAAACTATTAACAAGCCCAAATCAGGCGTTCATGAATTGGGGATCTTTGTGACCAACAGGGATGGTTACACCATTAAACATGATTCACCATTGTTGTTCTCTCTCTCATTACTTTTATTTGGTGGTCGCTAACAAAGACGTGAACCAGCCAAGAACTTATGCTCTCTTTACACATGATCACTTTTCCACACATATTTTCTCTGAGCTGGAAATTGAAATTCATTAGGAGAGCTGAGTCATCTGCCCACGTCAGGCTGGAAGGCAAACACCGCGGTACTCTTGCTTCCCCATCCTGTGTGTCTTTAATGAAGCAGGATTGATAGCATGCCAGCGGAACCACAGTTCACCTCATCAGCAACCAGCCGGGGGAGGGACGCTCTCCAATAAATAGTGCAGTAAACACACAATTAAGGGCCCACATATCACCGCTCGGTTATTACATCCCACCAATTAAGCATCAGGGGCAACCTGCTCATTTGTATCACTTTACGTCTGTAATCAGTAATTTAGTAATGATGTGCTGAACCTCCGCCGCAGGCACAATAACCAGCAAGAGGGTCAAAGTGGGAGGCTTCAGCGGTGAGTCTTTGAACTATTTATCTGGACTAAAAAGTGTAGTTTTGAGTTTGTCCTCTGGATAATTATGATAAATGTGAAAGTTGCTCCAATCATAAAACTCTAAACAACACAAACGCTCTTATTAGAGGCATCCCCGTCAACGTAATCTAAATGTTTGTCATGTGCTAAGATCTTTTTGTTTTCTTTATCAAGCCCAGAGCCCTTCAGGCAGTGTGCCCTTGAGCAATTAAGGACGTATTTATCAGCTGTTGTTAGCATCACATGAGCATGTCCAGAAGGAAAAAAAACAGCCTCCGTTTAAAGTTCCATTATGAAGGTGTGGATTTGTCCAACGACAGCCGCTGTTAGTGCACGGTTGCATTGGAATTTTTTGTGTTTGACTGCCATCTAGAGTAAAGCACTGATCACCAGTCAGACATGCAAACATGGACAGGAGACAGAGATGCATGTTTTGCAATGAGTGCACAGACACTGAAACCGCAGATGTTTATGCTCATTCATTGCCATTATCTGATATTTTGTGTCATCAAACCCGTAATGGGAAGCTGATGAGACATCCAGCAGTTACTTTGCGTACAATCATACACCACAGCAACAAAATGATGTCAATCTGTTCACTGCAATAACTGTTCTCCCCATACTTGAGGGGGAGAGCTCTAATATACCTCTAAAGCACATTATCCATTTAGTTAGAATACTTCAAATAGCTTTAATGGTGTTGAGTAAAATGATACATTTCCCAGGTGAGTAAAGTTTCTGTGTATCCATGCTGAGGGCACTTAAAAGTTGAAGAAGTTACAGGTTTTGTGTGGAGGCTGGGGCCTTTTATTATTGTCAGGGGGTCTGACTTTTTTTCTTCCCAGAGCAAAACAGGATATCATGGGCTATGAATATAGTTTATGAAAAATAATGCTGATCCGTAAAGACCCCTTTGGGCATGCAGCACAAAGTTAGAGACGAATATTAAACTGTCCTCTGCTTTAGTGTCTGTAAAGTGCCGTGATAATTTCTAACCCTGTTCTAAGCATCATGAACAACAACTGCAGTATTATTTTATGACTGTGTGTGTAAAGTCTCTCCTTTGCAGAATCACCATATTCGGAAATGGTTACTGTTTCCTATCGTGTCCTGAAGTGCTTTAAAGTTGCCATCACTTTTTGATTAACCAGTCCTAATGATAGCACAAATGTATTGTTCTCTGAGATAATCTCAGTTGCAAATAAAAAATGGACAAAAACTGACCAAACTGGTGTCACTTCAAACCAGTAACAGCCATTCTAGGTTAAGAGCAGCTTTAGATCCTAATTTGTGGCAAAGCGAATACCTTGTCTCTGTCAGTGATAATAACATTAATAGTAATAACAACAACAATAACAATAATAATACTAAGAAGAAACTCAAAGCTATGAGCATCAGCGGGTATACGGCTGTAAAAGCAAATCAGAACTTTACTCTCAGCCGCAACATCCTGCGCCAGCCGCTGTAATGAGACATGAATAACTTGGTAATTCCCAAATGAGAAGCATTATCAGTCACCCAGCCATGAGGAAATTAACGCATTTACCACAATCTCCAGGTCATAAATTGGAGGAAATGTTTGCGTTTGGCAGTAAAAAAAAAATCTCTAGCGGAAAAAACTGAATTATTTTTTCATCAGTGAGATCTAGTTAAGTGGCAATCAGTGTTATGAGTGAAGACAGTCATCCAGCAGGTGACTAGTGGAACAATAAGGCTGCTGGAAGTTACATTTGTTTTATGTATTTTGCCCTCATCCATCCACTCTGCATCAGTTAAGACTCCCAGGAATGCAGTGGAATTTAGTGACTGTCATCAAGCATACGGATGAAACCGTTGCATGGAATGAGAAACATCAGTGAAGTGCTCGAGTTAACAATTAACTGAGCAGATGAAAACCACAGGGAAGTTTATGAATTCATGAATAATACATCACAACCATCTCTGCCTAACAACATTGCTACAATGGAGTCTTGCTCATTAAGAGTCGGCAACCAAAGAAAAGTTACGACGATGAAACAGTCTATTATTTTAGATATTTCCTGTTATGTTACGATCTTAGACGCTTTATTTGGTCACTTATTTTGTATTTAGGATTTTGTCCTCCATTTTGTCTTTATACCGACATTCGTTCTACATCACCTTCTGTTCTTCACATAGCAACAGCAGCCTTTTCTGGGCTTTATAAAAGATACTCAATACTTTCATAAAAATAAAAATGAGTGACATTGTGATTCTCATCAGGTCTCGGATTTTACAACTTTTATTCCAAGCATGTTCTTAAAAAATAATTTATCACAGCAATTGTTGAGATGTCATGAAAGGCTGTGGCTGGGAATAAGCGTCTATGAAAGGTAGTGTGTTTTTTCGTGACTTAAATAGCCACACTGGAGTAAAAACACCACCAGTAAATGGGTGCAAACATTTCTCATCCGTCATGTTTGATGTGTATTCAGACGGCTGTAAGAGTTTCCAAAGGCCTTTTAATAAAATGTAATAACATTTTCCGAGGAGGTGGAGAAACTACTGATATTATGTTAAAGGGATAGTTCAGAATTTTTTTACATGAAGTTGTATGAGATCCTCACCATCAGTGTTGGTCATCAGCAGTGACTTTTCCTCCGAGTTCCGGCCCGTTTTCGGTGTTGCAGTAAATAGTTCCATCTAGTTGCTGGGGTCACACGGATAAAGCGATTTGCTCCAAAAAACAACATGCGTTCAAAAGAGTAATCCATTTGCTTCACGAATTCTTTGCTGTGAAAAAGTCTGACCTGGTAATCACCCAGCACTATTTTTCCTCCGTTCGTATCACTGCGCGCACCATCATCAGCTGTTTCGCTGCGTTTGCATGCTCGTAAGGAGACTACTTCTGCCTCCTTTCTCCAACTGATGGACAGGTGTGCGCAATGATCTGAACAGAGGGAAAATAGTACCGGGTGATTGTGAGGTCCTCCCCTCCTTTGATCACATGTAGATTTTTGGAGCAAAACGCTTTATTTGTGGGACCCCAGCATTTAAACGCAAGTACTTTCTGCAACACCGAAACCGGACCGCAACTCCGCTCACAGGACGCAGTGGGGGAAGGGGAAAAGTCACTGCTGATGAATGACACTGATGGTGAGGAGCTCATACGACTTCATGTCAAAAAATCGGAACTATCCCTTCAAGGAGGATTAAAGGGCACCTTCTGAACCAAATTCATTTTCTGAAGGTTTTCCAACAGTCAAATGTGTTCAAATGAGGTCAAATGAGTATGAGGCACAAAAATGAAAAAATTCTGTCACATCATTTACTTGCTTTCTCCACCTGCCCAATAGGAGCATCCCCTGCCCAATAGGAGCGTGGAGTGGGCGTGGCCAGACACAGCTAACTGACATTTAAAGGTACAGGCACAGAAACAACCCGTTCTCAGGAGAGCTCACTAGAGACACTTTTAGACTGGCTGAAATTAAGTACCAAAGCTGAATTTGCAGGAAAAAAAAACCTTTTAAAATAATGTTTTTGGGCCTCTGGCAACGAAATGAAATTGTGTGAAATACCCCGTAGAAGGTGCCCTTTAAGGTTAGACTCCTCTATGTCTTGCTATATAACTTTTGGAGAAGTGACATCAGTTCGACACACAAACTTCTTAGCAGAGGGATACAAACTCTCAGGAAGACTGTGCTGGAAAGCCTGACGTGAAAGCATCCACGATAGAAAGAGTGCACCTCAACAGCACCAGATACAAAATTAAAAAAAAAAAAAAACAGACACTACGAGGAGGAAGTTCTGTTGTTATTTATCTCCAAGGTTCTTTAACTACATGTGTAATTTCAGGAGGTTGCATAAACCATTAGTTTAGCACATAGAGGAGGGCTCCCAGCGTGATGGGCAGCCTGCCTTCCTCACCATCTGGCTCTCATCTAAGCATCTAAGGCACCAATGAGTTTGTCAATAAAGTTGCACGCAGGGAGCAGCCTCCCTGATGCTAAAATCCCTGCTGTTGCAATGCAGTCTGGGATTTGTAGTATCAGTTGTGCACACTAAAATTACCTGTGGGCCAATTCTGATAGATTTAAGATATTAACATGTGGGCCGGATACAATCGTCCCAAGGGCCGGATGTGGCCCCCCGGGCCTTGAGTTTGACACGTGTGATCTAAGGGGATCCTTGGGCAGCTCATTATCTTAGGGACCCTAGTACTGACGGAAAGAGGCGTGTTGTCTCTGGTGATGTGATGATGAAAAAGAAGAAGCACCGCTGACACCTCCAACTCTGTAATTTTCTGTCTTTATTACAAGAGATCTCACGTTTGAGAATCCCCTTAAATTCAATGTCCTTTCTATAAATCACGCTTCTGTTTATGGAATCTAACCTTATTTGGACGGCTAGTAGCATCTTCTCCAACTGATGCTGTCCACTACAGTCACCTTTGACCTCAGTACAGGCCTGAGTATCAAGAGAGCGCAACTCCACCTGCCTAAAGACATCTCTATGTGAAACTGTCTATATACAGCAAGTAACATGGTGTGTGGTATATCAAGCCTTGTAGTACAGACACTACAGGCGCAATCCCAATTGTTGGAAAGGTGTGCGCAATGATATGAACGGAGGGAAAATAGTACCGGGTGATTGTGAGGTCAGACTTTTTCACGGCAAAAAATTTGTGATGCAAACGGTTTCTCCTTTGAACGCATGTAGATTTTTGGAGCAAAAACGCTTTATTTGTGGGGCCCCAGCATCTAAACGCAACTGCTTTCTGCAACACCGAAACCGGACCCGGACTCCCCTCACAGGACGCAGTTGGGGAAAGGGGAAAAGTCACTGCTGATGAATGAATCTGCAGTACACTGTGGAACTGTGGAACACTGTGATATGGAGTCTGCTGAGGGATTTGCTCAGGGTGGCGGCCCTGAGTCGTGGATCTGCCAAAGGTTTCTTCCCAATAGGGAGATTTTCCTCGCCCCAGTCACTTTGGTGGGACATGTTGGGTTTAGTTCTATATGTGCCTCTGTTTTGTGTGTCTCGGCACTTCACCTGCATATGTCTATGTAAAGCACTTTGTAACCTTGTTTTGAAAAGTGCTCTACAAATACATTTTATTATTATTATTATTATTATTATTTACTGAGCAGCAACAGCAATGTGATGATGCCGACTTTAATCACAACAGGCGTGAGGTTATTTCAGCTCTCAGACGCCTGCACAGAGTAAGAAGATAAGAAAGCTATGTAGGTGCAGCTGACTGTGTTCTTAATACCTCGGCCAGCACTTCCGCACACCGGCCGCTGGGCGTCGCTGCCGCGCGCCGCGCCCCGCCCTCCGCGCGCCCCGCTCGCTCGCTCGCTCGCCATCTGCCAGCGCCGGTCACGTGACACATCTGTCAGGGGACAGCATGGCGGACATGCATGTGGAGCCTCAAAACAAATTGCACCGACTGTCCAGCTAGACCAAAAACAACAACAACAACAACAGAAAAAAACCCGGTTCCGCGCGCGAACTTCCGTCGCAGCGTGTTCGTCGCGCGAACACTGCAGGATGGAGGAGGAGAACAAACTCCAATTCCCGTCTCTCCCCGCCACCAAGGAGGAGCTGCTGGTGAGCGGTCCGCCGGCTAACCCGAGCTAACCCCGCTTGCGATCGCAGTGTGTGTGTGTGTGTGTGTGTAGGGGGGGAACCGACGAAATTCTGCGTGTTGTGAACGTGCAATGCGCGGAATGCGAAGCCGCGGAGGTGTGAGAAACATCCGCGTCGATTGTTAGCAGAGAGAAGGAGCAGCAGCTGTCGACGCAGACTTAGCCTAGCGCTCCTCAGCAGAGCCACGTCACAGAGCGTGCTGCTGCTGCTCCCCCTGCATGCTCAAAGGGTGTCGGCGTCAACAAACCCATCGTGCTGTTTCAATATCTCTTTGTTTTTTTTGCAGGACTGGGCTTACCCGATGAGGCGGGAAATGCAGGTATGTCTGCAGGTCATCACACACAGCGACACAATACATGCAGTGGGAGGATGGACTCCATCCTGCAGCAGCAAACATCACACACACTGATGTGAATGAAGTTGGAGTCACATAGATCAGCCTCTCACTAGAATGCAGGGGTCACCAACGAGGTGCCCACGGGCACCGGGTAGCCCCCAAAGACCACATGAGGTGCCCGCAGGCCTGTTCTAAAATGTTATTTTATTCTGTTGCTATTCTTTTTTAATCACTTTTGCAATTATATCGATTTGAAAATGACAAAAACACCCAAAAACATGTTTATACATGTAGTTTAGATACGGTTAGGTGAATTCTGACCTATTCTATTTCAAAGGTCAAAGCAAATGTGTTATTTCAGAAGAGTGTATCACACTGGTAGCCCTCCATAAGTGAAGTAGCTCTCAGTGTCAAAAACGTTGGTGACCCCTGCTGTAATGGTTCCAAAAAATAGTCCTGCTTTTTGCTCATATTACATCAAAGCAAGTGGCTGTTACTGTTACAACCATGTGCACATTGAGAGCATCGCCACAAAGTGTGACCAAAGAATGCATACTTACTTTACTTCTTGCAATGTGTGGATTTTGGAAAGCACATCTTCAAACTGTCACAGTAACTGTGGATTTCCCGTATATACGTACCGGTGAGGTTCCAAACGTTTGTCCGTGGTCAGTGCTGCAACACTCTCGCTTCAGATTTCATATTTGTGATGTTCTCTCTATGTATTTTCAGGAGATATTACCAGGACTGTTTTTAGGTCCCTACTCTGCTGCAATGAAAAGCAAGGTTATTTGTTGTTTATTTTTTTCTTTATTTCATCGTAGATTGAGGCAAAGATTTTAAAAAAAATCTGTCACTATGTATTTGGAACTTATTATACCTCCTTTTTTTAATATCCAGCTGCCAATTCTTGAGAGTCAGGGCATAACACACATTGTGTGTGTCCGCCAAGACATCGAAGCCAATTTTATTAAACCTAATTTCCCTCATACATTTAGGTAAGCAAAAAATAAAACGTTTGAATATGAGTGGCTTTTATTTCGAAAGGAGCTTTGTCGCTTATCCTTTTAACACTCTATCTCTGCAGATACCTTGTGTTAGATATTGCCGACAATCCAGTGGAAAATATAATCAGATTTTTCCCCAAAGTGAGTAAAATGGTTGACTTCCCTCTCAGCAGTTTCTCATTGCATGACACTTTTCTTGAGCCTGATTTGCTGTGCTGTATTCCCCTTGCGACAGACTAAAGAATTTATTGATGGCTGCTTAGCAACAGGAGGTAAGAATACCTTCATTTATGCAACATGTTGTCCATACATGTGTACATGCCGTGTGAAAAAATGTATTTTTGTGTTCCTCAGGAAAGGTCCTGGTTCATGGTAATGCAGGGATCTCAAGAAGGTATGAATACTTCATATTTGGAAATAAATATCGATTAACTTCTTTGACCAAAGACGCAGACCACAAAGCTCTGCTCTGACTGTTAATGTGTTTTGCTTTATTTGCGGTGTGTGTGTCCTTTCAGCGCTGCCTTAGTGATTGCATACCTTATGGAAACCTTTGGAATGAAATACAGGTGAGGAGTGTTTTTCCCCCCTGACATCCAGTCGGAGAAACTGCTTCCCATTGTGAATGTGTCTTTTGAAATTAACATCTTATTTAAGAGGTCAGATAGGATATAAATATGCATACAAAAATCTCTTCTCTTTTGTTGTTGTGATTTGCACTTCAGGGCCAATGTACAAATCTGCCTCCTGCTCTATTTCTTTATGGCTGGATCATAATTGATAGAGAAACACTTGGATTGGGCCCCTAAACATCAATTCCTGTGTAATAGATACTGTGTACTGATACTTGTGCCATGTAAATTCCAGGGATGCATTCAGCCACATCCAGGAGAGGAGGTTCTGCATCAACCCTAACGTGGGGTTTGTGCATCAGCTGCAGGTAAGGCTGGACCTTGAAGCCACACAGTTGTGCCTTTGTTACCCTGAATTTCAGATCCTCACATGAATTGTCTGACATTGGTTCACTATTGAACAAATTATTTGATTTAGCTTGCTTGTAACACAACTGCAGCCCTGCCTCAACGTGCCATGACTGAGCAGCTCACTTGTGACATGTGGCTTGCAAGAAATGTTATGAGTGGTGTCTCTCTGAGCATGTCATGTGAAAAGCACGAGTGCCAGTGTTTGTCCATATCGCTTTGTGTTTGAGCATTGTACAACCGCACAATTCTTTCTGTGTGTTGAAGCCTCGTTTTCATTTTGGAGTTGTAACAGCAGCTACTTGTCTCTTAGGAGTACGAAGCGATCTACCTTGCCAAATTGACGATCAAAATGATGTCACCGATGCAGTTGGGCAGGTCCTTCTCCTTACAAGCTGGAATGCCAGGTTTGTGCAGATATCTTGGACCCCCACACCCACACACACACATACACACACTGCTCAGCCTTTACAACTCAAGTAATTTCATGGTTTGGATGCAGTGGGGATTGTTTGGATGTTATAATCCTCACGATGGGTCAATTCACACTTGTTATGGTTTCTTTTTACACTATTTGGAATAGTACTGTAATTCTTAAAGGGATCTTATTAATTTCTATTTTTGTATGGCAGCACACACCACTTCAGGCTCTCACTTTATCTGCATGTCTTGCACAGGAAGCCGGAAACGTAGCCTCGAGGAGGACGACGACTTTGGAGCAATGCAGGTCACAGCAGCACAGAATGGATGAGCTATGCTTATAATTAGCTGTGTGGCGCAGTGCACTCTATTTTTTTTCTCGTTTGTTTAGTTTAGTTTTTTTTTTTTTTTACATTTTTAATGGGATTAAAAATGTAAATATTTGAACTTTTTCTAAGGGGAAGGGGATGGGACAATGGGGGGGGGCACTCGTGTCTGAGACATTGAGTTCTTATGGGAAAGATCAAATTTGATAACTTTTTTTTTTTTCCTTGAGCTGTATGCACTGATGGGAGGTTTTTGCAGTTTTATAGTATTTAAAGCATTTTGCATTTGCAGCGGGACAGTATTGCAATAATGCACTTTCGATACTTGAATATGTGTAGATGACAAGAAGGGGGCAGCTGGCAAAAAGGGAAAGTAGCCAGGATGTTGCCCATTGAGGGACATGAGGAGAATAATAGCTAATGCCTTTATTTTGGAGAAATCCGATTATGGACTAATATCAGGCTTAACGTTGGGATAGTAAGGAATGGAAAAATAACAACTCGATGCATAATAAAAAAAAAAGTCTAAGTGCTTCATGACTCGTATTTGCTCATCCGTGTTGCTTCCCAACCTCACCCATCTCATCAGAACATCAGCCAACACCGATATACAAAGACTATTTATTATCTCATAGTAGATGTAATTTTACTATTGCATGTTTAGAAATAAATTACATTAAATATGTTTTCCCCAGTTGCCCATCTAAAAGACTTAAATAAGAATCAACCCCTCGCCGCAAAAGAAAAAATTCCATTCAATCACGAAAAAGCTTCCATTACCAGCCAAATATAAAACTTTCATAAATACAGCCTCTCGAAGCATTTAGTTTTAACAGTCTCTGCTTGAGTTATGCTTCATGTATTGTATTTTCCCCTTCATTGTTGTCATAAAGATTGTGCAATTAAGTTCTTAAAAAATAAGAGATCAGATACAGAAACTAAATAATGCTCTTAGGGGAAAAACCTGCTTTGGTGATAAATAAATTATTGCAAAAGTGATCAGTAAGTTTTACACATCTGCTCCGATCAATATTAATCCTTTTTAGCATGTTTGAGTGTGAAACAGCTGTACTATATTCCAGCCATAGTAGAGACATTTGTATTTTTACTCTCTAAAAGGAATTAACTTAATTGACCATGTAGCAATGTAAGACATTACATTTACAGGTATTGTGCCAACATTCCTCTCTTCAGATGGTTGGGTAATAGATGGCAGAGCTCCACCTTGGTGAGGTAGCCTTGGTTACCAGAGGCCGAGACCTGCAAACATGGAACCGATTTTTTACCAACATTTTGAAATCAGGACGAGCTATTAGCAATAAGCCAGCCATGGGCAGCAGCTCTCCCCTTTCTTTCAAAGCAGATTCAGATGTCGGGGTGTGGAAAAAAAAAAGTTTGGTCCAACTCCTGAAAACAGTCTCAGTCGAAGAACCGACGCTGCATGTACGTCTCATCCGAACCGGCATAACCAAACTTTTGGTAGAAAGCCACGTTTTTCGGTGCACATTCCAGTGTGATTTTATAGCAATCCAGTTTTTTGCTGAGAAGCGTGAGTGTTGAGACCAACCTGAGGGGGAGAGCACAGATGGAAAGGACAGAAATCAAGAAAGGGGATAGTGACATAATGTTGCATTGTCACAACTGAGACTAAAATAATGTGCCTTTGTTTTTGGCTCATACGGGTCCACTCACAGTTTGCCCAGCTGCTTCCCTCTGCATGCGTCACTGACTACAACCTCCTCCACCCGGCCTCTCTGCAAACACAACACAGAGGGCCTTCATTTTGCTCCAGTGCTCAACATCAAATTTAAATAAGCATAGATATGGAATTCAATTTGCATAATGTGAGGTTGAACACACACAGGTAACCACCGCTGTAATAATGGTGAGCTATGTAAATAATTAACCTGCCTTCTAATGTCCTCCATTAATAATTAATACATTCTCTGTGTGTCTGGGCTGGCGAGACATCGTAAATAGAAAGTGCAGATGGGTTCAGAACCTACCTTGGCACACGAGTGGATGAATTTGTGTTCTGTGATCAAAGTGGCCGTGGCCACAATTTGTCCCACGTTAGTGTCCTCCACCACCACAACATAGTAGTCTCCTGTCGCCTTCATGTGTTCGAACTTCTCTGGAGGCCAACAGACAACAGCAGGTGTCTCACGTGAGGCAGTTTGTGACATTGAGAAATTTGGAATCTGGTTTTGGTCGTCAAGCAGTTTCTCTGTAAATCGCATCTGTAAGTTTGACTTACTTGTGAACTGCTCTTGCGTCACATCGCCTGTCTGGGTTAATTGAGACAGAACCTTGAAGAACCCTGGAACAGGAATAAAAAACAGGAGTTGGTGAGATGATCAGGGTCTTCTCTCCATCTCTCCAACACACTTTGTGCCACCTACCCCTGTTGAAGTCGGCCGTGCAGAGCGGCCTGAGCACCAGGCCATCGCCGGGGCTGGACGGGGAGATTTTGGGGGAGAAAGAGGCGGTGTTGTTACTCCAGTCTAGCTCCTCAAGAAGAGAGGGCTCGAAAAGTGGAGTCTCGTCCAGCAGCATTCCGCAATCTGCTCGGGAAACACATAAGACGGGTAAGTTCACTGATATACACGCCCACGCCTGAGTGTAACAACGCTGAAACCACAATAAAGTCAAAAAGATTCATATTCCTCTCAGATAATGTATCAGCACTGGCTGTCGATTGATGCTGTGGTGGCTCCGTCTTTCAACACCTCTCATGTTTGTGGTCACCAGGCCAAAGAAAAAGTCAAAGATGGACACGTCATTTGGAGAGAGTGTATCTAAGAACAGGAAAAGGTCTGTCACAACCTCCAGGATCCCGGTAAATGAAACCTGAATGACAGGAACTTCTTCCTAACTCCACCTGTCACAGTCAGATTGTTGTCGATGATTCAAGTGTGAGCGTATTGTCATGAAATGTCGTTCCTCTACTAGACAACTGGTTCAGCTTTCCACTTCAGAGATCAAAATGCAAATAATCAAAGCAATTACACTGAAATACCTTTAATTACCTGCACAAAGGGGGGATTTCTGCGATATGTGCCTTGGTTTTTAGGCAATGTTGGGTGTCGCAAATCGCTGCCCTCAATATCTAAACTGGAGTGTGTTTGTTTAATGGCAGGACTTTGTCCTCACAAACACTAATTCACTGTGGGGGGAAACACTGCTGCTGGTCGATCCAGCCCTAAACACACCCACACATTAAATATGACGCATATTCCTGGAAAATGATGTGCCTGGCTTCACTGTTTCCCTGCCAGGTCACTGTCAGGAACCAGACCCGGATGTGTGTGTGTTCGGAGCGGCCCATCCACGGACGGTTCGGATGGCTGGTTGCCACGTCAACAGATCACATCCTTAATGTTTGGGTTCCCATCGTCCCCACTTACACTTAAACACAGCCATGGTAGCAGCTACACTGGCACCGTCTGGCTTCTTCATCAATTCATTGAAGAACAGAAAAGGAAACATACTTTTTTAGTCCCGATCCAGTCCGGTCCAGTCTGACTCTGACACTGACCCCCGTGGTTAAATGTCAGCCTAACTTTGTTGGGAGCAGCGATGCTAAGCGGCTAGCAGCTAGCTCGGTGACTTACCGGCGACGCGGCGCACGGTTCGGGCCCAGGTTCTCCGAACAAAAGTTCTGTGACAGACAAGCTGTTGAACTAGCTCCCTGTGAGGTTGGCAAACATCACATCATCTGAGCAGCATGGGTGTTCACTACTGCTGTTTCCGTCTGCCGCGAGCCGCCCTTGTGTGACGTGGCAAGCTTACCGGGGCGCAGCCCGATGACGTCAGTGGGTGCTTTAATAACAAAAACCTGTCTGCCTCACATCTCGTCCAATTCATTGAAAATCTTTGGAACTCATTTATTACTCACGATGTTGAATTCTCCATTACAATGATGATGACTATATCAATTGATTGTTTCATTGGTCATCATCAAGATGTTTGTTTTGTTTTGTTTTTTTGGGGGGGGGGGTGTTGTGATCCAATTTTTTCTAAATTTGAAATTCACAAACAGCAGTGCAAAATACAAAGGGCCGATGTATTGAACAAACAAGGCATGCGCCACAAACAGAGATCAAAAGAAAACGAAAAGACAGCAATAACAGCAGCTAAAGAACAAAATAAGGGACACTAATACACTACATAGGACAAGGTGATATGCCCCCCCCCCCACACACACACACACACACAGACCCCTTTATCCCATATCCTACAGAAAAAGCGTCAAGATGTTCTATTCGTCTATTTCAGCATAGTTTTTAAAGTGCAAAATACATTCAGTTTGTGGAGGCCAACATTGAATCTAAAAAATATTCTGATAGTGTCAAATCACTGCAGCCATACAGCCATTGTTAAGCCACTTTTAAATGTTCTTTGATAATACAAAAACGAAACATCCTCATACATTTTTTTGTATACTACTTTGCGTAAACAATATAAAGAGGCATTTTAATAGCTAAATATCAAATTCATTGTTAAACGGCATTCCATATTCTGTTCAGTCACATGGTCTAGATAAAGATATATTATGGTATTTGTATTTATATAGTACGTGCATGAGAAATGTTCTGCAATACAAACAAAAGAATGTGGGGTCCTCAAGAATAAAGGGGCAAATCACATCATATATGTTAAAAAGCTGTAGAAGCTCTGTTTATTGAGTGTCTTTTGTATTAATATATTTTACAAAAATTAGATTCACAGAAATTACCCATAACTGAACCATTCTTGATTTAGGCACAAAATACAGGAAAGCTCAGTCCAAAATGTATTTCCGCAGTAATGGAGATGAAAGATGAAACTATGATACATCATAGATATTAAATTGTCAAATAATTGAATTTCAAACCGAAAATTAAATAAATGTTTGACATTATCTAATTAAAATCTAAATATTGTCGTCAAACACCCCCCAAAATCGCAGTTTGAGTAATTGATAACACCCAATAAAAGATGACAACACTTCAGTGTTGGGTGGACGTTTGTAGGCTGGTCTTTGGGAATTAAACCAAAGCAATAACTGAAGTCGTGCATTTTTCTCAATGCACTGAAATCACAGGAAATCAAACACATAAACACACAATCTCAATCCGAGTCTCAACCAGCAACAAATTTTAAGGAATTGGAAAAGGTTTTATGGGACCGGATCACCACTACACATTACTGGAATAAGATCTTAGAGCAGAGGATAACTATATTCCTTAATAGTAGGGTTTTTCAATGAGAGTTCCTCAATGTGAGTAGACAAAGGCTGTACAAAGCATAAAACAACCCCTAAAAATGTCTCCATGAAGACTCAATTGTCCAGGTCACTGAATATATCGAAGCACTCAGTTGAAGGCAATTGGATTTACTGCTAATACTTACAGGAAGCATATAAGGGATAGTTCAGCCAAAAATTAATCATAATACCCTTGCGTCGATGCTGCTGGAGGTGTGGGTGACATTGGCGTTTAATCACTTTTTACCTCCGTACTAGACTCAACAAAGTACCCCACCCATCAAACTCCATACTGATGAGTGGATACTGTAGAAATTTTCATTTTTGGGCAAACTATCATTTTGAAAAGGATTTGCTACTTGTCAACAAGACGTTTCACTATGAAATAGGTGCAAAACAGCTTCAAATTCAAGGAACTCCAGCTGCAGTAAACTTAACTTCCTTATAAACATTAGTGAATAGATGACCAATGACATTGATACCAATGTATGCTCAAAAAATATGCTCTTGTTTAGGAAGAACTGCTCAATAGAAGAGGGTAATTTAAGAAAAGGGCTGAGAGGATGACCGCTGTCGTACTTGTACAAAATGTAACACCTCCCCTTTGTTGCCTACACATTGCAGCAGAAGAGTATTATCAAACAAAATGTACATGCCCACTTAGACACAAGATGAAAACTGTATGCAGTGGGTGATATTACATACTAATTACAGAAAAACCCATTTGGGTGAAAAAACACTTTGTTTTGCAGCATTATTTTTGATGAAAACATTCATGTTTGACAGGAAAGCTGAAAAATACTAAAGTGACATTCTCTTACTAGATGGTAAGAAATAAAGACATATTGTCATTTAGCCTACATTTAATTCACAGTTGAAACTCGTAAAATAAACACAAAAAATACGTCAGATGACTTTCTCCAACCTGGATATGGATTCTGCACCTCCTCCTTCCTATCATAAGAAGAAGAGAGAAAAGACCAAACAAAAACATACAATGACCCAAAGAGATGAATCTCTTATTGACACTGTCAGCCTCCCACTCTTAAAAAAAGAAAACTTCTGAATGCAAAGCATGCTCGTTTTTGATAGCCAGTCCTGATAGTAGCTTACAGTAGTCTTTTACTGAAGCTGGTGCTTGCAATGTGTGGCACATAAATAAAGGGCACTGCAACCTTGCATTTCTTGACTAGCACCCATTAATCTATACAATACTCCAAGTAGTCCGGCTGGAATCGGCGATGCAGAGTCCCAACTTATTCTGGCATTTTAGCCAGGTTTGCAATTATTTTCTTTTTTATTATATTTTCGAATATGTGACACCCATCGACTGTACACCACATGGGAAAAGATTTAAAAAGCTCTGTCATGCCTTTTGAGATAATAATGTAGTTTGAGGCTTTTGCTGCCCGTGTATCAGTGTGCGGGGTCCTGCTGCATGCGTCTCTCTGCGGCCGCTGCCATGGTTCTACGTCTCAGCATTGTTGTGTCCAGTTCTGAGAAAGTGTCCTCCTCGAGCACAGGCAAATCCATATCCTGGTCCTCTGG
This sequence comes from Mullus surmuletus, assembly GCA_903171835.1. Lineage (NCBI taxonomy): Eukaryota > Metazoa > Chordata > Actinopteri > Syngnathiformes > Mullidae > Mullus > Mullus surmuletus. Next base: position 105,603 of record CAESWR010000361.1, read on the forward strand.
ACTCTTGTTCAGATATCTCCTACAAAGGAGCAATGGACATGATATTTAAGGTATAGCAGCAAATAAGCATGGTGGGGAAAAAGAGGCCAACAGCGGTTAATGCAAACAGAAAAACACTATTGTAAAAGAAAAAAATACAGATGTTTCCTTATACATAACTTGGACCAGCAATGTACCAACCTGCGAGCTTGCTGGATCATATCCTCTTTCCTCTGTTTTAGCATCTTCTGCCTCTCCTCAGCTGACTTGGAGAAGCGACCCCCTCTGACTTCCATGTTGTCTGGCTCACCGACACCCTCCTCACCGGCAGCGCTGGTCCCTGCCTGCTCGTCTTCTGCAGAGCTCACCTGTAGGGGGGCTCGCTCTAATGCCTGCGGAAGTAATCCAACCATAATAGCATTGTTGCATTGTGTTTTGCATTGCAATTAAGCCATAAGCATGACACTCTTTTGAAAAACAAAACCAAAAGAAATCTTGACAGAGCTCTGTCTTCTAATGTGTAAAACCTAAAGGAGCCATTCCAGGTATGTGATCCTTGATCTTGTTATGAACACTGAATTGGCCAGGATTAGTTTGTTTTCTGCAAACAATAGCCCTTCACCAGGAACACCCAGACATTGAGGTTATGATAGTCTTTTGAATGCATATTATTTCAGACAAATCCATTAAATGCAATTTCAATTTCATGCACAAAGAGGCAGACAGTGATTACATGGTGAGGAATTACTAATGTAATCCCACAAAATGACACTTTTTTTTTTTAGCAGCTCCAACTGTGCTGCTTTTAGTCTGGATCATATCCTCATATTCCTCACATTCTATTATACGTTAATAACTATGTTCTTCTATGTTAAAGGAACCATCTCAGAAGTGTCTCCATGAAGTGTCTCCAAAAAAAAAAATCATCATGACAGACCTGTGTCGGGAAAGGAACCTGGATGCGTCCCTCCAGGATGTTATCGGTGGTGACCTCCACAGATCGCGTCAGCTGGAGGTCTTGCATGACCAGGTAAGAGGGCACCTGGGGGAACATCTCCTGGATCTGATGAGCCTAATAACATGCAGGCGTATTAAAAAACAGAGCTGATCATCATTGGTGGGAGATCAGATTTTCAGACAAGGCAAACGGTGGAAGCAAAACGGTTCAGAATACTTAATACAATCAGAAAAACAAATACCACATGAGCCCACGACTAATATTGAAGGCAATAAGAGGGGAACTAGGCGCAGTAGTCTAGGTCCACACTTCCCTGCAATAATCTAAAACAAACTAAATCGACTGTAAGACATCCCCACCCCCCCCAAAAAAAGAACCTCACCATAGCAGTGAGCTGAGAGTTGTTGGCCTGGGCAATCCCCAAGATATTGGTCGTGTGCATTACTTCCACAGAGAAACTGGGCAGCCAACTGGCGATACGAGATCCTGCAAAAGGGTGTTTGGAACATTTTTTTCAAAAAATTATTTTAAAAAAACTCAAAACTCGAAATGTAATGCTTCTTGTGCACTTATCCTCAGATACATGTTTGACAGACCCACCATCAAAGTGGAAGAAGTGGTTGTGTTGATTGATATGTGGTCTTGCATCTGCGGCGTTTCCAACAGGACCGATGTTGTCCTCCAAGCCCCCACCCTGCTGCTGGTTTCTCGCCTGGCCTCCATCCCCACTGATATTGAGGGATGTACGACACGTGGGGCACGAGGTGTCTTGCTCCAGCCATGAGCGCAAACAAGAGCTGGAAACATGGACAAATAATGTTCAAGTCATATATTCTGGCATTTAAAAATAAAACCTAGACATTGAACTGATACTTCAACCATCACTTTCAAACTACACCTTTTAAGAACTATTTCATGGTCAGGTTTGCAAATAATTTACAAAAATGTAGAATTCATGTTGAATTTTGTTAAATCCAAAAATATCAATCCTTTACTAGATCATATATAAGACCATTTATTGTCATGACAAAGCATGAGAAACTGGCATGAGAGACTTTACTTGTGGAAGAGATGACCACAGGGAAGTTTACGTGCTGTCAACATGGTATCCCAGCAGATAGCACAATCGTCATCATTTGCTGCCAGCTCCTCTGCAGTGGCAACAGCAAATCTGAAAAAAAAATAGTTTGCATGAACATAA
>CAESWR010000361.1:144002-184481 GCA_903171835.1 Mullus surmuletus
AAAAAGGTCATTTGCCTCTGTGAATCATCGGTGGATTTCCCATCCCATGTGACGGGAAAGTGATTCACAAGACCTCCTCCTACCTTCCACTTGGGCCTCAAAGCTGCCCAGCGACCACGGAGCGAGGGAGGCTCTCGGTGGTCTCTGGTCTCACCTGACGCAGTGTGTTTACTCCATAAATTTTTTTTCTACCTATACTAAGAATAACTGGTTCGAAAAAAGTGAAAACGTTTTGTTTGACCAACACTGTCAGAGAAAAAAGCACAGCAAAATAACAGGACGTGGTGACGGGTTGACAGCGACGTGTTAAGGTGACTCACCATACAGATACACACACACACTTAGAGTGGCATGCGAACAATTCACCAGCTCCACGTGTGAAAGGTGGGAGGACTTCAGCGTGCTCCGTCAAGCCTTCACTTGCACGGCTGCGGAGAAGTGTGCTGACTTATTATTTTCCAAACACCCGCTCAGCTGTGGAGCAGCTACGCGTCACCATCTTGGCTGAATCCAAAAAAGTTATTTTCGAGACATTCTGATCCCGGGCTAAAACTCAAGTGCGTGTTGTTCTCATCATCATCTCCTCCCGTCTGAGGAGAAAGAAGACAAGCGTTGGCATTGGTTTCCTGTGTCGGGCGCCGGGCCACGCCGAGACCTCCGCATTACGCTCGCTAAGACCTTAATTGTATGGAAAGATGACACACAGAGTCCATTTCCACTTTGTTGAGGGGAAAAGAGCGGTCAGTGTTTGCTATTGTTTTGAGCTGGTGGCAGCGTTTGATGGAAATGTGTTTGGCTTTTTTTCTCCGTTTTGGTTCCGACTTCTGTGTTGTTACTCTGTTTGGGTTGGTTAATGGCAGCATGAGGCCTCTGACTACGGTCCAACGCACACACAGAAGGAGAAAGGGTTCTTTTGTGAATTCAGTTATTTTGTGAATAACTCAAAGTTGTTTTAAGTGACTCACAAAAGGAGCCAAAAAAAGAAAATCTCAACCTGTAAAAGGCCTCCAATATTCTCCCTCACCAATCTCAAGGGGAAAATGTATTTTCCTTCATTTCCGCCCTCAAAGAGCAGACGCTCGAGCCGAGGGCAAAGAGCAGGCGGTGATTCTCTGCAGGGTCTTAAAAGTGGACTTGTTTTGAATATGTCATTTTCATGTTCTGGGCTCTTCAGCAGGTCTTTGTAACTGGTTCTCAATTCATTGTGTCTCCGGAGACCTGCAGAGAATGTTCTCCTCAGCTAATGAAATTTCATTTCTTGCCAATTTAGTAACTTTTAGCACTTTGCAAAGTTTCTTCCCTTTGTAAAAACAAATTTCAAAAAAAGAAGGAGGAAATGGCCCTGGGTAAATTAGTTTGAAATTACTTTAAAGTAGTGCAATTAGAGCAAAGCTGCAAGCAAATGAGCAGCAAATTGGCTGAATGAAAAAAGAAAAAGGAATATTTTTTCTTACAATCCAAGAAAATCTTATACTGAAACATCTTTTTTTTCACGGCTTTCATAAGCATCTATATCAAAGTGAAATTAAAACGGCTCCTGGGTTTGCTGGGAAGCCCCCGGGAGACTAAGTTGCCTTGAGAACCCCTGTTCTAGTAGATCTTTAACTTCCGGACATGCAGAATGTGTGTGCGTGTGTGCGTCCAGGCCTGCGTGGAGGATGCACCTCAACACTTGTTTCCACACAGTTTGCGTCCTTGTTAAGACAGAAAAACAAATCGACAGCAGCCTCGCAGACAAGTGGATCTGCACAAGCGCGGCACATTCAGCTGCACCTACGATTGTTACGGCAACCCCCTGACTTCCCTCATTATCAACCCTCAAAGCCGCGCTTGCAGCATTAGGCAGCCGTGTGTTGAAGCCATGTGTGTAAACAAAAAGACCCGGTTCTGATGTGACGACACACTGCGCACACAGCGACACCAACTGCTTGCACACGGACACACGGGGTCCCTTCAAGTGGGGGCTTTTTCATCAGAGGCATCACTGCATGCCGGGTCGTTGGTCGAGAGCAGCGCACGGCTGCTGTGGTTTGCGGGAGGTTCTGCTGTCAAAACCAAAGACACTACATGAAAAATCTGGCGAAGTGCTGAGGTGAAACTGGAGACACGAACTGACGGAAAAATAATATTCAGAAAGAGACAAACAGGCATTGTTTTGTTTTTTTCTCTCTTTAGCAAGCTGTTTGTGGAACAGTTCATGGCCTTTGTAAAGCATCGTCTCTGTCTTCATGTCACAAAAGCTAATAAAAAATAAATCCTCACTGTCCGCAGGCTGAAACGTCATCGTTTTAATATTTAGAATCAGTCCTGTCACAGTCCTGTAACTGCACCGCTTCCTTTATGCCATTAACAGAGAAAAATTGAAATGGTAAAAAATAAACAAATATATAAAAATCATACTACCCAGTGACTATCACATTAATCTCAGATGCCAAGTGCATCTCAGAGAGCGAGTGTCTCGGCTGAGTGACCCTGCCGTGGGATTGGACCCCAATCCCGTCCATCCATCTGTCTGTCAGTCTGTCCTCTCACCTCCCGCATCTCCCGCTTTGCGCACACACACACACTCAAGACTGCGCTGGGCCGGCACACGCTCACACCTCAGAGACATCAAACACATACGAACAAAGACGATATATCATCACACACAGGCGCACACACACACACACACACACACACACACACACACACACACACACACACACACACACACAAGACGCACATCTCAAGCACGCTCTGCTGTGCGTCACGAGGGCCATCTGCTTGCTAGCCAGAGCCGTTTTTCTCCACACTGTCGCACCACTGACAATCCTGTGGTACGACTGCAAGTAGATGTTGCTCCAGTCATGATTGTAAAAATCAGTTTACTGACTGTGTCTGAAACGTGGAGCGAAACATAAACGCATACATGAGAGCAGGTGTAATTGCTCCCGTGTGTTTGATCAGAGTGGTGCTTTGAGTTTTTCTCACCACACGAGTCACACGTCTGACCGTTATGGCTGTGCGCTTAAAATCATAATTATAGACGTTTGTTTTCCACACCTCTCTGGATTACGTTGGTGTGTAATCAGACTGTGTAGATGGGATATTTACTTGCTTTTTATGCTGCGTATCTATACAGGCTTTGTGTGTGTGTCTGTCAAACTGGGGTGAGTCTGGTCTACTTAAAGAGTGCACTGCGACCTCTTAAAAAACGCAGTGCCGGGCGAAGCTCCGGGTGTCGCTGCTTCAAAACCCGGCCCACAGAGCGGGCTGGCACAGAAAACTATTTTTAGCCACGGGCTCACGGGGAGAGCTCACATTCCCAGCTGAACAGTGTCACTCAAAAACTTTTCTCACACTTTATTTTTTTGGAAGGGGGGGGGACTAGCTGTTGTGTGTGTAGCTGCTGTGTGTGAGTGTGTGTGTGATGGAGAGGAGAGAGAGGAAGGGAGACAGACAGGGGGGTGGGGTTAATCTGCTATAGTTTTCTGTGAGATATTTTAGGTGTTAGGTTGTAAAAAGTTCTTTGTTTTTTGTTTCACAGCATTATGTTTACGCATGTATTCATGTGTCCGTGTGCGCGCATACGCTCTGATCAGCCTCAGCGGTGGCTGGTTTTCACACATGACTTATTGACAATAGCCCCGTGTTAATTAGGCTGACCCTTGCTAGGACACAATATCACACTTCCCCTGACACGGCCTCGCCAGGCTATTTATTAACCCTCATCCTGTTGGATCCTGATTTGAATATGGCGACCGGAGTTGACAAGAACTCAGAAGAGGCCCAGAACTGCAGATAAGAACAGTTTGGAGAAACTAGAGTGGATGAATGCAAGAGAGGGAGAGAGGGAAAAAAAAGGTGCCACATGCATACACCGACTTCACAGTCAATTGTATAGTCAACAAGTTTTCCTGAGCATCCTAATTAGAGGGATTAAAGCACATACGCACACAAATAACACACACAGGATGTGATTTCTCCAGCGGCACACTGGCTGTGCTTTACAAGTGACACAAAATGATGCAACCATCTCTGTCTCTGCAGCATCAAAATATACCAAGTGGAATTAATCTCCGATCTGCCGGCAGAGATACACAAGCTTAGCCGGTACAGTCTTTACAGACTTTAATATGATACTATTGTTATCAGTCCTATTGTGTCCATGTTACCCAATACTAAGTCACAGGAACCCTCACTAATGAACTTGTGCACAGAATGGCGATACAGATGAAACACTATCACCGTAATCAGGCATCAAGGTTTCATCCCCTCGAAAACACAGCAACTGGCAATCTGTATTATTTTACATTGTCAGACACAAATTTATCTCAGTCCTCGCATATTCGAGGGTAAATTTAATCCCTTGGCGGCCCCTCGCTCTAGACCGAAAATGAGATTGATCACAGATGGGCGTGCTCTAAATATCTCGCGTAAAAGGACTGGGTGATGAGAGGAAAATGTGATAATGAGAGCAGAGAGGCTGAAGTGGAGTCTGAGCAAAAAAATAAAAAAGGAGATGACGACTCGTGGAAGCAAAGATAGACGGAGTGACGACGGGGGGCTGATGGCAGGTGCTTCTGAGCTTTTGAGTGGGACCCTTGCTGATGCGTGTAATATGTGATAAATATGAAAAAGTGTCTCACCATCGTCCAGCGTGATGTCTTGCAGGCCAATGGAGCGGAAGGTGGGCTCCCTGTCCTCCGGCTCCTGCTTGATGCTCAGCCTCTCCGCCTCCGAGGTGAAGGGCCTCTGCGGGTGAACCAAAGCCCCCCCTGCTGTCGGGGAAAGGCTGGCCATGACGGGGCTCGTGGCCTGGGGGGAGGGCTGTCCTGAATGCAGCTGCTGCTGCAGAGGCCCCAGAGGACTGCTACCTGAGGTGGGGGACGACGAGGTTGGGGACTGGTAGGGCAGCGAGTGGAGCTGAGGGGACGACGGCCCCGAGTGGGGAGAGGGGATCATATGTGAAGGAGGGGCTGTGGACGGTGTGGGGCAGGAGGCTGACCTTTGACCTACCGGGTGGTAGCTCATGGCCCTCTGCAGCGGGTGGGGTGAGTGGGCGCCAGGGGAGGACACTTGGGTGGGATTTGGGGAGCAGTGGTAGCCTCCGAGCGTGTGGAGGTGTGGGGATGACGGGGTGAGGAGAGGCTGCTGGCTCTGAGGGGATCCGACAATGGGGTTGGTGGTTGAAGAAGAGGGGGCTGACGGGGAGGAGCAAGGGGAGGAGGAGTACACCATCCCCATGCCCATGGGGTGTGAGGCAGCACTGGGGCTCTGCTGAAAGGGCATCCTCTCGTAGCCCTGAGGAGGAAGGCTGGACTGGCCGTTGAAGGGCAAGTTGTGATGGTGGCTCGGCTGCATCTGCTGGTAGGTGGGCCGGGACGGAGCGGGGAGAGGAACGGGAGCGGTGCTCGGGTGGAACGTCATGTGGCAGTCTGCGGGTGGATGGTGCAAACCGCGACCCTGGAGCTGAGGCAGGTGCTGGAAGGACGGGGAGCCCAGGGAGGGGCAGGGGGCCTGCAGAGGTAGCAGGCCAGGTCCGGAGCCTGACGCCAGGCCACGAGGGGAGCTGGACAGAAGGCTGTCCGATGGGCGGCCCTGCTCAGGAGAAGGCAGCTGGGTGCACACCAGACCGGGAGCATGTGCCAGGGGCATGGACATGGGAGGTACCGCCGGAAGATCCAGCTCGTCTCTGTGCTCCTGCTTCACCATGACTACAGAGAGAGGGTGGAGACAGAACAAAGGAGAGAGAGAGAGAGAGAGAGAGAGAGAGAGAGAGACAGAGAGAGAGGGAGATAACATTTTGAATCACATGTAACACTCAAATGCTGCAAGAAAACCGCAAACTTGGCCACACCAGTCCAGCCAGCGAGGTCACATGAGTTTCAAGCTCTTCAACATTCTCTTTGTCAAAGTTGGAATATGTCTTCACAAAAAAGAAAAAAAACCTCTCAGAGAAGAGTGACATAAAGATGGCAAATGGGGCCGCTCCCTGCACGGTGACAGCTCACAGCACCACTCTACCAATCGGTAACCTATTTCCCAATCTGGCGCCTTGTGACATTGAGTTTTATTTTTATCCAGCTCTGAATCGGAGGGAGAAGCATATGTTGCCAGTCTGGGTGCCATCATGTGAAATGCTGTGCGGGAAGAGGAGCTGATAGACCCCCCAGGCCGGATCAGAGCAGCAGAACAAACGAGTTCACTGATCATGCCCTCTTCTCGCCCCATCGTGCCTCGGGGACGGAGAGGCGGAGGGGCACATGAAGGCCAAAGATGATTTATTCCGGCTGAGGCTGGGTATCAAGGCTAAGAGAAGGGTAACGCATTGGATGCTTTACAATGGTGACACATGTTTGCAGTCTAGGGGATTTTTGTTTTGTTTTGTTTTCCACCACCACGAAATTAAAAAGAAAAACAAAAGCTATTTTTTTAACAAATGCAAATTAGAAAAAACAAAAGAAATATATATCATACAATTAGCACCGCCACCATTTTAACTGATGTTAACTGACTAATATTTTACAATGAATTCTCACTGGCTTCAGCAGCCCAGCTGATGACAATAAACAAAATGCAACATGATTAGAAGAGTGATTTTTTCCCCCTGTGTGACAAAAAAGCAGGTGGCGTCCATGGTGACACCAGTGGTGTCAGTAACCCAGCTTGACTGACAGAGCAAGGTTACTCTCTGCTGTCATTGGTTGCCCTAATCCGTCAACGGTGGAAAACAGGAACTGCCTGGGTCGAGTGGGCGTGCTTGCAAACAGACAGGACGGGTGGGTGGAGGGGCAGGGCTGCGCCGTCTAAACACACTTGCACTGTTGTGGTAAAATTGAGGGTTTGGACATGTTTCACCAATCTGAAAATCAAGATGTGCTGCAGCAACTATGTCAAACCACAACTCAGTATAGTTTATGGCTAATAATGTCACATAATGAAATCTACAAAAAAGTGTGACTACCAAACAAACAGTTGACAGATGTTAGTTTTAATGTTGAGGAAGACACCCCCCAACCCACCTAACCACAGTGATGCTTCTGGAGACAGAAAGAGAGAAATGGGGTTAGTGAAGCCCCTGAAGTGAGAAAGAGGTGAGCAGCACGTCGAGCATGTTACAGCTGCTTGTGCTGTCACTCATAGCTCTCGTCATTACCGCTGGAGATGAACAACAGCAGGAAGTACTACACAGAAAGGAATGCAGGCCATGAGCATTACCATTTTTTTTGAATGTCACTAAAGGAAAAACTAGTTTGGGACAGAAAAAGTACATTTGCATTCTGTTCTCTGAGAAGAGTTCCTGAAATTCACTGCAAAATTTCCATGTCACCTTACCTGAGAGGTAAGTGAAGCGCTGCGATTGACTCCTTTTCCGCTTGCCATTGCAGACGTAAAACTGCACCTGCACGGCTGAGCTCACGGTCTTACTGTGGTAAGGAGGAACTTCCACCACAATACATGACTATAAAAGACATTTCACATCCATTACAATGTGCTGGCACAGTGCAGACAAAATGTAACACCATAACACTCATAAAACACAAAAACTACCAACTTAAACAGCGGTAAAGTTAATCAGTGTAAATCATAAAAGGAAAAATAATCGACTACTTACCCCTTGAGTTTTCTCGCGGATTATTTTCGCCTCCACTTCCCATTGAGGCCGTCCATCTACAGGAGGGGGTAAAAGCAGATTCTTTATATTCCTACTGCGACAAACAAGCCAAAAATTCAAATTCAAATCATAATTACCACATCAGTTGGGTCAAAATGAAAAAGAGCCACCTTTGGCAGACCAGAATTCTGACATCTGAGACCAAAAAGAAACTATAAAAACAGTTTAAAATAATTTTGAGAAGTGTAAAGAAAATGATAACTGAGAAAAATAATCACGATCTAAAACTTTGATCTTTTTTATAGGTAGTATTGCATGATTGTTTTCATTAAGACTTTCCCAAATCTTGATTCATGGTCTCTATTTTCCAATTGATGACATAAACGTTCAGCGCCGAGTCAAACTGACAAGGGGTTTCTAAAGGCACACGATTTCAATTTGTTCCAGAGAATCAACACATCAAAATGATGTCATACAAAGGGCCCAGAAGCTCCATAGAGAAAATCCTCGCAGCTATTAAATAGTAATCAAATGTCCAAATATCCTGCTGTTTATCTTGCCTGGCGAAAATTATGGAGAGAGCTGTGGAATAATTGTATTTATTTTAAAATGCCTTAACATGCTGCCAGGTTTTCTGGCTTGAAAACTTCCTTTCCAGTTTTCCTATGAGGGATCTAATTATTTGGCCAGACATCTTAGGGGCAGCTGCTTGAAGGGAAGCAGTCGGGGTGAAAACACTGACAGGCTCGCCGTGTGGTTGGAAGAAATCACAGCCATCGCAACACACGACGGAGAGTAAACGTATTGGACACACTCAGCTCGCACCCGACGGCTTCTGAGCTGACGCAAATGTGTTTGCAGCTGGCTGTTTACCGGCACGAGCACACTGTGCACCTGCATGGTCTGCTCCTCAAAACCCAAAGGACCCCCCCTTAAAACACACACAGACACACACACTTCTGCAGCATGTCTACAGAGATTAAGAGTCAACATGTAGAATGTAACAAAGTGAGCGCTCAACTTTAAGCCCTGCAACGTTTAAGCTATTCAATTTTCCTCGGAAATGCGCCTGGGATTGCGGCCATTAACCTGCCGCCGGATCTAACCCTGACATTAACGCAGGCACAGTCTTAGTTACGGTAATCCATGAAAACAGTCGCGACCCTATTCAGCTTCTCTCTGTTATGAAGGAAGAGCTTAAGTTGTGGATGACAGGCGAGTCGTTTTTTCCAGCGAGCAAATGACCTTGGATATGTGTGCAGCTGACAGTGGTGCATTATTGCAATGCAGCTTGTTGACATTCAACAGGCAGGAGCAGGGGCCCCACATGCTCCGTCAGACAACAAGCACCGACAGGAGCCTCATACCATGTGAAGACAATGACTCGAACCATCCAGACACCCCACACACCCTGCTCACTGGGAATAGAAGCTGATTGCTGTTTATGTTGTAAGGCGTTAACTTACATCAAAGTTTTTTTTTTTTTTTTGGGGGGGGGGGGTTTGCAGCTTTGAAGCAGCAGCAAGCAGTCGTTTGTTTTTTACAACAGCAACGACACGGGAGTACACTGTTCCTAGTCGCTATTCAAGGAACCTTTAAAGTCCACTCGTCTATGTAAACATTTATGCTTGTAAAAGCAAGATACCAATTATGGACTTATTTTTAACTTTAATGTTGGATCAAGTCTGGTTATGCTGAAATACTAACCTTTATTTTATGTGTAGAATATACAAATACTGTACATCCAGCCCCTCTTTAGGCGGAAATAATTTACGGTACATAACTGCCTCGCCTGAGGCCTTAACTTTTTGAATTCTTTTCCTTTCTCATTTCAGCCTTTACATATTAGGGTTAAGAGAACCTGCTGCTCGTGTCTCAAAAAAAGCTAGAAATAAAAACAGGGGAAAGCCGTGTTTTCTTAAAGTATAGCCATTTGGTGTGAACTGTAACCATTCATCATCCATTTTATTGTGTGCACCAAAAGGTATGAATGATGTGATGAATAAATGTTTTCCTTTGTGGTGTCTGACAAAGGTAAATCAAATCCAAAAAGCCAAAAAATAGCAACCCTATAGAAAGAAAAAGGAAAAAATGCTGTCAACATAAATAAAAATAAAAAAACCAACACATTATGTAATAAAATACAGAAATCCTTTGTGATTTACTTTACCAAAGGATGTCACATGGACTTTGGTTTGGGATCAGTTGTTGAATTTCCTGCAAATCTCTGTGTACTAGCAACAATGGACTCTCCAGTCTTTTCCAAGCCTGCTGCTGTCGTCCTTCAATCATGTAAGATGGTGGAAAAATATGTGTCACTGTCTCTCTTTTTTTGCTTTTCTTCCATTCCCACACTTACTCCAATCAGTGGCTTTCTGAAGTAAAGTAGACGGATTAGTCGTGATGAGGGGGGATCATTTACACAAACCTAATCAACATCATCTTCCCTTAGTCCTTTCATATTGTCTCCTACAGTCCTACAGCCTTTATGCGCCATGGGGCCCAGCTTTACCCTTTTACCCAAGATGCACTGCTTTGAGGTTTTGACTTTGGCTTAACCACTGGAAGTGTCTCAACTGTGCTGCGTTTCTCTTCTATGCTTCACCTGGTACACCTCAAAGGGCCCAAGACATTCTTCTGTGCCACGTTTTTTGTTTCCTAGAAAGCCCGCAGAACGGCTTGCACTCGCAAACCAACAACACTCAACATTCTGCCATGTGTGAACTTGAATTCTTCTACTCTACATCACAATGGTAGTCCAGGCAGGCAGAGACTGGCTTGGGAAATGTCCTCCTTTTTAAAGTTTCCATCTGAGAGAAGTGCAACTACATGTGTTAGTGGGCGGCTCACACGAGAACATAAGGTAACGCACAGAAAGAAAAGGAGATACATTTGTTTTTTCTAAAGAGGAGCACTTTGAGCCTTGTTGGCCTTTTGAAATAGGCAGACCCACTAGAAAAAAAAATTAAAGTAACATTAACAATCCGAATCACTCAGGAAAAAGGATGACGAGGAGCCCGTCCACTCCGGTGTCCTGTTTCTGTGACTAATGATTGGAGCAGGAGTCGATAAATTCCTGTGACTACTGAACAGTTATTTGAACCGAGAACGAAGGCTGATTGTTCTCTTTCCCGGTGGTGACAGAAGCCAGACATTAGCGGCTTTTCGTTCGGTGTGAAAGGAGTGTATCATAAATACTTACAAAATTAGGTTAGGTCTGCTGCTAATAAAAGATTCAACCCCACATTTTATGACTTGATCAAAGGACCCTGAGCAATCTTCCTCTGGTAGCACCAGCGTTCTCCGCTGAAACGTCTGATGAGTAGCAGCCCAAAAGGATCAAGTGAGGACAAGAGCGTCAGAGAGAATCGTGCCGACTGTCAAACGTAAAACAGCTCACTGCACACAAAGCCAACGAGCCGTCTTCAAACACTGCTAAACACACATTAATTTGCCTTCTCTCTGCGAATAAGGAAGGTAAATTGTATCGATAAAGTGCTGTGCTTGTTTACAAATAGTCTTGAAAGAAGTCAAATAGGTTCAGCACCGAAAAAATGTATTCTGTATTCATTGTGGCCTCTGTGAAAAGCTGTCAGCCGAGCGTGAAATACATTTCTTTTTTTACACACATAAGCGGTAACTGCTATTCCCTCAGTGGCGATTTCCCGGTTAGGCTTCTGTGTGGATGCAACTCTTACCAGGGCCTTTCTCCAGGAAGATGACCTTGGACTCCGGGAATAAGTTGCTTCCAGTAATGGCCATCTCTTCTCCCCCGCTGACCAGACAGCTGGTGAGGCTGGATTTCTCAACCTGAGGCAGCTCTTGAGCTGAACGCTGGGCTGGGAGAGAGAGAGCAGCGGGGGTTGCAAAGAGAATCAAATGATCATTTTTGCTGAGCTTTGATCATTCACAATGCGGTCAAATTCGCGTTGCGGACTATATATAGTGTCGGTGTAGTAAGTAGCCAGAACACAGTCAGGCAGGCCAGAGAAATATAGCCTGAGTGATTGCCAGAGACTTACATCAACACCTCTCTGGCAGTGTCACGGCGTCATGAAAACAAGGTAGTATTTATTGCAGAGCTATAGTGGTAGATTCATCTGTGCAATACACTCAATGTGTGGACACGTGCCGCAAGCGTGTGTGCCACTTTTAAACAAGAAAGGGCACCGAGACGACCGTTCTCATTTACATTTTTATACAAATATTCTTATCTACAGCTTTTCCGTGAGTGCAGACAGATGAAGCGATTATAATAAACTGTACAAACAGAGTTCAGGTAGCCTGGCAATGAAAATCTAAAATGTCTGTGCGTGTTTTTACTGAACATGTGCCTGTGTGTGTATGTGTGAGACGCAGGCAGGCTAGGAAGTTGACACTCACAGCACTCCACAGGAATCGAGGGGGCCTGCAGCGACAGCACCTTCCCGTTCGGCTGAGGGATGTGAACTCGGAACACAACGCGCACCCGTGTGTTCTTTCTTCCGATATCCGTCTCCCCCTTCCGCAGCTCTATGTCTGAGTTCCGCAGCTTGAGGATGCCAGCACAGTCGATACTGCAAGGTAGAGGGAAAAATAGTTGGCCCCCGACCGCACCACTGAGACGGCGATCATCTAAAACATATTCAAATAGTGAAAGCCCGGGAGTGATTAAACCAGCCACAAGCCCAGCTGGATATTGGCAGTAAGAGGCAAATTAAGTGTTGAATCACAAATTAAGAATGCGCGTTAATATGATTTATGACTATTGTAAATGAGAAAATCCCCACAAAATCCTTTCCTATGAAATCTAGTGTAAATGATACCAGACCTAGTGTAAATATAATCATTTGGGTAATGTGGGATCATAACCGTTGAAATAAAGTTTGTCTCTCTTCTCCATAGGAAACCCTTAATTTTTTCCCTCCATGCTCAGCCCTGCTGTTGGTTTACATAAAAGAAAAATCTATAAAATCCCCTCTGGAAGATGTTACAACCCAGTGTGATCATAAATGGTGTTCTTTTTTCATTGGACAGGCTTCCTTCACGGTGGTAAGCTCATAACTGAATAATGTAACCCTGAAATGCTTCTGACAATTACCTGGCCGACATGTTGTTTTCGGGCAGGAGAGGAATTTCGAGAACTTTGGTGCTGGAGATCAGAATTTCTTGGCTGGCCGTTGCGACCGTTTTCCCAGTGATCCGGTGCACCTGGTAGAAGGCGTGCGGCCTCAAGTAACGGTCATCTGCTGTTCCAATGAACATCTGCAGGTTGACGGGCTTCTCGTTGTAGCCAATGAGCTGAGACGTGACAGAGAGAAACAGAAAAACAGAGTTAAAACAGATGTGAGTTCTCAGGGTCCAGATGAGAGGTGTGAACAAAGAAATACTCTCTGCCTTCAGAAGGCCACCTTTTTTGGAGGGAATTTAAATGTCACATCAAGGGTGTTGTGATATTTCTGGCTGAGCCCCTGGAGATGCATCTGGCACTTTGGCCTCCAACCAGTCTGATGTTTTCAGCTAATACTCTATAATTTTTCCCCTCTTCCATGTCAGCGCCTTTACTGTGCAGGATACTCTTAGCTCCAAATGCTTTAGACCAAAAACTTCTCATCAATCTGAGAATATTTTTGAGTGGAGCAACAGCAGTTGTCACAAGAAAAACAGATCACAGCCTGGAAACTTTTGCAGAGGCTGAAAAACCGAGATATTTCTTCTCAGCTCATCAACGAGCATCATTCTAGTGTAGCTAAAAAGAAAATCTTTTCATGGTTTTTGTCGTTAATCCTTGCGAAAGAAAAATAAGATGATAGATGACACGTCAGTATTGGGCAGAAGCCGTTAGGAAAAATCGAACAATTGTGTGCTTAAAAGATCATGCTGATCATTGAAGACGAAGATTAGCATTAACATGTTAAAATCCACCTTCACTTAATATTAATAATCTG
Organism: Mullus surmuletus; assembly: GCA_903171835.1. Classification (NCBI taxonomy): domain Eukaryota; kingdom Metazoa; phylum Chordata; class Actinopteri; order Syngnathiformes; family Mullidae; genus Mullus; species Mullus surmuletus. Next base: position 157,527 of record CAESWR010000361.1, read on the forward strand.
TCTATATTGAAATAATGAATGTCAAATATAACATAATATTACACACAAAGGTTCATTCACATGAATTCAAACTCATTCTGTGAGGTCTGATTCATATCTAAAAAATGTTATGTTTACACTGCGGTTGAGGGAAAGAAAATTGCCAGTAAAAATGTCAACAGCCGTTTCATATCCAGTTCATGTGTGCCAGCCCCACTCGGCCTGGGACCTCTAATAGCAGCTGCCTTCTCTTTTGGTACCCGGGAGCTGGCACCCTGGTTTCCACTCGGCCAGGTGAGACATCGGACAAAGGTGTTGTGTGTCTGGCGTGGACAAGGGGAAGATGGAAACAAGAGCAGGACCTTTCCTCTTTGGAGAGACAAAACAAGCACACAGGGCTGCACAATCCCACCACTGTTGTAATGTTATGCTTGGCAGACTCTGTGATGGCAGGATGGCAACCCCCCCCCCCCGCCCCTCCCAGCACATACACACTCTTGTTGCACTGCCCCCGAAAGCCCATGCCTCCAGCTCAGATGGAGGGCAGCCCGCTCGGGGTAACGAGTAGAAGAAGGCCTTTCATTGCTGTTTCACCCCAGGAACTGCCAAGCCTCAATCCCACCACAGCTGGCTACTGACCCTTTCCTCTCTGAAAGTTTGCGTCACATGCCGCTCTGTCAATGTTTCATACAAAAGTGTGGTGGGTGGAAAGGGGGGAGCGGGGAGCAGGGTGGGTGTAGCTTGGGAGTTGTCATGTGCTGTTTCCAAAACCAGCTTAAAATGAAAAGGCTTTTAAATTGGTCACAATCGTGCCCTTGAAAACATGTGTACCCGAGAGAAAATGGTGAAAAAGCACAACCAGTGACTTTGTATCAAAATATTTACATATTGACTTTGACTAAGGCTAATTATTACAGCATTATCATCCAAAACTCCTTATTTCCACCTCTGTTAAATCACTACTGCTGTAACTAGTCCTGTTTGCCTCTCTCTCTTCCTTACTCACTCTACTTCTGAGACAGTCCCCTGTGGTGAATAAAGGTATGGGAGTGCAGCTAGGTTGAACTGAGCTGTGGAAAAAAATGCAGTATTTACAGTGGGTTTTGTGGAAGGTCTCAAGAGGTAAATACCAACCTTGCAGTGTTAAAAACTATAATGCTTCACTGCTCTAAATGTTAAAAAAATAGCTGTATTTAGAAAAAATGTTAATCTTTTCCAAAATGAAACCCTAAAACTAAGTTAGAAAACAGATGCACATGTTTTTTCGACCTCACTCTCCCAATATGACATTAGCAGACAAAAGGAGGAGAGCCTCGGCCCATACAGCCTGGCCAGAATCTCAAGTCAAGGAAGGACCCGAGTCAGCCCTACAAAAGCAGCTTCTGAGCGAGCTGAGGAATAAAAAAAAAAAAAGAAAAGAAATACTTAACTTGTAGACTTGATTTTTATCTGCAAGCTACAGACAGATAAGCAGAGTCTGCAGCCACTTGATGAAGTAAAGAGAACAAAATGTAACAGCATTGGCAAACTAGCGGACAACTGATACTCTCACCCTGAAAATGTTCCTACGACTTGATCTGCAAAAAATGTTGGTAATTACAATAAACAATAAAGACACCTGTATGCACATGCCTCATGACTACTTAAATCAATCCACTTTGGAGGTGTAACAAAGCACCAAAACATGTATTTGTGTCAAACCATTGGCTTCGAAAAAAATGACTGCAATTGTCGAGGACAATGGTAGTATTTGCTAATCTGGTTAATAAGTAGTGCTGTTTCAATCACAAACATTTGTATTTTAGGAATCTATGGATTAGCTGATCATCAAAGATCAATGTGTAACTCTCAGTAGACCCACTTGAGGGTCATCTGTTTATCTTATTTTTATCTTTGCACCAGACCTTTCACTGCACTGGCGTTGTTGGTTTCCACAGGTAAATAAATACACTCGCTCAAAATAACTGGGTTGTTTCTCAGCTTTTGTGCCGCTTAGCCAACCTTACAGTGCACCAATAAATCAGTCACTAATCCGTCAACTGCCAAGTCTGTGGGGTTCTTTTTTCCAGAGCTGACTTTCCAGGCCTTAGGCTTTGTTGTGAAGCAAAAACTCCCCACCAAGAGTTATGTTGATACATCTCTTCCACCACATCCTCAAAATGTGTTTCAACTGCTCAATGATGGAGGCAAGTCTGAATTGGAGTGAGTGACTAAACAGTCATTCATGATGTTTATGGGTTGTATATAAGCTCGAGCTTGCAGTGGATTCTTGTAGTGCGGAGGGTGTCGCACTACACTTTTGTGACATCAACCACAGCAGCCAGAGAAAGCAGCTTCCTCCTCGGCAAATGGTGGAAAAATTCCCATCCAGTGTTGAAAACTACCTTATTGGCACATGAAATGTATTCGGAAGGAAGTTGCACTGTGGAACAGCACGAGGCCTCTATAATAACCAGTAATGGGTTCATCTTTGGAAACCACATTAGATCTTAAGAACCACATGAAAGTTTAAACCATGGTAGTAACAAGCTATCAGGTAATTATACATCCCAGTCTGAATGGTCCGCGGCTATAAATGACACCATTATTCTTGATTCAAAGAAACACAAAGTCACACGAATCAACGCTCTTGTGGCCTGTGCTGCTTGTTTTATGATCATGTCTGCGCACTCTGGTAGTGAGCACAGACAGACAGACAGAGATTGCACATGTGGACGTGTCAATGTGTATGCCTGCAGTGCACACTACGTGTGTGTGTCCATAAATCAGGGCACGTTTATTTGCAGCATGTGTGTTCCAGATGGCATAAAATGAGTTAACGGTGTCTGGAGTAATGTATGTGTGGATGTTAAAAAAACATCAACAGGCGGTGTGGCAAAAACTACACAAAGTCAGGATGAAAAAGTTTTAAGAAGTAACACTGCCAAAGTACAATTCTAAGTAAATTTTCCAGTTGTATGTTCAGTTTTCTTTCCTGCTCCTCCATTTGCCCTCTTCATTCCATCATTTATCAGTGTCCTCTCAATTTTTAGGGCAAGGACCCTTTTGTTTTTCTTTCATTTCAGTGGAAATCACCAAATAGTAGGGACACGTTTGGGGTTAGATCTGCTCTCTTCGTCTGCTAAAATGACAGCCAGCAAAAATGCCGTCATCGTTTCGATCTCCAATGGCTTCCTGACGTGCACAAGGATGCAAGGGCCCATTAGAGCTGCTTGTAGTTTTCTTTCCCCAGCTTTGCACAAAAGGGATTCGGTATGGAGCCAGAGTGTTGACAAACATACACTTAGCAGGCCTGGAGTTCTTTTCCAAATCAAATAATCAAGCATGAAAACCTGATTCGAGGGTCGGAGAGAAAAGAATCACTTCAGCAGTCCTGAATCAATACTCCCTCCCATTCAAGCAAAAACTTCACAAACCTCACAGCCAGGCTAATTCAGTCAATCAGTACATTCACAACTGCTTCTAAAAACACACGGTAATTATTGTTTGAGTTTCCCTGATTGAATTAAACTGAATTAAAATTAGTTCTGACCGATGATGACACAACAAGTATGGGAATGGCAGCTGAATTATGTGTCATCTTATCTAAGTTGTGCACTACTTCTCCTTAATGGGTAAGGCACCACATGTAAACAACAACACATGGATAGCGCCATGGTCCTGGTGGAGGGGGCCTCTCGACAATGACACACACACACACACACACCCACACCCTCGACTCGCTCCGCATTCCAGAGTCACCCTCTGCTGCCCTCTAAATCTTTGCTCAAGTGTGAAATACCACAGCAGGTTGGTCTCTGCACTTTTAACTCCTCACCTCTCCGACTGCCCAGAGTGGCCCCAGCTGGTCAGTCAGCAAGAAACTGGGGGTCTGATAGAGATCGCGTCTATATTAAACGACACTGACATTAACACCGGTCACATGTCCAGAGGCCTGTGATCGTCGGAGCCTGTAACTAACTCACTGTTGCTTCGGACTGCGGATCGTGTTTAGGATGGACTCTCTCCCCTAAAATAAAACCTCTGGATATGGTTACATACTCCCACTAAATAAAGTCCCTACTTATTTTTGGACTTCATCTGTTCCACTGCTCCAGTAATAAGGCTCACAAGCTGAGGGCGAATATGCATCCCGTCACTGCGTATATACATAAACTGGCGGTCACAGTATGTGTACACATGGCACTCACACAGGTGTGTACCAAATATAAAGCAGCATTGGGAGCTGATATGGCTTTGTATTGACAATGGGGTATTTAAAGCGGGAAAGGTGTGACCATCAACAGTGCCCACCTCTTGTTGCAGATAACATTTCATAAACAACCACAAATATCGTTCAACCAATTCATCTCGAGTTTTCTTATCAGGGAATAATTTTACTCTGTATCATCCTTGTAAACATCATCTCTCCCCCTACCTGCCTCTCTTCCCAACATCTCTCCCTTCTCCTGTTCTATTTGTAACAGTCTCCCCTCCGTCCCTGTCCTCGCCTCTAACCTACCTCAGCTCAAGCCCTCTACCGTAACTCGACACTTTCTCACAGCGAGCGCCTGACTCTGCCAAGTTGTTTCCCTGTGTTGCTCCACTGTTACCATGGTGAGGCTTTCTGTGTGTATGCAGGAGTGTGTGTGTGTGTGTGTGTGTGTGTGTGTGTGTGTGTGTGTGTGTGTGTGTAGGAGTCTGTGTATGAGTAAGGGTCCACATACACTCACACTGGTGTAAACTACAGGCCCCGAAAGTGTGTTAAAGAGGAGGGGGTGTTAGAATGAGTGGATTTAAGCACGCTGAGTGTGGCGTAAACTATAGCCTTTGGAAAGGTCTGTGTTGTGTGCTTGAGTGTGTGTGAGTGCGTGTCACTGTCTGAACAAAATGTGTGTGTGACAGAGGCAGAAACAGAAGCAATGGTGGTCAAGGTCATCAGAGGGCCCATTTTTATCAAGCAGTGGTTTCCCCTACTGTGGTACTGTGGCAGCCTGACCTGGGATCTATGGACACACACACACATACACACTGCTGCTCACACAGCCTTGCTGTTTGCCCAGCACACTAGGGAGGGCAGAGGGAGCCAGGGGGCCGGTTGACTGTTTGTTTAAACAAGGTCAATACATGCACACGCACATGCGCAAGCGTTTACCATATACTGCATGAGGGCTGTATATGGCCTTGCTAGACTGGTCCAAGCTCAATTCCTCTTGTTTCCTGCTCTATCCTCCCCACTCTCTCCCTCTGCCCCCCTCCCCCATCACACAAACACACACACACACACTGTCTGTTCCTCCCCCCTCTGTGACTGTTTTCTAGCTGTGCGCTAAGCCTGATTACAACAAACGGGTGCCAAGCTTCCCCCATGTTTACATCAAATACGGCCCGGTGGCAAAGCAACAGCAGCTTTGCCGAAAAGTGCCCGGCTCTGCATTGTTGTCATTTTGCTCCCTAATTGCGGCAGAAGCTCTATCAAGAGACTCAGCGGAGGGAGGGGAAGACCTGTCAAGATAGGAGCTCGACCTTGGTCGCACACGATTAGGGCATACAGTGATAAATAAGCAGATGGATGAATAAAATAGAAGTTTAACAAGTCTAACTGCAAAAACTTTTGTCATACTCTCCAAAAGGCATACTATTAAACACAGAAACTTCATTTGAATTCATCATCCTGGCCCTCCACTGTGTTAGCACGTGTTCTTTTTGTCAAAAATTCATTTGTGTCCACCAGATTTTCTCTCATGCGTCTACCTGCCTCTAGCCCGGCAGGTAACACCAGAGGGGCGCCTTTGTGTGGGTGCAGCAGCACTCAATTAAGCTGGTTAAATACGCACAAGGATACCTCAGCCAGCCAGAGAGGCTTTGGACTTATATGTCTCCTAGCAACAGGTGTGCCGATTATGGTCTACAGCTAGCCCCAGAGGAATTGCAAAAACAGCCAGCGAGCCAGCCAGCCAGGCAGAGAAGCCATCCAGTATGTCTGGTGATCAACTGTACACTTACATGCAGAGGATGCCTTTATGTTTAAAGCAACTCCAAAAACATTTTGTAAACAATAAAATGAAAACTTAAACCTTTTTCCCTTTTCTTGGTAAGTTAATTTTTAAGTGAAGTTTTATACATGAAAAACTCGGGCTACAGAAAGACAACAGCGTGAAAAGTACAACACTAAAGCTTAGTGTTGTGGTTAGCTCGGAGTAACGGACTGCATGAGATTTCACAGCATTCCTCACAGAACCCGGTGCCATGAATCATGTCTGTAAAAACACTTCAATGTAAACACAGTCATGCCTTGTGGCCTTTGTTTGTCTGACTACTGTACGTGTAGACGGAATAGGTGGTGACTCTATGACTGAGTGCAGCAAATTACAGCGTGTGATTTTGAGAAAGATCACCTGTGTGGAATGACAGGTGAATGTGATTTCAAAGACATGAGGTTAGCAAAATACACAGGCTCGCTAAGCGGATCAACAAAAAGCATTCAACTAGCGGCTTGTAATTTTTATCCGGCTCTGGTTAAATAGATAGGTGTGGATGAAGACAAAAATATGTACTGTCCAAACTTCATGTAAAAGTTCTGAGAGTTAATGACAGGCCAAAATTTCATTGTTTGGTCTTCGCAAGTCAGTGGTGAAAAGTGGTTGGCCAATGGATTTTAGCATTTCAACTTTTCTTTACTCATTCATTCATCAGTCATTTAAACAGACTGATAACTAGGGATGCATCTTACCAATATTGGGATCGGTATTGGTGCCAGTATTAAAGAAAATTCTAGATTGGGTATCGGTGACAACGGGCCCGATCCATAGCCTGATGTAATTCTATGCTGTGCGCTACGTTTGACGTCATGCGCAAATGTTTAAGTCAAGTCCGATGTTGCCTTGCACAAAAGAATGATCCCAGTCTTTTCCCCACAATGAGACATAGTTTGTTAGGTAATTCAGGTCTGTTTTTCTGTATCGGTATCGGATTGTTATCGGCCGATACTAAATCTCAGATATCGGTGTCGGTATCAGAAGTCAAAAAAGTGGATCAGTGCATCCCTATTGACAACACTTTTGGACTTCTAAATAATCATGCCTCTCTGGAAATAGTAAGTAGCCCATAGATGACCCCAAGTGTTTTATTTTCTTTGTCTTGACTGCACTTCACAGCTCCTACAACCTGTGTCTGGGGCCCAAAACCACAGGTTTGAAATGACAGACCTAAAATCCCCTTCAACTGGGACACTAAATTCTACACAAATGTGCAGAAAAAGTATGACAACATTTAGCTCTGAGTGATGAGACGATCTAGCTGAGATTCATAAGTCTACATGCAAGTTACTGTACATGTCATAAAAACAAAAGAGAAAACAATTTCAACACAGCAAAACCTTTTTGGCCTGTCTACAATCTCACAAAAAGTGACTGCACTGCAAAAAGTTAAAGTCAATTGGAGAGGAGAACCACACACATCAGGACACCTGTTAAAAATCAGCAGCACAGAAACGTCAGTTAGTTTATATACAATGTCTTGGCTCATCTGCAGAGATTACTTACTCACTACTGTGAAACATTGTGATAAGAATGTTTACAGTTTCAAGGAGGATCATACTTATCACTCAGAACAATGCTGGCCTTTTTGGCTGACCCACATTTCAAGACCAGAAACATGCTAATGAGGAGGAACAGTTCAAATCAACTTTGAATAATTGGCAACAGCACAGCTGCAGAGTCAAGGACGCAAAGAGATGCAGTTTCACCTACATAAATGGGCAGCTAGCAAATAAGCTGCTTAAAAAGGGCTCAAACATCACATCTGAAACAACACTTAATTTCTACAGTATATGGATGAGGTGTTTTCTTTAACTCGCATAGTAAAAGTAGATGCATAGTCAAGATTAGATTGCCTGTGCTTTTTTTCTGAGCATTCCGTATTGATGATGTTCAGAATGTCTGATTTTCAATGTCCCTGTTATATAAAAATAAATTACAAGCATCCTGAGACAACCCCACAGAGCAGCAATCCTTCCCTCTCTCATTTTTTCTGTTGACACAGCAGCTCACTGGTGCATTGATCTGAGGAACCGTGTAGCCACAAAAGGAAGTCACAGATATGTCCAGATGGCAGCTCTGGCGTCATCTGGTGACATCACACCACCAGAGTCAAAACCCAAGGATAGGCACCGCAGAGCACAGAGACAAAGACATGTTGTCTGCTTAGTTGTAGTAAATACAAATGTTGGATCAAAACATTAGATGTTGAGTGTAAAAGAAGTTGAAAAGTCCTAACAAAATGCGCAATCACAAATACTGGCAAAAAAAGTCCCACGCTGTCTTGGGGGGGTAGTTTGCTTCACATTTACAGCGAACCTGAGAAACATGATATCAGCAGGCTTGTTTACGGTTTCAAGTGCTCTGACCCCGTTAGCATCAATATATACTGAGTCAAAACCCAGTTAGAATAACATTATCACCCTACAAGGATGTCTTTGAGCCTTATTTCCTTATTTTTTTCCGCATCAATTTAACAAAGGTCTGTCCTGATATCACCATGCCATCAAGTATTCCTCTCATCACCTCGAGCACAAATACAATGTGTGTTTACTGCTTTTCTAACCAAACATGTTGCTATCAGAACAGTAATTACATCACAGTGAAAAGACATGACCTTTCAATGTGGTACTTTTTTGCAGAGTACATCGAAAATGGCATAGGATGACGGACACTGAAAGTGGATGTTTAGTAAACATACACTGACTGTTAGACTTGCTGGATACAAGTGCTGATACTATACATAGCAAGATGTTATTTTTATCTTGCGTCTAAAGCTTTTAGCATGACTGTAAAACCAGCTGCATCAACACTGCAGGCTGGATCCAGCCAGGGCGACCAGTTTCCCAATGCAGGGAAACTGCTAATTTCCTCCAGAGATGAGGAATGAGGGCAAAAGTGGCAAACGCTTAGTTGAAAAAAAAAAAGTTTGACCACTAAATTATGCATTGTCACATATGGTGGGATAGAATCTTGGTGGCACTGAGGTTGAAATGGTTAATGATTTGCCTGGAGGGAGCCTGCATGGCTGCATGTATGAGGACGTGGACTGTTGCTAAAGCGACAACAACAATACAACAAGCAATTTTGGGCATTCTCCTTTTTCTTTTAAGTCTGTGTTCACAGCTGCTTTAATGAGTCTATAATGGTTACATCTGTATACACAAACAAATGCAATACGCCTTTATGTCAAGGAAGGAGACGGATGGCCAAGACAATATGCGTGTCAGAGTCTGCCATTGTTGGGTCTGGCTCTGAGGCTCTACCTTAATCATACACACAAAGGTAACTTTACTGCGCTCCTGAAATATTCATTGGACAGAAATATTCTGCTATTGCTCTCTCTATCGTTCCCTGGTCATCATCAACAGGTGACTGACAATCATATGACAATCCCTATATGCAAATTTGTAAAATGAAACTCTAAACTGCACAGTGGTTAGCACTGCTGCCTCACAGCAAGAAGGTTCGATTCCCGGCGTGGGACCTTTCTGTGTGGAGTTTGCATGTTCTTCCTGTGTCTGCGTGGGTTCTCTCCAGGTTCTCCGGCTTCCTCCCACAGTCCAAGAACAGGCATGTGAGGTGAATTGGGAACTCTAAATTGTCCGTAGGTGTGTGTGGGAGTGTGAATGGTTGTTTGTCTCTATGTTGCCTTGCGATGAGCTGGCGACTTGTCCAGGGTGTACCCTGCCTTCGCCCTATGACAGCTGGGATAGGCTCCAGCAAACCTCCGTGACCCTGATTTCAGTATGGAAAATGGATGGATGGATGGAACTCTAAATTGGTTGGAGCTGTACAACTTGCTCCTTCAAAGGCCAATGAAATGACAATTTATTGCACTGTGGTGGAGCGACTGTGAAAGGAAAATAATTTCTCAACATGGTGCAACATCAAAGTTAATTACTTGTCTCATAAGATGCAGCATCTGTATTTTAAGCGAGAGGAGGGCCTCTGTGCGCTATTTTAGTCAAATGCGGAAGGAAATCCCAGAAAACCGCCTGACTCTCAGGAAGTGGTTGCTAAATTCAGCAAATAAATTTGACTCGGCCTGTTTCTTTTGCTCTTGTATTCAATTTCATCACCGAGGACTGACTCGAAGTCTCGGCCTTGTGGTTTATGAGGGCGTTGGTAGGTGTGGCAACTGTCGTGTTAACAGAGGCGTAAATCCGTTCTCCCCACAGAGTGAAATTAAACCCTCAGTATGGTATCGATATCAGTCCTTGTATTTTGTTTAAAATAGCTTACGTGCTATAAAAGAGCTGCTACCCATTGGTACATCAGATCAAATTTTTGGCTCTCTGAAAATTAGCGAGTGAGTGCTCCATGCATGTGGTAAATTACATAGTGTGTTACCTTGACAACTGGGTGGCCACTTGATGCCGCTTTGACGGCTCCCCTGCTGCCTTCAGTCTCATAGTGCGCTCGGTGGTGGGCTTTAGGTTGAACCTCGATCTTCAGCTCATACTGGCCAAACTGGCAGGGCAGCGGCCAATCTAGGGGAGGGAGTGAGGAGGTCCTGAGGAGAGAACACCACACACAGAGGAAGAGTATATTACCCATCTCATATGAAAGTCATGAGAATACATTTGCTTTTTGTCATATTTTACGTTTGAGTTTGATCCAAGTATCATCCGTGGCCTGGTTGGTCCCCTCCTGTACTGACACTATAATAGGTGGTAAATTTGGGTATAAGATACGGCATACTCACCCCACCAGACAATGAATCACAGGGATGTCTACACGCAACATAATAACGCATAATATGTCATGTTCAGATTTAAAGGTGAATGTCAAGGGAACTTTCTTTACGAGATCCGCAAAAGGATGGTCACTCTGTGTGTTTGTGTCCTCGCTGTAAGTACGTACTCTATGCATGGCGCACATCAGGAGCTGGCACTGTGTGTTTTTCCTCCCTGTCCCCCTTTTTTTTATCTGTATGGCCACAATCATATTTGAACAGCTGCACTTGAAAATGAAACACTCAATGGTCCCCTCAACAGAGAAACTGGGTCTCTTCTCATTACGAGTACATTCAACCGATTTATGTGAAAAACATTTTTGCAAAAACTGCAAATCATAATATCATCAAGCATTTCCCAGTTCTCTGTGTATTTAGCATTTTTGACTGAAGCGCAATATGTCAACTATATCTCACCACAATGCTGCAATTCCTCATGTTAGTGTGTATCCAATTCCCGAAGATTTTAATCTGAATCACTAAATATTTGACTGCAGATTCATTTTAAACCAAACCATCTATGTCTATGATAAGCACTGTCACATCTCGACAATCAATCAGTGTGAGGCAGAATGCACATGTTTAAATCTATGTGCTCTTGCTTAGTGCCATTTTGAGAGCAGAGTTGTTTTTAGAGCACTGCAATGATTAATTAAACCGCACGTGCGCGCCTTGTCATGAATCGGTTCCACATTTCTATGTGTTAGTGCGCTTCACTGTCGGCTGCTGCAAATGAGAGCCATCTAATGGGCCGAGAGACAAACATCCAATGCTACACGCTAATCTCTCCTTCAGCGCTCACCACTGTAGGCTCTTTGTGCAAGCTGGAATAGGGTGGCATCGAGTTTTATTTGGCTCTTTCCAAAACAGTTAGGCCTCCTAGCGTGCAAACGCTCTCCGTCTAAATTGCGTGGTGGCCCTCTGACAGCGGAAATCATTTTTAAGGGAAAGTTTATAAAGTTTAAGCCAGCACAAGCGACTCCTTTAATTATTCCCTTTCCAAATGCCTGTCAAGTGCTGGCGATGCGCAGGGCAGTCTGATCAATCTGAATCAAAGACATGTGAGGCCAGCCTTCCGAATCAAGAGGAGAGACCGCATTATATAATCAAAGGCGAATGTCCGACTTAGACGTTCAATGACATAAATGAAGCTCCATAAAGCTCAGTGTAACTTCATAATTACAGCTCTTATTCACTATAATCTATTGACTTTCCACACACAAAGTCAATGAGAGGTCAACTAAAACCCCTCTAGGTTCTAACTTGTTGATTAAAAATTTCAAATCACACAATTTAACCTTGTGCAACACCAGCATTCAAACTATTTACTTATTCCTCCAAGCAGGCATGACATAATCGCCCAGGAAGTGACGGTTCGCATGACTGCTATGGTAACGGGAGTAGAGGAGGACAGAGGAAATATGAGCTCTGTGACAGAGCAGAGGAGGAGCAACAGCCTATGGACTGGCATAGCATAACCGTTCCCAAGTGTCTAAGTCCTGGTGTCCTACCATCCATGTCGTCTCCCTTCTATGCAACACTAACTCCCCCTTTGCCACTCAATTTTGGTTTAATTGTCAGTTTTATATATAAGGCCTTCAAAAATACTCTAGTAAATTAGTAGATCTTCAAGGGTTAAACTTGGCTGAACGTGAAATGAACAAATCGAGTTGACGCTGCTTTCCTTGTGACACATGTAAAGCATAAACATTTGAGGGTGATGAATACAATCTGCTCGCAAAATACTGGATTTGCTTCATGTAATATCTTATTGCTCACAATCTACCCTGGACCTCAAAAACATCGTTTGGCAAGATTTGCAAAATATGGGCAAAGCACAAAAATAACATAAAAAACAACATTCTAAAATAGAGAGAAAATAAGCCCTTGTGTTCTCACTAATTTGGCAGGATGACATGGTAAATCACTTTGTGTGGGTGTATTGGCTAGACTAACCCTAATTCTACAGTGGACAAGGCTTTTCTTCGACATAGCCTTGGCTGTACCCATCGGAGGAGGCTTTACACTTTTTGATCACAAAGATTAAAAGAACAAACGTTGACTCATCTTAGGACCGACCCTGTTATTGTCTGGAAGGTGTTTAGTGTGAGCAGGCATGTGTGTTATGTCTATGCATGTGTTTATGTAAGCGTGTGTGTGTGTGTGTGTGTGTAGGCCCCATTGCCATATGTACCCTGTGCTGATTTACAGCGCTAGGGGCCAATGCACACAAACAAGGCCATGTCTTCATCTGCTGCACACATTGGAGAACAGACAGCAGCTCCTCTCCTAAAAAAGTCATCCCTCTTTAATGTGTGTGTGTGATTGTTTTTGGAGGCTTGTGTTGTGTGCTGTCTTGTGTGCATATCATGCCCTAACACAATAATATATTGCTGTGAGGTGTTAGTATTTATACTATTTATTATACTGCTGATAAGCTCAAGGTTCCCCTGCTACTAAACATTGGTCAGCAGAGTTCAATCAATAGGCTGTTTTTATTAATTTTATGTTTTTATTGCACTGTTATGCTTTAATTCCTCCCAGAGATCAAAAGAAGTTTTCAATTCTAATTGGAGCTCCAAACACTGTAAAAATAGTTGCCGCTGAGGTCTATTGTTTAGCCTTGACCCACTAATTTCCTTTTAAGTTTGACAAAACATGCTGTTTAATAATTCACAGACATAATTTGCAGACACACAAGTAAAGATGCGGCTGTCTCTTTGTGGCAACCAACTGAAAGATTTCCTAGCTTTTACTGATTTACCGTTTTAGAAGGTATCTTGGAAGCATAGCAAAAATATCTTTTTACCTGAATATTGGAGTGTGACCAGGCTTAGGTTTATTCCATGAAAAATGGCTGGGCACAGAGAGGAACTGCTCCCCGGGCCCGTCTTTCTTCAGGCTGTGCAGAGCCTCTTCGGAGGGAGAATCTAGATTCGCAGACATATTTCCCTGGTCATCCAGGCCCAGCTCCCCTTTTGACGCCTGCATCGCTGTTCTGTCCTGTGACGTCTTCCTTGTCTTGGATGGGATGTCTGCCTCAGACGGGCAGCACTGGAAGGGCGACATGCCGACAGAAGGGCTACCGACCCAGGTGTCCTCTGTCACGCTGCCCCTTGGTGAAGGTCCTGGTGTAGGTGTGGGTGAGTGATGTGGAGACACGGAGCCCGGGTAGCAGATGTCTGCACTGGAATGGCGTCTCTTCCCGCAGGGCGAGGTGGGACGTGAGGACGGCCTTGAAGGTGGCCGTGGGCTGAGCCAGTTTTCATCTGTGACACTGGTGCGTGGTGAGTGGCAGGGGGACTGCCGGGGCGACAGGCTTATGGAGTGGGAGTGGTGGACAAAGGCAGGATGGGGATGCTGCCAGTGGGGCTGCTCCTCCAAAATCCCAACGCCAGTTTGAGGGGAGGCACAGCCTGGGGAGGTGAGCGGGGAGCCCAGGGTGAAGCGGGCGGCTGCCTCGTTAAGCTCTGAGTCAACGTCATCATAAACATGCGAGAATGATTCACAGGAAGAGGCGTCAGAGAACCAACTCCTCGAGGAGAGGCTGCTGCACGGACTGGGGCTGAGAGAAGAGTCCCGGTATGAGTGGTCTAGGGGCAAATAAAGATGGTCTCGGGACAGGGGCCTGTCACTGTGGTAATCCCCATCGGGGCCATTTGCTCTCAGATCTTCCTCAGTGGCATCCATCTCCTGCTGGCAGCTAGGGGAGATCGAGGTGATCTGAATACTGGGGCACTCAAAGGCTTTGGGTGCCTCCACAGGAGCAGAGGGGTGCAGGGGAGAAGTGCTGTACTTGGCGTCATGAGCCTCATAGCTGGGAGGCTCAGATCCTGGTTTGTGTGGATGCAGACGCGGGGAAGTGCTGATGACCTGTGAGTGGGACTGCATCCCATGACGAGGCAAACCAATAGACTGGTGGTTTGTGACCATAGACTGGGGCTGGCCCACATTTAGGATGTAAAAAGATGTGTTGTCATCAGGCTCCAGATCTAAAGAAGGAAAAGAAAGGAAAGATTAAGAAAGAACTCTTCAGAGTTGATTGAACTTCTAGCGTTTATACAGATCAGAGAAAGGCTTCTGAAAAATACTAATGAAATTAAATCTAATCAAATCACCTCACCAGATATAAGCATCACAATGTTCTTGCTCGTAGTGTAAAGCATGTTCCATGTTTTTTTCATGTCTCTGGACTTTACTCTTTCCCTTTTTACAAAAAGACTAAGAGACGGGATTGGTTTTAATTTGACTTTCCTGCTGAAATGGACTCATTCTACTGTCCTGTCAACTGTCTATTGCCCCGCATTTTCATTACCTACAACTGTGCTTCCCCTCTGTAAACCAAAATTCCAAAAACATATCCAAAAATACAGTTGATCATACACCAATGTGTGCCCTGGGTTTGAGCGAGCAATTGCGCCCTATGACAGGAAATTGGAGGCCAGGGTGTTGCTGGGTAGCAGGTCTTCATACAGGCATTGTTCCAAGAGGGATAACCGATGAACAGCACTACTCAGGAAACAAATTCACACAACAGTGCGTGCTGTCAGCTGTCATCACGGCTAGCGCCGGCAGGCTATTTATACCAAAGGTCATCCAGCACAGGCGGCTTGTGCACACACAAACCCACACACACACACACACAAACAAATAGACAAGAGCCCATTGTCCGTATTGGCTCTGCTCTGTTAGAGGTTATTGATAAACTTCCACTGGATAGACTCTCTGCTGCTCCCGTTGGGTATACCCCGCACACACGCACGCACACACGCACGCACGCACACACGGATGCACTTTACATATATCAGATATTTGCCAACTACTCTCTTTCTCATGTCCAAAAACAATGTCATCGACCTTTGTTGTACAACTACCCACACAGAAAACTGCGACAGAAGCAACACCTTAAAATAACTGTAGCCAAGAGAAAACCTTTAAGCAAACACCAAATTACATTTAGAAGGGTAATAAAATACTAGTTAAAATACTTCCTGTATTTTGTTTTTCTGCAAATAGAAAACCATTAATGAAAGGAAATTCTATAGGTCTGGTCAAAGTGTGGCTTGTACAGAACAAAGTTGTGAAATCATTACAAAACACTTCTCTATGTTCCTAAAATAAGAGGCTGTGTCATGTTGCACCTTTAAAGCCTTACACTAAATGCTTAAAATTGAATGAAGACATGAAGACTTTGGGGCGAGTGAATTCCAGTCTTTTTTCTATTAACTTCACCCATACGCTAGTAACCTGACAGACAACTGACAGAATCGTGAAGTCAGACACTGAGGGTAAATTTAAAGATATTTTCTAAATAGGATTTGGAGGGTTTCTGTCGTCCCCCTCTTCCCGACAACAGCAACAGCAGCAGTGGCGGCAAAGGTCTTTATTTATAGCTGCTCCGCTTCACACTGGCTCTGCCTGTCTGTCACAAGACCAAGCAGTGGCTTCTCTGACAACAGCCTCTGACTGACAGCGAGGGAGCCAGAGAAGGACAACACAGTTGAGAGGAAGAGAAAGCGCCTGAGCAGAAGAGGAAAAAAAAAAAGCTGCAAATTGGTTCACTCAAATAACAGCCTGACTATAGCGACAACCTAACAGGGAGTGGAGGAAGGAAGAAAACCAAACTCATACTATTACCAGGCTTATAGAAAACAGCTGCATCAAACTTGATTTCACAGCAACATTGAAGTCGTCAGAAGTTGTCATTTGAAAACCCGTTTCCTCCTGTTCACATTCTGTGTTGACTGAGACAATTATCGAAAGTGGGTGGGTGCGACCCGCCAATCCAACACAGGAATAAGCTTAATTAGTTTTGTCTGATGAGCTTTTTTTGTGCAAATTATCACATTGCCCAAAAGATTAAAGAAATGCCTAAAGCTCTTATGTTTCTGTGTCATATATATAGAACTTAATTGAATTGGAATAAGTAATAACGTTACAATACAGGAGTATGACCCCACCATCCTGTTGCAGAGTAAATTCTACCTCAAAATGTTTGTTAATTGCTACAGATGAATAATCAACTATGAAACGTTTTTAAAAGTATGAAGTTAGAAAAAAAGTTGTAAAACGCAAGAATGAATAGTACAAAAAATATATAAAACATGTGACAGATACACATAGATTTTCTACCTAGCCAAAATGATTACTGACCAGATTAAATCCAATGGGTGGTAGTGGTACTGGTGAGGACATTTTAGTTATATTTGGTGTATAGATGTAAGGGGGAGTTGCAGATCTTTCAGTCTGATCCATTAAACAAACTAAATGAGAGAGGTCCAACAAAGGACAATCACGGTCATATAAAGCACATATTCACTTCTGTGCTAGTCAATTTTACTCACACGGGCAGTGCAATGGGTCATGTCATGCCCACAACACAGAAACAATCATCACAGACACAAAAGCTCTAACATGTTGTTGACATGCAAATTGCAATGCTGCAAACAAAGTTCTTGGAAAGGAAGATGATATCGAAATCAGCTGACATCGAAATCATCTTTTTGGACTTCTCAAAATCAGAAATTGGGAAAATAGCAATCTGTGCATCTCTGGGAGAGAGAATGGAGTGAATGAGTCACAATCAGCATGTGACAGATACACAAAGTCAACAGCATGTGGTAGAACATGAGCTATAGAGATGATGAGTTTCCAAATTGATAAAATGACATGACAAATGCAAACTAATAATTCAGTATCTACATTCACACGTTTCCTCTCCAAATTTTGTAAACCATGGTCATGGGTATATAAACTATTTCTGAAAACAAAGTGTACATATTAGTGCCTCAAATTCAGTGTCTCAAACTTGGATGTTTAATTAAAAAAAAACCTCATGAGTCGTGGTATCAAACTTTCTCAGTGGAAGAGCAGCTTCAGCGTGAAATGCCACAAAACACACCATTGCGCAAGTACAATGTTTACAAATCATAATCCACGGAGGACAGAGTTAAGTGGCAGTGTTACAAAGAAGAGGGTCAGACGGCGGATGATCCTCCCACCTGGCCCACATCCCATTCCCTGCCTCAAGAGTAGCCTGCTACCTAAAACCTCCGGTAGGGTGGTTGCTGGGAAACCCCCCACCATTAGAGCCTAACTGCTTTACCTTACAATAGTAGGTCATGGAGGAGGCAAAAGAAATGAGTGGATGGGGGGGGGGGATAACACTGTTTTATCAATGGTCTTAGATGTAGAACCCCAGTGCCGTTATTGAAAGCCCAGTGCGTCACACACTCCTCAAGTGTCCATACATCAGACAGCCAATCCGGTTAAATAAAGATCTCTAAGAGGCTTTGCTGTACCTGAGCTAATAATAGCTCCCCCTCATTGGGAGATCTTTCAGTGAAGCACGGATGTTTGTGACGCACCACAAAGACAGTTGTGCTCTTGCAGTAACCGTGGGGAATGACCGAACCCATCAGTGACGGTGGCATCCGTTTGGGCTCCAGTCACAAAGCTCAACAGGCCTCTGGCTGACCGCGAAGCTGCCTGAGGATACTTGCTCGGGGGATAAGCCGCAATGACTTTGTTCCTTACCCCGCCTACTCTCACTACACACATGGTGTGTCAGCATCCTGTGACCGCCACTGACACACAGGCCCACTTTCTGAGGGAGTCCAGTTTACTCCTGAGGGAAGGAAGGATTCATGTCTTGGAAGTGGGTGACACGAACACTGCTGCTGCCACCCATCTTCTACCTTGATCTTCTACCTTAACGTATGCATACACACGCCGTGCCATATATTTGTAAATTTAAGGGCACCTTTATGTGTTTGTATGTGTTTCTTTATATGCACACGTCGCAACGCACATTACTGTCTTGGGTTACCCACTAGCCCCAATACCACGTGGTACAGGAGATAGAAGGTAACCTAAACCAGGTTTCCTTTTGTGGTGGGCAAGCGGGTTGATTAGAACAGGCTCTGCTTACACCCCATGGACAAAAGGCTTTGTATTCCTCCAAGCAAGTCTGACTCCTCTTTCATCTCTCCTTCAAGAGCCGCTGACCAACAGACCACAGCTATATTTTGCTACAACACCAACCTAAAATGAAATCTCCTGAAATAAACGGTGTATGAATCATGCCACTGTAGAATTTTTGTTTTCACGGAAGATGCACTTGCGGTACATTTCCACAAATAACTCACACTGACTCGGCGAGTTATTGTCAGTAAACAGCTAACTTTTCTGGCACACTTCTAAGTAAGTGAATATTTTGTTTTACTTACTGTATGAAAAAGCTACATTGGTGACCTGGGATGAGAAGGTACTTTAATCAAAGTTTTTTAGTTTTTTGTGTTTTTTAAATGAGACAATACCTTTTACATTTTGAACACTGGGGGTTGACATATATATTTGCAGTGATCCCCAAGAGAGCTCTCAAATGCAAATCTAATTCCTTCCCCCTGGGTTTTCCAAGAACTCCGTGCCTGGCTGGCTGCCTACATTTCTAAACACAGAGACTGTGACGCACACGCACAGGCGCATTGTGAGGGTTAGCCTCCACCTGTGGCTTTAAACCTTGTTGACTGGATTTGGGCCAGACCTACTGGTGATCCCTGTATCTGTATGTGGTCAGGTCGGTGTACACATGAAATGAGAGAATGACAAATCCATCCAAGAATGAGCCAAGTTATATTTATCTAGTCTAACATGACACATATTCAGTGCAATTTGGAGGTATGGGATTAATCTGTCAACAGCAGGACATGTTGTTACTTCTGGTGTAATGTTATGTTAAGAGTTACATCAAAAAGCCTCTCTGTGCCGTCACAGAGGGCACTACAGCCAACGGAGGCTTAACAATGGCAGCCTAAGCCAACGTTAACATATGTCAGCAGCTAAATTAAGTTCCCAATTAACAATCTCATGCCGAGATAACATTATGGGATAACATGGGAGTGCCAAGTCGCCACCTGAACTTAAAACTCACAAAGGTTCAAAGATCCCCTTCAAAGAGAACGTCGACTGTCCTCAAGTGTGCATCAATTTGTCATTTTAAAATAAAGTTAAAGGGTTCATAAGTAAATTTTATTGATTCATGGCTTGGGCACATGGAAGTATAAATGATGGTGGTAAATGCTTATTTGACATGCGAAAGAGAGATTCAAGAATATCAACAATCAAATGAATACAATTAGTTATGGTCTAAGGTTACAGCTTACAACACGAAAGAAAAAATTATCTTTACTGGCATATTGAGACTTCTTTGAACAACCATCAAGAGAAGGTAGGAAATTAAAGGTATACCAAGACTGAGCAGCACAGGCATCCCCTGTCATATGGGTCACATAAGGTTTCTTGGGACATACAGTACCTGTATATCTGAAATAAAATCTAATGGTGTTTAGATTCAATGCTCTCCCCAATGTGAGCATGAACAGGAAACAAACTACATAGAAAACCAGAATAAAGCCAACTGGATTATAAAAAGATGACATTTACATCCAGCCCTCAACAGGTGAAGGATTTTGACTGATCTTATGTCATTTTGCACTAAAGCCTCGATAAAATAGAGTATGGGGACTATGGGGCTGGTTCTTAATGCAGCTCCTCCCATTAACACAGTTTTTGACATGCATTCAAACACCAAATCTGTCCAACAGTACACATTTATAGGTTTTCTATCGCACAGGGTTGAGTAAGAGCTGAGAAGCATTATAAGATCCACAGCGAACACAAGCGGCCTGATGGCCTGCAATAACCCGGAGCAGATAACATCAGAGGCTACTGCTAGCAGGGGTGACATTTAAACAATCAGGGCCGCTGTGCATGTGCCTGAAAAAGTCTGCCAGGAAGAGAGACAGAGAAAGAGAGAGCAAGTGAGGTGCAGACAGGGAAACAAAGCTTTTGTGTCTGAATGTGTGAAGGAAAAGAGAGAATGCGAGACAGAGTGTGTACAAGCGAGACGTACAGTACACACACAGGCAGATAGAGAGGTTGACATTTGTAAACCGTGAGCGTGGTGATCCCATAGCACACACAACTGACAAACTTACAAGTGCCAACCAATGTCCTCTGACCAAATTCATAACACATCACACAGATAGTCACACTTTCTTACTACACTGTTGCTGAGACATTAAAGCATTAACAAGGTTAAGTCAAATTTAGAGGGCCCTAAGTTCTTAATGTCAGGCCACAGTTCAAAAGTGTTTGCAACGACCTTCTGGCCCTCTCCACGAAAGTTATACCTGGTCCATCGCAAATACAAATCACATATTTCACGACTGCTTGGCTGGGGGATTGGGGGTCGCTTCGTAATTATCCTGCTTCTCTGTGCCATGATTGTAATCAAAGAGACATTAGACGATGGGGGGAAATAATGGAGGGGAAAAGAAACAGGGAAACAGGAAAACAACAAATCCCCCCTCAAAGATATAAATGGGAAAAAATCAGGTTAACTCAATAAACTAAGACCTATTAATGAAGGATTCATGTTTCATTTGGTTGGGTACGTAGATATGTCCAAAGAGGTTTGAAAAAAAATAATCACTTCACAAAAGCCTATCTGCTACATTTTGTTCTTGTTTTTATGAATTTTTGTCACAATTTGAGTGATCAGAATTCTATGTTATTGAAGCCTTTATACGCCATGTGTGTGTAATACTCTTTTTGCCCAGCTGTCAGAGTCCACATGGTCTGAATTCCAACCGTGACCCATGTAGTGGGGTTCCACTCAACGACTATGCCCCTGCCCCCCCCCAGCTCTAATGTGGACCATAGGCCTGTGAAAGTCTGACTGCTGCATCACATGTCTGGGAGAAATTCTCCTTTCTGCAAATGCATCTGTCGTCTTGAATAAAGGTCTCCGCAGGAATCACTCTGTTTAGAATATGTCATCCTTGATCAATGGACACAGTGTGGGTGTGGGACATAAAGAAAAACACACAAGGCCGAGCGTTTCCCTGGGAGGAACGTCGTTTTTAAGGTGTTACCTTAAATTACAAATGTGATTCATAATCCCCTAATCCCTGCATTAGGATCCGTGTCCCGTAAAAAGGCCGGAGGGAGAAAGAAAATAAAATGACACTAGATTCAGGAGTTAAAGCGCTTTCTCTCTGGTGTAATGCAGCCTCTGATATGTTGATACAGCGCGGCCAGCGGTAGCTTCAGTTACACTAAATTTAAACTAGACAGATGCCACACATAGTTACTCATGCCTCGCCCCGGGAAACAAACGTCTCATTCATCACACTCGTCGCTGGGACCCCATCGGTTCAGGAGGGTTAGAGGGCGCCCACGTGGTGATCTGGACGCACATGTGGACCTCATGCGTGGCTGTCGGACAGCAAACCTCAGCGCCGACCTCCCGTTACATTTTCAGAGATTACGTTCTTAAAACTTTAAACGTTAGTCGCACATGCTGAGCAAATTACCACGTCGAATTGCTGATATAATGGGAACAAGTGCTACCGTCCTTGATCTTTCTGGGGCTTTTTCATATTTTACTTGGAAAAACATGCAAAAGTAAATATTTTTGTTGATTGATTTTTTAATGTATATCAAATCATGCCCATGCTGTCATCAATTATCAGCATCCTTCATGTCAATTATCTAGAAACGTCACAGTTACTATGATGATGAAAAACGAGTTAGGCAGAAGTTAAGTAAAGTGCAGGAAAAGTGTCTGGCATATTTTTGACCTCAGACGAGAGACCTCTTGGCAATTAGGTCAATAGGAACGTGCAAGAACTCTGCTATCATAGTGAGGGCATTTTCGAATTATTCCTCGATCACTTGAAGACAAGTCACTTGTGTGCAGCTGTTTGTCTGAGTCGCTGCTGCCACCTCTCACATGAAGTCTAGACAAACACACAAACATAAGAGTACATAACACACCTGGCTAGAGCCTGGGAGTGCCGGCACACTCACCTGGCGATGTGGCGCACAGCATTCTTCCACTCCTCTCCTCGTTAAGATCGCAAAAGTGCTCGAGCAGTAAAATGTCGAAGGCTGCAGACAGACGTGCCGGGACGAGAGGGATTCTCCTGCGCTAAGTACGAGCGAGTCACCAGAACCTGCCGTCTGCCCTCTGCCACTCTCTTAGGGAGCTCAAAATAGTCTACCATGAGAGCGATGTAATTTCAGTCTTTCAGTCTTTCCCACGACAAGGACTGAGAGGATCGTGCTCTTGGATTAGAGGAGCGCAGCAATGACAACAACACAGGCAAGGGCAAACATGACTCTCTTCGTTTTCTGCTTGCCAGTCGGTCACTCTGACTCTGTTAGCGGAAAAACATGCTGTGACACATTCTCATATCGAAGCATGACAAGGACAGGCCCAAAAAGGTACGAAAACTGCCACTGCTTGCAAACACGACCCCCCAAAAATAATTACAAAAAAAAATCTAACCTGACTAGCTACTAAGTTGTGGTGGCGACTGCTGTCATCTGGAGATTTCATTAGACTAGATCAGCCTCTCTGATGTCACTGGTGGTCTCTTTCATATCCTGAGAAAAGAGACGCCTCAGCCGTCCCGGGGGTAGGTTTACAAACTTCTACGGCAGTGACTAAGCGGCAACCGCCAGCAAAACCTCTACGCAAGACGAGAGCGCACACGGGAAAAAGTCCATCTGTGTGTGTAAAGTACAGGAAGAGAACAGAAAAAACGTCTGGGCAAGGTGAGCGGGTGAACAAAAAAGCTTTTCGCGTTCCACTTACTAGTGGCGACGGAGCGGCGTACCCCCCCTCTCGTCTCATTCCACCCTGCCATCTGAACCCCACATGGCATGTCTGGGCAGAGAGCCAGTCACCTCCGTTATGGATCTACTACTCTGCCACCCATAAAGGGCACTTCTACCCCCCACCCCCCGCCTCATACCACCTTCAACGCCCAATAAGGCCACTGCTCGTGACCTGCATAATCTTAACCCACCAGTACCTGCTTCTACCACACACACACACACATCCACTTCCACACTTCCAAGTAAGTTGTGCATCAATTCAGCCAATACTATTGGCTACACCCAAAATTGTGATTAGACAAAACATTAACTGAAAATAAACGTGCAGTCACACCCCAGTAGCTACAACAGCAATCACTGGCAAATAGCGTGGATTTTTTTTTTAAAATGTAAATAGCCCCTCCCAGATTCTTTGGCAACTTTTAGCATCTGACATAACAGTACGTTATTATGAACTCTGTCAATCAGCTGAGCTCCTCTGTTAATTATATACCAAGATGGTGGATGTCAACAAAAACAAACAAAACAATCGTTTTAATTGGTGAGCATGCTGTCATAAGAGAATGGAATGTCTTCTCATATTTGCTCATTCGTGTTAAGAAAATTGTATATAGAGATAATAGATAATAGGCTTGGGACTATAATGCTTTAAAACATGGCAGAAGCTTAACTTGTAAATACATATATTGTAAATAGGGCACCAGTCATGCAAAGGCATTACTCCTGTTTTTCATTACATCATCTCATCAAAATATGTATTTGGTAAATTTCAGATCCTAGATGTTCCTACCTAACTTTCTAGCTAAAATCTGGTTCACAATGGATTTTTTTCTGTTATTTAGCTGATGCTGTACATAAACAGGGGAAGAACCCTTACAGTAAGTTTGGCTGGTGCATCTAAATAGAACAGTGGAATATTTTACCTCAAAGAGGTGAGTGTTTCCGCAGCAACAACAAAACACTCAGAGAACAACAAAAAAAGAAAAAACAGATACCTATACAATATAATAAGGTACAGCAGAACAAAAAGGCAGACCAGAGAGACAATCCCATTTAGCAGGTTTTAATAGTACATTTGCACATTCACCTTAAGATGCTGAAAGGCAGCTAATGAGTTGACCATGAGCCATTATTCATATTATCAAATGATATTAAAACTGTATATGCAAATGTCAGACAAATGTCAGACAAACTCTGGCCCCAGTTTGTGCAATGTGCAACAATACAGTGCTTTGTGAGGAAGAAAGCTGTCACATTTATACAGCAGAGGTTCTCCAGGTAGTTGCAAAAACAAGCCCTGACTTGAGCCTGGCCTTCAGAGAGCGAGAGGGAGTGAACGCCTCCTAGTTACCCTAGCTGTGTGATCGTGTACTACACGCCAGTTATTAATTTGGACAGGAGCCTCCCTTTTGGGCCAAGTTATACAGTCAGAACCAGATTAAAATCCCTCGCACAGTGGTGCTTTTCTTCCTACGCATATTCCAACTGCTGTTTTTTCCCCCTCATACCATCTGCAATTCAAACATCTTTTTTAATCTAGGGAAAAATTGATTTAAGATCTGCGCAAGCCAAACCTCCATGGAGCGACGACTTTGCCAGTTTCATGAGAAGGACAGCTGGAGTATTCACTAGTTCCAACGGTTTAGACCCAAAGACAGAGATGGATGAGGAATCCACACTGAGCATGGATGAAGAGACCAAAGCAAATGCCAAGAATTCATACAATTGTGGTTTTAAATCCAGCTCTCTGCTTTTAGCAACTCTTTCAGCCTTATTAAATGGGAAATAAGGACCCGTTTAGATATCCCTCAATATTGACTAAAGAAATGAAAGGCAGAAAACCTCACCAAATGATTCCAAGATTCATATTTGCCACCTTTGGCAGATGCCACTAATTATTGCACATTGTGTCTGTGTGTGCCTGTGTTTAAGATGCTCAGATCCGTTCATTCCAAAGTTATGGCTGAAATATTACATCATATGGAAACATTTTCACTGTCTAGTATGTCGTTTCAGACGCATCTTTCATCCACAAGGGTTCACATATAAGTGTGTTGCAACCAACAATAATTCAATTCTTTTTAATGAAAGTTTTTTTTATTCATTTTGGGTTGACAAATATTCGAATTTTTTTTTTTTGCCGTACACCAATGATGAATCATTGATGCTTGAAAAAGTTAACATTTATGTTTGCTTCCTCTCTAATTGGTATATTACAAATACAATCTACTAGTCATTTTGTTACACATTTTAAGTTCTCTCAATTAATTATATGTAACATAACCAAGACAGAAATCCCTTCTCTAATTTCAAATGTGAGGTATCTCGATTAGGAGTCGATGGTCATTGACACTGCATAAAGACAGTCTACGTATAAATGAGTGGATAACGGGGACTCTTAGAATGTCTGCAGTAGAAGAAGCTATACGACCTTGTAGAGAATTTTTAAAAAAAAAGTACAAGCGCATTTTTGGGTGTTTGATCTATCGGATTTTAATTAAAGACATTGTTGTCAATACCCGAGGTGTAGCCAGAATTATAGAGCTAATTCACATGTGACGCAATTCAAACTACTCAATTAAATACAAAAATATAGTGGATAAATTAG
Source organism: Mullus surmuletus (assembly GCA_903171835.1). Lineage (NCBI taxonomy): Eukaryota > Metazoa > Chordata > Actinopteri > Syngnathiformes > Mullidae > Mullus > Mullus surmuletus. The sequence continues at coordinate 183,556 of CAESWR010000361.1, forward strand.
AGAACTTAACGTGTTCGTAATATCCAGTTATTAAAACACTAAAAATCACTTTGCTATGTCATAGCCATTGTTTGTCTATTTGGAATCTTAAGACTCCATTTCTAATTGTTCCCTTTTATAAAGTAAACAATCAGTGAGCTCTCTTTAAAGTCACTCTCATTTAGAAAAAGTATTTGTTGAGCACTTTTCTTTGTTTTCTTGCACGCTAAATATTTTTGAAAATGGCAGGATGGAAAGTGCAAAATATGAGCATTAACACATGGGGAATTGATAAACAACTATACTTGGGGAGAAATGAGACAACGTGTGCAGTGTTAGAAAACGTGTTTACAAACAGCAGAAAGGCTGGGAAATAATTAAGAGCTTTTTTTACTCGCTCAGCAGAGAGGCTCCTCCACAACTTCCCAGCCGTATTCGCAGAAATACTTACGCGACGGCGGCGGCGCAATAACAACACTTACGCTTAAGCGGTTAGCGTGCCGAGCTAATGACAGCTGTCGTTCGCCGGGCCGACACACAAAAAAAAACACACGTCAAAACGGTTTGAATTACTTTCCCGCTAAAAAAGTAACCTTTTGGAGAGTTCGTCAAGCAGCACGCGCAGCGCGGCAGCTGAAGCAAGCAGCGCGGTACGCTCGTGCGCCTGACGTTAGGCTCGTGCGCGAGTTTTACCTCCATTCAGAGTGAAAAAGGTGCGTAGAAGAAGAAAAGAGAGAGAAAAAAAAAGAAGCGGGCGCACTGACCTGCGGGGCCTAACGGCTGCTGCTGGCCGTCCTCTCCGAAGATCAGCCTGAAGTCCAGCTCCTCATTCCCGGGGCAGTTGGCGGTCGTCATCGGGGTTTTTGACAGCTCGGGGTTTTTCACCGCCGCGCCACTACGACAGTCGACCGGCTGGGAGCGCTTGACGTGAGTGGGGGGGGGGGGGA
>CAESWR010000361.1:213448-240384 GCA_903171835.1 Mullus surmuletus
TTCTCTAATGGACTGATATTAATGGAGCAGATGATTTCTCGACCCCCCCCACCCCCACCTCGTTGGAATTTAAAGAGTGAGTCATAGCATGAATCAATTACCTCCCCTGTGCGAAACCTGAAACCTTTTCCCGCTCCCTGCCAATGTCAGAGAGCCGGCGACACCCGAGGCCCGGCTTGCTGCTGCTCCCTGGCCGAGCTAACGCCGGGGTCTGACGGACCCTGATGAGTAAGCAGGTAATCAGAAGCCGGATGGAGATCATTAACGACGGTTAGCGGCGCTGGCCAGCCTTTGCTGTCATCAGCCGTTCGCACTTGACCATCTAACATTTCATTGTTTGGAATTCTTCGGCCTCGCTCAGATTAATTGATTGATTGAGATGCAGCCACCTCGTTGTCCTGCTTGGAAATAAAGTGGTCACGTGTGCATTGCGCATGAAAACCAATCACTGCCTGCGCGTGTCACCGAGGAGCGACTGCTCGGAGCGTGGTCTCATCGAGTGTTTATGAGTGTTGTCGTAGCTGCAGCTCGTGCAAAGCCTCCCTGGGGAGAGAGCAGGAACAGCGGGAGCCTGCGGAGTGTTGCTTCTCCCTCTGCTGAGCCACCTTGAGAGCGTTTCTCACATGTCCGCCATCAGTCTGCAGCCTGTCGTTGGAGCGGCTGCCGCCGGCGCCATTAGCTCCGTCACTGGGCGTGATGCCGTGCAGCCGGGACAGGTGCGATAACCCGGAGTGCCTGTTGTGAAATGTTCTGCTCATCCTCATATTGATGGTTCCGGTCCAGGGTAGTTGCACATTCGAGCTGAAGTGAAAAACCATCAACCCGCCTCAAGACTATGATGACACTTGCGACGGGACAGCCGCTCTTTTTGTTGTGAATTGTTATTTCGTCTGATCAGCGTTGCCAGGTTGTGGAAGTCAAACATTTTGGAAACTTTCTTGTCTAACAGCATCCGTTTTGTCGTGAAACAGAAGGTGAGCACAGGTGTTGCAAATCACTTACTCTGAGCGTCATCTCGGTGTAGGTGCAGTCTTAATTAATGTGATTAGTAACACCTGTGCTTCCATCATTAACTGAGCACACCTTGACGTGAAGTGTGAACATCCCTCGACACAAAATATGTTCGTAGCAAGGGCAACAATAACAACAATAAACATTTTGTGATACTAGTTAAATCATTAATTCATGCTTTAACTTATGCACTAGCCATGATGAATAAATACATGCACAAGATGACCAATTAATGTAGGAGACAATACGAACAAAGAAATTCTGAGCTAAGTCACACATGATTTACAATTAATTAAATTGCTAATTGATCATTTATACTGATTAACTGTAAAATATTCAATTAGTAGTAAGTTGAGTGACTTCATGATGATGATGTTTACGAATCAATAACTAAAACATATTTCAATAGCCATTAACTAATAGTAAAGTCATGCGTGAACAGAAAGTAATCTATAAAAAGATCTCCAAAATTCAGGTTGTCTTGGTCTGGAATCGGTCCTAACACCTTAGGGTCTGAAGGTCAAAAGTCAGGTTTTTTTCCATTGTACCACCAGCTAAGAGATTGTCAAAGGTTAGCCATATAATCACCAAATTCCACATATTCACCTACACCTAAACTCATAAACTCGAACCTAGACTGGATGCTGAACACAACTTATACTGTTTCGTTTGAAAGAGTGAGTCACGCCTCCAGTCTTAGAATCTGGGCTTGCATAAACCCCCCAAAAAATCAATACATCATTATTTATCAAGCAGTGCCCAAACTTTTGCATGCTAGATTTGTAACTTAGTCCAGTGTTTTGTTTTGTTTAGACAGGCCTCATTCCTGGAATGATTTAGCTGGAGAGTGGAGACAAACATCCAGGCCAAACAGTGTCAGTGCTACACAGCTGTAGCGTTTCCTCCAGGTTTACAGGCACACTGTCCTCAGCGCTGAGGTCAGGGAGGACTCGGGAGGAATCAGATCTGCTGTGATTCCGAGTCAGTTGTTGCCGAAAATAGCACGGCACCACAGTGGATATTTATACAAGGGATGATACTGTAAAGTTTGGCAGCATGTCAGCACTTGTGTCATGTTTGCATCCCTATCTGTTTTGTTGCACATTATACGTGAAGACACTTACATCAGACCTTGCCTGAGGGATTCTTTATCGTCTCCCTCTTTCGTCCATTAATAAATGTGTATGTTTTTTTTTAATCAAGGCAGTACTTCAGAGTAGCCAAACTGAGATTCCCAAAGGGTTGTACTGGCACTGCTGTCAAGTTGGACACCATCAATGGAAGCTTTCACTGCATTCTGATCTTGTTACAATATAAAGCAATTAGGGTAGGTACATAGGGGTCTTACTAAAGCTGTTGTACCTACAGTGTCAACCGGATTACTGCAAAGTAATTTTTAATCTTAAATGTTACCTTAAAGTGCCATCAGCACAAGAAATGGCCCTTGTGATCTTTCTGCTCTCACCTAGATGAGCAGAGGTAGAGAGGTTTTAAGGGAGGCTTTTTGAAATTGCAATAAATACATCGTATTGTGCCATTTTACTGTTTATTTATTTGCACTTCCCCGGATTTTATGTCTCTTTATAAAGAGCTGTCAGAAACCATTTGCATTAGAGGAGGAGCTGTTTTTTGTAGCTCTGTCCTTGAAAATATACGAGGCAAAGAAAATCAAATGAACTGTAATATTCCCGCTGTGTTTGATGTGCTCCTTTTAAAAAAATATATATATACTGTCGACAGCTTAACCATTTGGAACTGTCTTCTAATTCAACCTCTAATTTTCCTCATATTATGATTTTGTTTTGCCTTATCTCATCCCCCTTTGCCGACACGCGGCCCAAGCAGTTAAGAATATCCCCCTAAAATATATACTGCAGAATTTTCCATGCCTTGAGATCACTGAGGAGCAGCAACATGGTGCTTGAATGTGACTAGTGATGAAATTCTTGCATTGGAATCGGGGAATAAATGCACAATTATCACTGTGTGTGTCTGTGTGTTCACATTCTCACAAATGCCCATCTTTGTCTTTACAGCTGTGAAGATCAGCAGACATCAAAGGCTGCGTTTTCCTCAGCAATAAGGTAAGACTTTAGTGGCAGACACGAGTGATGGGAAATAAGCTCATCGACTGTGTGTCTGCTCTTGGCTCTCTGAAGCAGACATGCATGCGTGTTTCTGTCACCGCTACAGATGGTGTGCTGCATCGCTTAACGCATGACCGAGCACAAACCGAGAATATGTGATTTGTCTCGTGAATGAGGGGAAAGGAAGTGCTGCGCTCAAATGTATAGATTTTGGCGCAACACCACAAAGAACATGGCCAGCATTTGAGACCAGTACTGTCGCCCGGACGGACACTAATTGTGTTGTGAATAATTAATTAACATTAAAGAGACCGTATTGTGCAGTGTTTTAAAAAAAAAATTAAAAAAAAATGTTATTCTGGTAATTTTTTTTCTCATGTTGCCTGTTGCTGCCACACCTCCACCACCACCACTATAACATCCCCCAAACGAAAGCATCACCACAGCACAAATTGAAGCAGGGATCTGACCCATGTTTAGCCTCTTCCCCATGTCACATGGGAATGTGCAACATGCAAGGAATACAATGATGCAGTTTTTAAAATTATGTGTGTTTCAGTCACGGTTCTGCTTGAGGTTTCTTCCAGAAAGGGTGTTTTTCCTCACCCTTGTCGCAAAGCACTTGCTCTCGTGGGATTTGTAAATATACAAGGTCCTCACTATTGTTGTGATTTGGCACATATACAATTTGTATATAGTCTTGTGTGAAACACTTTGCAACCCTGTTTTGATAAGTACCTTTAAAAGTTTCGTTGAAAGGACTAGATGTTACAATCCCTAATGTTGCACCACTTCTGATTTCCCCGGGGAGTTCTTGAGAGATGGCTGCTACCAGGTTTTACCGCCAGGACACATTATCAGTTGTGTACCCCAACATCACAGGGTGTTTCGGCAATTTATCATAAGACACCCTCCGCTGAGGCAGGCCCACCACAGGCTGGTCACGCCTGGTTTTGTGTCCCGTGGCCAACTCGTTGTCTGCCGGTGAGGCTATCCCCTGATTCCAACTTCCTGGCTTGTGCTACAGCTTCGGAACGTCTGGCTGCTTCTTCCTGATGGTGCACCTCTTCTACCACCATGCTTCAGTGGATGGTCATGGGTCAGTTGCTGATGCCCTTTGCCAGAGAGGTTTTACGGTTCCAAGCCGATGCCTCCTCTGCCTTGTTGGACGTTGTCCACTATGTCCCGATGGAAGGGAGCAAATTCGGCCTGTAGCACAGCTGTGGCCGGGGTCCATTTCTTCCCCGTGACCAGGGTAGGAGCGGCGCCTCTCACCATTGGGTCCTGGGATTCAGCGAGAGTTATGCCAAGCCTCACCGTGGCACATCTGAACTCCTCAACCAGGCTGGAAATTGGCAGTGATAGGGCTCCATTGCTGTAAAGTCCAACACTGCTGAGGTATTTGGGAAGTCCGCGCCACTTCCTCACATGGGAGTTCACCATCCTTTCCAGTTGATTGGCATAGCTTAGCGAGACCTCGTACATGGTCAATGGCCACAGAAGTCCGGGTAGCAGCCCAAATTGGAGGCACCAGAGCTTCAGTTTCCCCTGGTAGTGCAGTGTTGTTGATCTGCCATGTCCTGCCATTCTTCTTCTTCTTCTAGTTCTTCTAGTTGCTGGGTGTCTTTGAGGTCTGCATTGTCTTGACCATCGTCCCAGGCTCTCGATGGGCTTCTCTAGGACCACTGGGATTGGTTCTTCACTGATGTGAAACCGCTTGTTGGTTAGTTGACGTTTGATGATGGAGAAGCTGCGTGATTTGCCTGGCTTAACCTCCATTCGCACCCAGTGGATGTTTTCCTGGAGCTTCCGTAGTAAGCGTCTATGCATGGTTTTGTTGTTGTGATGATGGTCATGTCATCCATGTAGACTCCAATAGGGGGAAGGCGCATGCCGCTCTTTGCCCTCTCGCCTCCTACCACCCAGCAATATGCCGTATGATTAGCTCCTTTGACAAAGCAGCAGGGATAGAAGAGGGTCCTTGTCCTTTCTTTCCTCTTGCGTTGTCGTCTGAGTTGCTCTGCTCTTCGCACCTTTGTCAGTCGCTGCTTTATTTTTTAGCCTGCAGGTCACCAAGCCCCCTACTTTCAATCTCGGTGGCCTTCCTCAACTCTTTTCTCAATATAGAAATAGAAATGAATGAAAACAACCTCACAAGATATGCCTAAACCATATAAAAAGCTTGTTCTGTCGAGTTGTCAAACCATGGCTGCTCAAAGTGTATGTCTGAGATGGGCTAAAGCCTCCTTAGAGACCAAGTGAAAATTGGAAAACAAAACCAAAACGCAACACGTTCTCTACAGCAGCAGGTCTGCACAAACTTGAACCAATAATGCTACAACATGTTGCATCTGTGCAGAGAGCTGGTCTCACATTTTCCTTCATATCCTGTAGTTCGCTGGATATCCACCTATCCATGACACACGCTTTTCAGACTATCAAATCAAATCCCCACGCTTATAACGTCCAGCACATCTAGAGTCAGCCAGAAATGCTGTCTGTCAGCTGCTTGATACCCCTTATACCCCTTTATCGCATCTATCTCAACGTCTGGGTACATGGTGCTATATTGCTTGTATCAGTGGAGGGTGCAGGTACATCCTCGGTCTTGGAATCACTTAATCTGAACTTTTCAAACATATTTCTGTCCAGTGAAGGTGGCTGGAAAGTCAGAACTTTTCCCTACACGCTGCTCCTGATGGATGCAGCCGCGACACATTCTCCGCTCTTTATTGCATTTCATAGAGTGCTCTCGTGTATTGGTTTCTTTTTTTCGGTTGCATTTGCTTCGACAGTCCTTACACAATCGCTCAAACACTGACAGCAGCACAAAAGTGTGATAAATCACATTATATAGCCTATCAATCCTGTGAGCTGTTGAAACTGAACCCGCAATTCCTCTTTGTGTGATTCAATGTTGCTACACTCAATCAGGTACACTATTGATTACAACGTGATCTCTTTCACTGGACACTGCTGCTAAATTGTGCTTATTTCTGTGGTTTTTACGTATCTGAAGCGAGCACTTCATATGGTGAGTCTGAGCATGTGTTTAGTGTGCCTTGGCAAGTATAAAATAATGCCCATTTTTAAGCTGACTCAATGAGCTGCTTTCAGAGGGCAATTAGCCGGCAGCAGCTGGTGCTCAGCCACTCACTGTAATCACGCTGCACTCCGCAAATGAGGTTACAGTCGCTGTGCATTTTTTGATTTCCGAGCAATTAATGAGCTTTAATGTTGATTTGTCTCATGGCATGCCTCACTAGATGGCCAGATTTGGTCTTAATCAGATGTGCTTATTGAAAACAGCCAATATGAAATTGTGTTTATGGTAGTTACAAAACTCTCAAAATCTGCGGTCTGTCCCAGTTGATAATTAGCTGCTGACTTGAGCGTATTTTCCTTTTTTATTTTTGACAGCATTTGTTCATGGTTGTCTGAAAGAAGGACAGAAATTCAATTGATGTGTAGTCTATTGAACGGCCTGATTTTAAGAAAATCTGCGATAACCTATAGGTTCTCCTCCTCTGTGTAATACATCTCCTCTGCTGTGTAACATGCATCTTAAATAGCTCAGTGATACATATTCAAGTCTGACCTTTTAGTAGGATGATTTAGATGGAACGCTGTCTGTAATCCACATCAGCAGCAGGCATTTCCCCTCATATTTGTCATTAACATACCCATTATAGTGCAGGATCACACATTTTCGAAAAAAGATAGAATCTCAGGAACACGGATTAATTGGATTAGAACTGTACCGTCCTGCGAGACGAACTACATTTCCTTTTCTTCCACACTGGGGCAAAGGAGTCAGTGTTAGACTAATGGCTCTGTGTAGAATCCTGAGGAGCTCCCCGTTTATTACTGACACTTAAGGCTTTTGCACTCCTCCAACCGTGGTGACCCAGTTTTAAGTAGTTTTCTGACATTGAGTAAAAAAAGATAACAAAACTTTGTCCAACTTTGTCTCGCCCAGTACTTTGCTGTTTCTGGCTCCCTAAATGTATGTCGTTGTACTGTGTGGGGTTAGCAGGGGCTGCTTGCTTCCTGCCTACACGCTGTATTTTTGATCGTCTCTGTATCAACCGTCATCCTACGCCAGCTGTTCACTGTCCAGTCTGTTTGCTCACGGTTGGTTCGTCAAGCGGCAACTGAGCCTCTACTGTGATGAGGCAGAACTCTGAACGTCTTGACACTTTATGCACAGTGTTCAGTTGTGATGATTAAAAAACTTTATTTGTATTCTTATTAATTTCTGAATATGTACATAGCAATATATGTACTATTAGTGGTAGTAGTAGTTGTAGTATCAAGAACGTATCCATATTTGAGACTATTTGATTTTTAAAATGTCCGCCAAATGTTCATCATTTGAATTTGAGTGTTTTTATGTGGATGGGCTTGGATAGTTGAGAAATTAGTCTTCATTATGTTTCAGAAACTCTAGTTTATTTTCAGTATTGATTAATGATGAATAGCTGGTACAGCTGCCAACATACAAATCAATCAAATGAATAACACATTTGATTACAATTGGCACGTCTCTGTTTTTCTGGTTATGGCAGCTCGCTCGTAGATGGAAAAACTGTTTGAATTCTCTTCACTAGTTCAGCTCAACTTCAAGAAAAGTGCAGGTCTTTTCTTATATTTTTTCAACTTTCCTCATTAATCACGGGCTTCTGTCTCCCTGTGTTCCGCTACACCTTTCCAACTCGTGATTTACTACGAGCCCATGTTGGGAGTCTGACGCCAGCAGCCGTGGGCTTCGGGGCCGTGATGTGACTAATCATTCAGTTTGTCATCTGGCAGTTCATAGCGTTCTCACCCAGTGCGGAATATGACCCCCCCCCATCCCCCCGACCACATCTCACGCTGCCTCGTCCATGCTATCTCCGCATTCCGTCCTGAGCGACATTTTCCTGGTAGGCAGTGATCATCATGGCTGCCGGTATGACTGAGGCTGCGGCAGCTGGTTGGCACCGATGACAGTGAATCACCTGCTTTTCCGGGCAGAGTGTCTGCGCCTCTCTGACTGTTGTGTAATCTCAAATGGCTCTGGTGCCAAATGGAACAGGAGCTGGCGTCCAGAAACCTATTGGCCTCCTTGGCATGTATATCCAGATGATAACCCATCTGGCGTTTTGTCTTCACACCCTGATATTTGTGCTTTACTTCGGTGTCTGAAATAAGATTTTATCCAGCACTGGAGGGTATCTGATTCCTAATTATGGATCTGATGGTGCCAATTCAATCATTTATTTTTTTCTTTTCCTTTATATCCTGCCTTAGTTTGGTTACATCGTGATAGCAGTTAGTCATTCATACAGTAGTTAAATCAGAGCTATATCCATGTGAAGCAGAAGGTGATGGAGCTGTTATCAAACCAAACGACCAAATCGCTGCAATCATCCTCAGCCTTTAACTAAACCAGCAAGCCCCGACGGGAACACAATCCCCACAATAAGATTTAACACAAGACAAATCGCTACTATTATGTGGATTATCTAGATCCTTTTGTTCATGGATAGTTTTATTGATTTCCTTTTTGTCTTTTTTATACAATTTGCTCATTCAAAGTCAAGGGCTTAGCGTCGCTGATGCGATGTGTGTACAGATGACCAAAAAGCCCCAACCACGAAAGTGTCCTAACCTCTGCTATATGTGCATTTGTTCTTAATGCAAGATCAGGAGAGGTCTGTTTACCCTTGTTCTTTTTTTACTTAATCGGTTGGGGACAATTAAAGGTGAATTTAATAACATAAATTCAAGTTTAATGCTGTAAAAATTCCCCCTATATGATTCACATTTCCTCAAAAAAAGCCACTGTTGTGGGTCTAGTATGTTCGGACGGATTGAAAAGCATCTACATAATGAGACGCTCTGTTATGGTCCAAGTGTGTTGCTTTTCAGACATTAATAAATATTACTGAGCTTCAAGGGGCTTTTCGTGCAGTCCTTTTGAGATCTGAATCAAAGTACATTCCGAAGATAAAGTGCCTCCTAAGCAGCCAAGTGAAACATTTATTTTCTCCGTCCTGCTCTTCCTGAACACAGATGTTTAAGGAAAACTAGATAGCCCACTAAATACCAAAGGCTGGGCTTGAGTGTTAATGAAGATACGCTGCATTGGATGTTTCACTGAAATGCAGTAAATGCCAACTGCAGTAAAAGAGTGTATGGACATGCATGCGAACATTATATCCTTATCACATTTTAAAAATTTAAAATAGACATCAGCAGTGCTTTCAGTAGTACCTCTGCAGTCGCATCTTGCTGCTCAGGACTATTGAAGTGGAACTGATGTGACTTGGATTCTGTTTCACATCCACATTATCTGCACTTAAGAAGAGTACGTTTCTTTCCCAGAATGCTTCCCTGCATGATGCAACTCTACTTAGTATTGGAGAAGCGGGAGGCATTTTCCCTGTGGCGAGTGTTTCAGCACCGAACTGATGCGATCTTGTTTTACTTCTTTTGTCAGGTTGTTCATAGGTTGCGATGCACACGGTTGTGACCGGAAAGTGTTGTGGCATGAAGATGATTAACCTCCGCTGGCATTTTGCACATGGAAAGTATGTGTCAGTCAGTAGATACTTTGAAGATATCATGACAAGACCAAAATATAGTCTGGATATATGCAGCAGTACCTCATTACAGCTAAAGCAACATTTAATAGGTACTTCATTACGGCACAACGTGTAATAATTTGGAGCAAGAAAAGTAGGTAGTTGGGCGAATTGTAAGAGGGCAAAGTGGCTGAGAGTCTTGCAAGATGGTGGGTGGGCAGATTTTGTGGTTCCCGGTAAAGTGCTGGTTTATTGACAGTGCTCTCAGGTTGTGCAAATCAATACACCGCCCCCTCCCCCCAAAAAAAGAAAAAGAAACCACACTAAAATAACTATTAACCCTGATGATTAAATCAGGGCCAGTTTTCCCGTCTTCCTTTTCCCTTCCCGAGGACTGACTTCCACCTATACTTCTACAGGCTCATCAATCATCCCCTAAAGCAGCTCAGGTCAGCAGAGGTCAACTAATACAATAACCATAAAGGAATCAAAAGACATTATACAGTAAGATTTAAAACACATTCATAAAATTAATGCAAAATGAATTTGAACCACCTTATCAAATGTATTATCAAAATCTAACCCCTGCGACATAAAGAATTAAGACTGAAATGAAAAAAATCAAATCAAATGGGGACAAGTGATACCACCTGATTTTTCAGGTTTTAAAATCATATTTGCATAAAAGAAAGAAATAGAAAAAAGAGTGAATATAAAAACAAACAAGTAACTAATGAATAAAATGCATAATCCTTGATAAATAATACTTAAATGAATAAATGAATGAGTGATTAAAAAATTAATGAACAAAAAAAACCTTCCCACTGTATTAGACTTCTGTGACCATCAAATGTTCAACTACTTTCCATGTGTTGCACAACTGAGTTTTGAATTTGTTTGCATTTATTTTGTCACACTCGGAGCACGATACCCTCCCAGTGAGTTTCACCCACTTAGAAACATTGGATTCCTCTATAATTCAACGAGGGAAAGGTATAATGAACATACTCATCCTGGAAATCATTCATTCATTCAAGCTTGCTGATCGGAGACACGCCTTCTTTATGAACTTGAAAGATTTGTCCCCATCGGTGCCCGTTGGCTCTCTAAGGACTGCACAACCAACCCAAAGAATTTTCCTTTGTCTCAAGTCAACAGAATTAGAAACCTAAAAATAAAATAAATGATGGCCTCTTTGATTCATATATATATATATACACTACATTTATTTTTTTATTCCATGAAACATACTTCAAGTAATTCAGGCCTCTGGAACCATGACAACCATGCCAATTTCCTTTCCTTTTCAAGTATCCATCAAAGTTGAAATGTGTTTGAAAAATTGGCAAGGGGCACAATGATGTGGAGGGTGGTGGTGACCGTCGCAAGGCTTTATATTTGAAATTGATTCCCTTGGTTGAGAGGCGGCATCGATCCCTCCGTGTCATGACTCTTAGCTAATTCCCCGTGACACGAGGAGAGGAAAACGGGAGGCTAGAAGGGGAACGACCCGAGCTCTGCGGTGAACTAGTTTAGCAATTGTTTGCCTTTTCGGCTGCATGAAACCTGACACCAGCACCGGTGGAGATGGAGATCCATCACCTGTCTGCCTCCCCCTGTTGTCCTGGCTCACACAGTCCCCTGTGTGCACAAACACACACATGCAAAAAAAAAAGCCCAGCAGACAACAGACACGCTGCTGCCATCACCCAGGAGGTGTGCAGTCTGTCACATGATCCCGCTTCCAGGTGCTTTATTATCGACTGTGTAGCCTCCTTTTCAAGCTGTTGTGTGTGTGTGTGTGTGTGCTGGTGTTGTATATGGTCAAAGCAGTCTCACTGCGGGGAAAAAGTTTTATTATTTCAACATTCTTTTTTACAAATATATAAAGTTTTACGCATTATACCACTACTAATGAAAAAAACCATCCTGTTTTCTTCTTATGTTTAATTAAAAAATATATTTTTAATTTTATTTATCATTTAAATGTATTTATTTAATTTATTTCTTATTATTCTATGGAGTTTGTCATCCACTTTGCGAGATCATCATTCCACTGCCACCTCACACCACATTCCATTCCGGAATTGGATTAAAAGAAAACCTGATTTGCGGCCATGTTGTGCAATCACGCTCGCTTCCAACAAGCTTTTTATCGGACGTTCTCAAAAATATCGTGAAACCCGATGCACGCATGTTCTTCCGTATAGATTCCATACTCCAGCCGACTCTCCTTGTGTTGTGCTCGGCGCTGAAACCATTCAATAGCCTGGCTTCATTTACACAGAGGGGCTATAAAAACAGGAAATTAAATTGAACTGTACATGATGCCCGTGTGAGTTGTGAGCCATATCATGAATACTAAGCAGAGGCTTGACAGTGAAAAAAATATCAAAAGGAGCAAAGCAATTTTTTAAATCGGTTCCTCGCCGCACATTTTTCCAGGGGACTCACAAGTGCACTCTTTGAACCTATGCAGGCCACCACTGCTCCATCCAGCCCGCCGGCTCATGACCTCATTCTGAACCACGCCGACTCATCTGTGTGTGACTAAGACTGTGTGCCTTAGATCAGTTCCATGTTTGCCCGACGATTGTTTGGACAGAGTGCCTCTCGAATGTCAAGTTTGCATGGATATGACAGCACTGCGGGTTATTCGCTGTAAAGGCAGGCTTGTTTTTTTTTTTTTGTATTATGCTTGTGAGGTGATTCATTAAAAGACAATAGACGAGCTTGGTGTTTGGTTGTGTCTCTGCCCGGTGTCAGAAAACATTAATATGAGGAGTGACGGAACAAGCTGTCGGCTGCAGGTAATTCCGACTGCTTTCCTTTCTCAGTTGTTAGAGAAAAAGAATGGAAACTGTATTAATTCATGTGCATGGACAGTATCAGCACTGCTTTAAAGGAGGCCAATTTCAGTGTTTTCAGATCTTGCTCGCTCGCTCAGATTGTTCTTGCTCTCTGCGTGTGCAGTCATTTGCTTGATAATTAATTTGATGTTATTTTTAAGTTTGCAGAGGTGTATTACAAATGTGTCAAACATCTCTCACCCGCGGGCAAATTAATACACCCAACCGGAATTGTTTCTATTCTAATTATTTTGATTAATGCACAGCCACTTTTCACCGGTTTCAAACAGCGACGCATTTAAATGATTTCTCCTGCTATGTCTGAACAGGGTTGAGTTGTTTTCAATTTGTTCCTGTATGCACTGATTCAGACTCAGCGTGGAAGTACCTAAAATGTTCAGCTGCACGTATAAATCCACTAATGACACTGATTCTTAGTGTTGTAGTATTGGAGACTGGTTTTGGTTTAAGACCTCTTTTTGAATGTCTTGGTCTCGTCTTGCATTTTTACTCCATCTTGTCTCAGACTTTGACATGGACTTTCAGTGTGTGCCTTGCTTTGGACAACAACCAACAAATTCCAATCATTGGTAGATTGATTATTTCTCCCAAGTTGCAGCCTCTGCCTTCTTAATAATCTGTTCATCTGATTTCAGTCAACTTGGAAGCCACATTAACCTGACAAATCCACATCTGGTGTATAAACAGAAAAGCTTAAAATGTTTGAAATGAGTGGAAAGAGCTGCCTACGCACTGAGCAACATGGACTCAGATTTCTTAAGTCATGAAAAAGACCTATTTGAAAAATGCCTACCTTTCATTCGTTGCATTGTGCTGCTTAGATACAAATAAGGCAGAGGCTAACAAAGAAAAGGAGCCTTTTAGCCGTTTTGTCAGTCTTGGTGCCCCGGTGTCTCGGTAAAGTCCTGGTCCCGGCTTATGCGAACTTGACCACAACACAGATGATTTTACATGGGGCCCTCATGCCAACTCCAAAGAAGAGGCGTTTTTGACGCCTGGAAGAGGTGGTGCAAAGCCTCATTGTTATTCAGTGTGCCGCATGTAAATTGTATTGCAATATCGCAATGTCTTGGAGCAAATTCGCCACAAGGCGCTCGTGTCACACTCCCACTCAAGAGCAAAATATTGTTTCGCCACTGTCGCAGACCACATGTGAGTGTCACCGTTTTAGCCCTTATAGTACTCTGTATTTCCGAATGTTTTCTAAGGCTACAAACAATAAGCGCAACACATCTACCACTAGTTGCTGAAATGCAAATAATGCCACCAGTTTGGCCTTCATGTTGAAACTAGGCCAAAGACATGCTTACACCAAATATTGAATATGCTCTCTGGTCCAGTGCGCCTCTAGAATTGGCCTGTTTGACTTGTGGGCTGTTCTATTATTGGATTAGAGGCCATGTTACTGTAATAGGGCCCGGGCATTCCCAGCAGGCACAGCTCTAGCTCATTGATCTATTGAACAATGGCTACATGTTCCAGCTCTTTGTCTCATTTTCCTTTATCTCCCGAGCTTTGGTCTGACTCTCAAAGTTGGGTGTTCTTCACATAAAATGTGCGTATTCTTTTATTCCAACATATTGGTGAACGGACGGCGTTACCCGGGTTTCTCGTGTTCGACATCTGTCAGAACCATAGAATTACAGCTGCTCGGAAATTAGTGCAGCCACAGATTGGCATTGATCGCGCCAATCGTTTTTAGGTAACTCTCAATTACTTTGGCCCAGGATGCAATGCAATTGTTTGTGTGCCTGTTTTTTGTTTGATCGTTAAGTTCCCCAGTGAAAGCCAAACAGTGTTTCAAGGAGAGGTGCAGGAAAGGTTGGATCACAAATCATCGCTGCCTACAAAAGAAGCAAAAACGAAGGAAAAGAATTTCAAAATCTAACTTACCCAATGCCCGGCTCAATGTCTTTTCATTACAGGTGCCAATTAGGTTGTGGTTTCACCTTCGTCTGTTAGGGGGGAAAAAACTCATTAAATCTTGGATGTCCTTCTAGTCCCATTTCATTGAATTTAAAATATGCGTCCTCAGGATAGCTAAATACAAACAGGCCTTTTTTTTCCCTCCTTTTCGGTCCCCTTTCATTTTGAAGGGTTGGTTTGTTGTTGGCTATTAAAATTAATCATGTTCATGTCAATATGATGGGATTGAATTTTTTTTCCCCTCAAGTTCATGTTTGTCGCAAAGTACTTTGAGAACTTCTCATCTGTGTGACCACCACACAGCAATATCAGGGTCTCTGCTAAGTACGCATAGAAAAAGAAAAAGACACTTGTTCCTTTTTTTATTTTTTTACCCCCAAGCAAATTGTCTCCCATGTTTCTCATGAAGCACCGCCAGTGTCCTGCTGCCCTTCAGGTTTGCTTCTGTGCAGCCATCAACCGCTGAGCACCATCAAATCAGAGTCAATCTCCACAATCTGATTCATCATGGCTGCTGGCAGAGTCATTCACCCAAATGGCGCCACATGGAGAATATTTCCATGTTTGCAACCTCTGATGGTCACATTGCCACCAGAGAGTTTTGGGACCTGGAGCTGCTTGTTTTGATATCAGTCGACTCCATTATGAAGATGTTGCATATGAATAGAAGAGCACACAAATGCCCTCAAGGAACCTTTTTCAGTAATATTTTTTACAGGCATCAAAGAGACTCTGGTTTGGCACTGTCATTTTGCTTTTGCTGTTTGAACACAGTTTTACAAAACCATTAAAACCATTTTTGACCTTTGACCCTCGGGATATTATCGCGCATCCAGGCTTACAACTGCTGCCAACAATGAGCAGTAATGACAAAGAAAACTGTATTTATGGGTTTCCATAAGCCTTCCTTTTTGCAGTATTTTTGCACACAGTATATTACAATCCAATAAAAGAAATACCTAATGAATGCGAGAGTCCTCCGCCATTGTGTAAACTCTCCGCGGCCGATGGAGCTTTTTAGCCAAGCGCTGCGGATGCTCTATCTTTTGTTATGTGAGCCTGCAGCAGATCAAAAGAGTGTAGGTGTAACTATTGCAGTTGAATTTATAGTCAGGAGGGGGAGGGATGCTTTGTGCTTTGTGTGGGAGAGTACAGTGTATTTATCATTAAAGCTACAGTACTGCTTATTTTTGGGGGGTATTTATCAGGAAAAATGCAATGGGTATTTTAACATTACACTTGTGACACTTGTGAGGTTCTGTAGTTACTTGATGCATTTTAATGCACTGATTAATGACATAATTTTTTTCTGCCCAGCAATAACTTTTGATACGGCAACAGGTTTGTGATGTAGCACACAATACGAATTTGCAGTTCTGAAATCTGAGGCCATTCTCAACCTTTGTTTAGTATAGAAAGAGTTTTAGCAGGCAGGTAAATAAAGGATATCCATATCTATTAGAGTAGATCTGTTATGTTTTGTTTTGTTATTTTTAAATTTCAAATTTAATTTTTAAAATGTTTTTAATCTTTCCATTGTACTCTTCTATCTGCATTTTACCTGCATGTGCTGCTGAGACACTGAAGTTGGCTTTGAATATGATATAGGCCTCACCATGGCAGCCACGTTTATATGTTTATCTTATTTGCTTAATCTTGTGTCAAATCCAGAAGGGAATAATAGTGCCAACGTAAGGATCAACAGCAATTTAATACAGACGCAGCCTCATTTGAGTTCTTCAGCATAACGAAAGCACCAATAAAATACTATTGAAGCACATTTAGATTTTTTTCCCCCCCTAACCACAAACCGATGTTTGTTAACCCCTCGTTAATCCTAATTCGGAGCAGCAGTACAGCAAACCTTTAATCACTTAACCATATTAATCGGTCGAAGGTCAAGCAGTTGGTGCTCAGTTAAATGGCCAATTTGTGCGTCCCAGAGCCATTTAACCTGGAACTGATCTCACCTTGTTGCAAAATGTGTCTGCCACAAGTGTGTATTTCTACTGTATGTGTTGCAGAATGAAGAATATGGTACCTGACTGTGGAGGTCAGATGAAGAAACGAAGAGATCCTTATGTGCCACAATTCACTTAGTGTCATACTCGCTCTTGGCAGATGCATCATAGTTAAAGTGGAGCCAAAAGGCTTGTCCTTCCATGTTCAAATATATAAAATGTGAGTCTCCTCTTCAAAATGTTCAAATATTTTACTCAATTTTTCAGGAAACATGTAAGCCATGCCTCTGCATTTCCCGTTTCGCAGTGGACAGATAGATAGTTTGGACGCTAATGGCAGAGGATTGATGGTTTTTAGCTATTAATTATACTCTGCTTAAATTTTTAAAAAGGTAGAAAATTAGCATTAATGTCTTGGAAATGGACAGCGCAGTCTCATCAATGACATTAGGACCGTGCCTGATTACAGGGGGGCTTTGCAGCCGCCGCGTGCACACTGGAGCCATATTCTCAAACCGGATTTTGCAGCAGCTTAATAAGTTGGTTGTACTCAAGTGTTTTGGGGCCTTTTACAATCACATTTTGATCTCTGCAAATCCTTTCTCATCGTGGGGAAAGGGTGGGGGGGGGGTGGTATGATAGGATGATTTGTTGGTAATCCCACTTCAGTGGAGACTTTGCTTTGTCCTGAGGCAGAATGGGAGAGGAGCTTTCCCCTCATTTTTTAAGGTCATTCATTGTTTTGTGAGACGAGATTTGGGTTCAATTCAGAACTGCAGTTCTTGGGACTGAATCAGTCTGTATTGTTGATTGTTTTACTGCTAGACAAAGGTGATAATGATGGAAAAGCATTTAAGCAATATTAAATAGCAATCAGTGGTTTCCGTGTCATAAACACAGTAAATCAGCAGCTTCCACTCACTGTTAGTCCTAGTTAGCCCACTCGGTTCCATCTCAACATATTATTATGATATCTATTATCGCTTTACTTGTTCCTGGTGTTGGTCTGATTATTCGTCAGGCTTGCAGAGGCTAACGTTTAGAAGAAAAAACGTGCATTAAATCTGCACAGTGTATTTGTGGAGGCGAACAATTACTGCCTCAAGGTAAAAAAGCAGACATCCAGGCTCCGCTCTGTGATCTAATCATAAAAGAGGGGAGGAAAAAACACAAAAAACAAGCTAACCCTGACTCTGCTCTGTGGATTCAATAATGTAGAATTTGTAGAATTCCAAAAATGTGTGTGTGTACTTGGAATTCACCATCATCCCTGTTTGTGTTTTCCACAAAGTCGCTTTTGTTGCTCTCATTTGCTGAATTAGCTCTGAAACCGCCATCTTGAGGACGCCGTCCTGATCCTGCAGTCTTCAGGAGACCTTCATGTGGGCAAATTTAGGTCGCAAAAAAACACAAGTATCCCAGGTTCTGTTATGCGACATTTGTCTTTAGCATTGTGTCAGGGTCTAACATGAGCGTGATTGAATTGTTTGGAAAGTTCGTGGCTTTGGTCCAAACACTTATCAGCAGCAGGTTTCTGAAAAGGCTCAACTGACTGAGATGGAAGCCCAAAGAAGCACAAATTCACTGGCTGTACGCAGAGGCAGCGACTCACCAAAGCCAGCTGTTGGGTTGGTTTAAACCATTCAGTTTAAATGGTGATGAAAATAAAGGAATGATTCATGTTACTTGCACATCATGTAAACCGATTAGCAGCATGTTCAGAGGTCATTTTTATCCATGTAGGAATCTCACGAGCATCCTAACTAAAATCCATGATTATCCAAACAGATTCTCTTTCGACATGAAACACGTGTGAAAGCCCTTCCATTTCTCCGACCGGCTGAAGCCTCGACTCTGCTTAGCCAGACGAACACCTTCACCCAAGTGTGCGAACGCGTCTCACATAGGAGCCAGATTCTCTCCGTGTGAGTCAGGGTCAGAAGTCAGCGAAGCGGATGAGAGACGGACTGTGTCCCTCTGCCGTGGCCCGGAGCGACCTCTGACCTTTGACCTCTGAGACAGAGGAGCCCTGTGCTCCCGCCGGTCTCAGACAGGAGGTGCTCTGTCAGAGCAGGGTCAAGTCCCTCTGCTCCCTTTCGCCGCATTTAAACTTTGTGATTCGCAGCAAGTGTCAACTCCCACTGTTTCTTTTGTGGTCATTTTAGATTTTGGTAGGAGGGTTTTGTGCAGTGAGACAAACATCTTTGCAGGTTTTATATGTGGTGAGAGATGGGGTGGGGGGGGGTGTGTCACTCTGCTTGTTTAACAGCCAGGCCACGCTGAAAGCTGTGCCGCCTCTATGTACAGAGATAATGATGTTTGTCGGAGCTTTGCGTGATGTTCTCTGTCCTCACAGCCCAAGATTTAGGGGTTGTTAAAAGCAGCACTTTGTTTTCACCCGGTGGGAAGTGAAGAATCATAATTGATGTTGTTTTGGAGATAAGCCGGAGTTTCTTTGTCTTACCTCTCAATTTGCTTGCTCAGAGTCTTCTTTTATCCTCCCTGTCCCTCTTCCTCTCCCAGTAGGGACCAGATGGGCTGTTTTCAAAATGTGATAAATTTGCTTTATGAAGCATAACAATGGCCTTGCTGTGCACAAATTAGCACTGTTTTTCACATTCATAAAATTCATTGTTTATGACAGTGCAAGGGAGACATTTTTCTCAAGCATGTGTGTGTCATCCCTGCATGCAGAAATGCAAGAAAGCACATGTGCGTGGAGTGAAAAATGGCTTCCTGTTGTTATTTATTCATTTGGGAGGAGGGGACGGTAAAAATAAAAGAGATGTCTCCAATTTTTACCAGCCTTTGCTGTGACGTTGCCAGAGCATCACAATTATCTCACTGGCTCGTGCATCGAGCGGAGTGCAAATTGTGCACGTTCCACCCCTCTGTTCTCTCCGTCCGCTGCCATCTGGCTCGTTCAGGAAACTCACCGGCTCCAGTTTTATTCTCTGGACTGATGGTATTTAATGACCTTGACCCCTTGTTTTTTGATGCAGGTGTAGCTGCAGCCCCCCGCCCTCTGCCAAAATGGTGGTGCTGTCACTGAAGATCTGCGTTCGCCAGTGCAATGTGGTGAAGACGATGCAGTTCGAGCCGTCCACGGCCGTTTACGACGCCTGCCGGATCATCAGAGAGAGAGTTCCCGAAGCGCAAACAGGACAGGGTGAGGACCGCACAAACCTAAATCATAATCAGTATACAGTTGTGGGAAATAAACTCTAAATCGCGCTTTTTCTTTTGCAGCTTCGGACTACGGCCTGTTTCTTTCGGATGAAGACCCCAGAAAAGGCATCTGGCTGGAGTCCGGCCGGACGCTGGACTATTATATGCTCCGCAACGGGGTAAACACAAACACACTTTAGAAACCTCAATGCTAGCTGTGACTGATGGTTGCCATGGAGCAAATGTTTATTCTGCCCTGTGTGTGTGCGCGCGTGTGTGTGTGCCGGACAAAGGTTGAAGTCAGCACTTAAATAATAATATGAAAGCACCCTCACACACACATGCACATACAGAGTTGCCTCGAGAGTTATGTGTGACCGTGGCACAGGAGAGAGATGTGTAAATAACATTGACCTCTCACACACACAGACACACACACACGGACGCACACACACACACAGGTTGAAGCAACAATGTGCAGCTCGACTATTTTGGCAGCGTATCCACTTAGATATCAAAAGAGGAGTGTGCACAAGCACCCAGTTGCTTTTCTTGTTAGCGGAGGCAACATTTACTCAGAAGTTGCATAGTGTTGCTTTAATGCATAATGCTACATATGAATATGGCACATCAAGAGAAAGGAAAATCCCAAATAATTGAGTCCCAAAGTGCTTTTATGATGAAGGGGTACTAATTATATATATTGAAATAACATTTTTCATCTCAATCCCCATATTCTCATGTTTTTTGGGACTAAATGGTAAAAAAACAAAAACAAATGTTTGATGTTTTCATCAATCAGCCTGTCCCCATCCCCGAAAGCCAACCGAGAAAGCTTTCAATTTTTATCCTTTAATTTACGCAGTCATGATTTTATGACTGTACTTGCAATGATTCTCCTCGCATCTTTATGGGAATGTAGGTAAAAGGAACAGTCTGTCTTGGGGAGGAAAAAAAAATACAGCAAAAGAATGTTGCTTTCTAATGTATGCGCACAAATCATAGCGAGGAATACAAATGAGCGCGGCCGGCGAAGGAAAACGAGACAATAAAAGCAGAGGATCAAATGGATTTGACGAACACAAGGACTTAAAGTGTGTGTTTAAAGCTGAGCCTCAGCCAGCTGCAGATCCTTGGCCAGCTCGCTCCTCAGCCTCCGATCCACGCCGCCGCCAGCAGCTCCACCAACTCTGGTTTCTGGGTGTAGCAGCGTCGCCCGTCCTCTCTGTACGTCTGAGGTCTCAGTTTTGAAGCTCTAAATGGTTTCTCCTCTTCAAAAATGCACCAAAGGAAACCAAGGTAGAATGCATGACTGTGACCAATTGTTCTGAACCAAATCTCTCCTCATTGTTGTGATTGGAAGGGAGCAGCGGGCTGTGATAGGCAGCCGGCAAATTAGGTTTTCTGGCCCATATTCTCCCTTCTCACCACGCAACCTCGGTGCATTTGATCATTTTCTCAGTGGATACTTTCAGTGTCTCCTTTTGCTTTACATAAAGTATCTCTCTTTCCCTGCTGCATAAAGTATCTCTCTTTCCCTGCTGCATTCCTCAGCACTCCTCTTCATTTTTTTTGTTTTTTTAATTTCTCTTTGCGCAGGACATCCTCGAATACAAGAAGAAGCAGAGACCCCAGAAAATCAAAATGTTGGATGGCGCCATTAAAACCATCATGGTGGACGATTCCAAAACAGTGGGCGAGCTGCTCGTTACCATCTGCAGCAGAATAGGTACATCAGACTGTTTGCACACCCTCTTATATTCTGGAATTAAGTTGTTGTTTTTTTTTCCCTTTTTGAGACGCTGTGACATCAACTAAGGTCTCACTTGTCACAAAAATCATTTGTACGGGTACAAAAAGAAAAACCTGCAGCAATAACAAGCCGGTTTGCTGCAGAATTATACCCAGGCTGAACATATTCAATGTTTAATGCTATGTCTTGATGTAAGTGGTGACACAATCAACAGAGAAAAGGTTTGCTGCATCGATACTGCAAATTTTGATGCACAAACACATGAGAGGTAACAAAAAACTGCAGCCGGTACCTGTTGCCACTCGCGCACATTCTCTAATCAAGACCAAGACGGGCGGCATCTGCAATTGGTTCTCTATTGCCTGCTGATAGCTGAAACACTTCCTGATCACCTGAAATAACAGCTCCTTAGTGGGTTGTCGGCCATCGGTTAACAGTTAATGAGTGACAGTTAATGGTTAAGAAAGTATTGTTGTCGTACTCTATATTGGTCTTGATCTCAAGACCAATCTCAAGACTGTTGTTGACCCCCCATTGCCAGGCTCAAATCATTGAATTTGATTGATTACCCCCACCCCCCTCAAGTTGCAGCCGCTCCCTTCTTATTAACGGTGTTCATCTGATTTCAGTCTACTTGGAAACCACATTCACCTGACAAATCCACTTCGGATTTTGGTAAAGAAGCAAAACAGCCTCAAATGCTTGAAATGAGTGGAAATAGCTGCATACAACATGTACTCAGGTTTCTTTGGTCAATTCTTCCCGAAAAATGTTTTTGTAGAATGGTCTGGCCTGGTCTCAGTTTGTGTGGTCTTGACTATACCGCTATTCGAAAGTGCATTCCGCAGAACCATCTGTATTGATTTGCTCAATTTCTTTATAGATACTTCAGTATATTTTGAAATACTCTTAAATGATTTATTGATTGAAAAAAAATCCTGTTTTCTTTTATCAGCCATGCCGATTGAAACAGGTCTCTAATAAATTGAATTGTCATTTGGTTTTGTTTGTTTTTCTCGGTTAAAAAGGGCCTTTGCCTACATGCACAAAAGTGAATGTGTAAAAACGGAGAAGGTCCTTTGAATAATTAAACGTCTATCTACCAATAATCTTGACAGGGATCGTGTTTTCTTTTTTTTCGCCTGTTTGATGTGCAGGCATCACCAACTACGAGGAATACTCTTTGATCCAGGAGACAGTGGAGGAGAAGAAAGATGATGGGATGGGCACGCTGAAGAAGGAGAGGACCCTGCTGCGAGATGAGAGGAAGATGGAGAAGCTGAAAGCCAAACTGCACACAGACGACGACTGTGAGTTGAAGGAACATCCGGAGACACATGAATGTCAACGGTTTGACGCGCTTTGACGTAGCACTGGTTTGCAGAGGTCATCCGTTTTCCAGCCAAGTCCTCCTTCTGGGAAGAGCCTAATCGCAGAGACGGTAGCTGCTTTTGTCTGACCCGTCCTGAAATGGACTTTGTGTCTCCAGTGAACTGGTTGGACCACAGCCGGACGTTCAGAGAGCAGGGTGTGGACGAGAACGAGACGCTTCTGCTCAGGCGCAAATTCTTCTACTCGGACCAGAACGTGGACTCCCGCGACCCCGTCCAGCTCAACCTACTTTACGTTCAGGTCTGACTTTGACATCACTCCCAACTAGGGGTCTCCCGATCCAATACCGAATATCGGTCCGATATCTAAAAAAACTAAAAAACTAAAACAACAGTGTCGGATTATATCGGCCTGCTTCTAAAATCGCTTGATGCAAGCAGTCCATTCCAGACTCCGCTCCAGCACTTCTAGCGGTTAATTTGCACTTTAAAGATATATATTCAAAATGTTATATTGGATTTATTGAGGTTATTTTTCAGGGTCTTCTAATTTATTTTTTATTTATTCTATTTAATTGTAGAACATTCTTATGTTTAAGGTTTAAATTGATATAATCCATTAGTTGACAATAAATGGGTTAGTTTTTCCTCGTACCTACTGTTGCATCAAGCAGCTGCTGGAATGCATATAAATTGTGTGTTCTTTTCAATAAATACCAGAAAATCAGTGAGTGTCATGGAGGAGTTAGGTTTACAGTTGGCCAAACGTAAAAGTCCACCTAGTCTGCTTCCAATCTGGGTCATTTAACGTCAATGTAATTCTTCATGGAGGTTTTTTTAATTTTTTTTTAATTTTATTATTATTTTTTTATTTTTTTTATTTGTCATACCCCCCTTTTGTCTTTCAGGCTCGAGATGACATCCTCAACGGTTCTCACCCGGTATCGTTCGACAAGGCCTGCGAGTTCGGAGGCATCCAGGCTCAGATCCAGTTTGGACCTCACATAGAGCACAAGCACAAACCTGGATTTTTGGAGTGAGCATCCCACCCATCATGAGAAGACTATTTCCAATAAATGGTCACTCTATACCTAAATTCGACATTAGCAACAAACAAAAATGAGTCATTCCGTATTGAACCTTTTTCAGGACTTCATTTCTACATTTTTTGTCGCTTCTTTAAAGATTTGACCCATGTTTGACCCTCCTTTTATATTTCCTCAGTCTGAAGGAGTTCCTACCCAAAGAATACATAAAGCAGAGAGGAGCTGAGAAGAAAATATTCCAGGTGGGATCTCACAAATGCACAATGTTTTTTGATCGCATGAAGCAATATTTTGAAATGCCCGTCCAGGCGGCTGATCTCAAGTTTCATCTCGACTCGCAGGACCACAAAAACTGCGGCGAGATGACGGAGATAGAAGCAAAAGTGAAGTACGTCAAACTTGCCAGATCCCTGCGGACGTACGGAGTGTCTTTTTTCCTCGTCAAGGTAAGTTAAAAACTCTAAAAAAAATAAAGCTGTTTCAAAGCGGCAGCGCTTGACTCGGGGGATCTTCCATTTTCAAAGTCTAAAATCTAGCCTGGAGTTTTCTCCTTCTCGCCTTTAAATTGGATGAGAAAAGGGAAATGTTGGAATTAGTTGAAGTAAAATAAGAGCCTTTTATTTTCCTGAGTGTGAAATCTTTTCTCTGGGCTCAGTGTTAACTGGATGAGAGGGTTGAAAGGAATTACGCAGCAGGAGGTGAAATGGTCCAGGTCCGTGCCCTAACACTTGGATAGCGGCAAAGTTTGTATTTAAGCCGAACCAGGATGTCGTCCTTAAATAAAAGAGCTGTGAACTCTTCTTACAGGTCAGAGGGCAACTTTAATGTTTCTGCTCTAAGCCCTCGGGGAATCATGATGCACACCATTATCCGATTGAATATTCCTTTTAATAAGTTTCATGATGAGTCTGATTGATGTGTTTTTGTTGTTTTACAAAGTTATTCTGTATGGTGCAGTATTTGCTGGAGTTGTACCTTTACTTTGAATTCCCTTCATTATGCACCTTGCAATACTGTCAATAATCCGTAAAAAGTAAAATAACTGGGCAAACTTCTCCCATTAGCAGTAAAAGTTCACTCACTGTTTTAAATTGTGAGTTGGAGAAACATCACGAGTTGTGTTGACTTAACGCACTGTTATGTAAGAGTTCAGATAACTGATTTGTTGAGCTGCACTGAGGAGCAACAGTAAAACACACCACCCCCGACCCCGACCCCTCCCCCACCTTGAATCTCCCCCTGTCTCACCTGTTTGCGAGCACACACTCAGCGGTAGCGTGCAGCTCCGGCAGGAGTCCACCGTGCTCCTTGAAGGGAAGCAAATGTTGTCTGTGCAGCCGAGTGTGACACTAAATTTATTTCCACGCGAGGGGAGAGGAAGCGGAGTGAATAAGGGCTCCCGGACCCCCGCTCCCCCTTCAAGAAGCCCGACCGCCATCCAGGCAAAGCTGCCGGTTCGCATTTGCGGTTTCGGTGGCGCCGTTTTGCAGAGAATACCTGCTAATCGCCTGAAATAAAGGTCACTTATGTCGACTCTGGCTTCCCAGCAGCCTTCAGCATCAGACAACAAAGATGCAGAGAAAAGAAACGAAACAAAGACGGTTATTAGAGAGGAGCTCATCTCATCAAGTCCTCATTTGCTGGAGCTCAAACAGCTAATTTCCAGGGGAATCCCCCCCCCCCCTCTCATTTTTAGCCACAAGACACCCAGATCCATGACCGCTCCTCACCCCTTTGGCTTTTCATTGCTTTTCCTCTTCATCATTTTGACATCTTATCTGCTCAACCTTTGTCGTTCCGGTCATTCTTGAGCCTAAACCGATGGAGCAGAAACATCTTGAAAATAACCAGGGGGGAAAAAAAGACGCTCCCAAGTAGCTTCTAACTCGTAACCCCTGGAGCCCATGAGAGTTTACATTCCCTGCAGGATTTTTACACAACTCACCTCTCTGGCCTCACGTCACAGCCCATCACTTTCTGTCCGTCTGCTCGCCGACCGCAGCTTCCAAAGGGACGTTTGCTCTTTGCATCCGCGGGGAGTGGGAGGTGGCCGAGACGCAGTGGGCCGTGGGGGGGTCGTGAGCGGCTCACGGCCACATAAAGGCACCGATTGAGATTTTGATTACCAACTGGGGGTGAAGCCTTCTCGGCTTGGCAGCGTGGCAGCAATGTTGGATTTTCAAATTGTTCATCGGTTCACTTCTCCAAACGCCTAAATATTTGTTAAGATTCTTCCCGCAGGCAAGGGAATGTGACAATTAGAAATAGAAGCAAATTTACCTGCCAAAAGAAACCTAAACTGGCGTCTTTTGTTTACAGCATCAGGATGTAACTTATTTTTCACAGAGTCGGACAGCCTTTATTCATGGATGCACAAAAGGATTCAGTGAAATGACATTTAAACAGGCAAATACAGTGGATTAACACTAAACGTGGATGAGAATGGCAAAGGCAAAAAGAGGTAAAAAGGATGCATTGCAGCAAGGGGTTTCTATGAGGCGATTGTATCAGTGATAATGATGCGGCACTGGTCCAGATAAAGGTTCTCTCTTCCAAACAGGCTGCATGAAGAAAGGCAACTAAAATCTTTAAAAAAAAGTCATTATGATGAAACACTCTACCTATTTACTCTCTTTATAAAGTCATTTCTTACATGACCTTCCTCTGCAACACTGCCTGACCTTCACAGTAAACTGTGATTCATCACACCTTTTTCTTTATACAGTTTTCTTTTTATTTAATGCGAAGAGTTCCAAATGACAGAAAGCATGGATGGATATAAGCAGGGCTGTTTAAAATGGGAATCGTCGTACTGATGTGATTGATTGCATCAATACGTTTTATTACAGTACAATTGATGATGCATTTCAACAGGATAGTTCAAAATTGTGATTATACTTTGTATATCACAATATAGCCTAAAAATATCTGTGTATTATTCCACATGTATTATGAGATATAATAACAGACCACAAACCACTCTGAGCCAGTTCACATATAATTATTTCACATAAAAACCTTGTTCTCCTGCAGCACTTTTGTCCCACCTACAAACTGAAATCAGGAGATTGTTGGACAAATATGAATTATAGGCTTAATTCATTCTTTTATATCCCTCCATTGTGTAAGTGTAATGTAAGTGAGGACATAACTCTAATGTTATTAGCAAATTTGCCAACCGTAATCTGCACCATTACTGCATGAAAGACAAAAT
>CAESWR010000361.1:275027-286210 GCA_903171835.1 Mullus surmuletus
TTCTAAATGTCTAAATGTGTGCACAGGTCTTGCAGAAGCCCACCGCGGACCAAAAGCAGCAGCTGGCCGCCTGCTCCAAACGCGTGGCGGGAGCCGTCACGGAGCTCATCCAGACGGCAGAGGCCATGAAAGGTAACGGCACGCACACACAGGGACCCCCACACACACCCCTTCTCTACCCTCACACAGTGACTCATTTAAGTTTTAAACCCCCAATCAAACCATGTTTCAAACGTGTTGCCGTGGATGTCTTCCTGTATTTGATGTGGAGGTGCCGATCATTGATATTCCTCAGGCGGCCACACCAATTTGTCCCAAACAACCGACTCTCTCAACAGTTTGCCGGCTCAGTCTTTTTGCGCCGACAAACGTTTCTGATTCAATAGAGAAACAGACACATTCCTTATAAAGAAACATTTGGTAATACTGCTGTCCTCCTTCTCTTGCCACAGACGGAGGTAAGTTCGCACCGTTTTTCTGTACTGTGACTGATTTCACCGGTTGTGAAGCTGCTCAACACGTCGTCCTCTCAGCGCTAACATCAGTTCATTTAATCCCACCCTGAAATCCAGCTGCTCTCAAGCTTCTTGAGTCCACCAAATCAGCTCCATCCGTCACGCTTCGTTTTACATGCCATCTCATTTAATAAAGACTTCATCTTTGTTGCAGTGAATGGCAGTTTGTGGCCTTCGACAGCTATGCATGGGATGTAGTGACACGTGGCACTCTTTTCTTATGATTTTTTTTTCCCCCTCCCCCTCCTGTGTGGTCGGTGTTGGTGCTGTTGTTGTGAGGCATGGTCTGGTGACGCACCAAAGAGTTTTCTCACTTTTTTATTTTTTTTTCCGTTGATATTTGACATCTTTTAATTGCATGTTTGCGCACGCACCCCAGGCTCAGAGTGGGTGGACCCCGAGGACCCGACAGTGATTGCTGAGACAGAGCTGCTCGGGGCGGCGGCGTCCATCGAAGCAGCAGCTAAGAAGCTGGAGCAGCTCAAACCTCGAGCCAAGCCCAAGGTGAGACTCTTCTAAGCAGATAGGAAACGGTCACAGTCAGGTAGCGATATGTAAATGCGGAGGGTATATCTGTTTATCTGCCAATATTTGCCTTGTCGACCGTCGCCCGTTAGTATTAAAGGTTGCCTCATAAGTTTGTACAGTCACATTTTGCTCATTGAGTGGAGAGGTGAAATACTCTCAAACACTTCAGTTAATATTTGTTTTTTGTTAGAATTTCTCCTCTATAGCATCATTTTTAGAAAAATACATTAATAAAAGATTCACCCAGATGTCGTACAATTCATAGGGCGAATGAACACCTGGTTTGGAGTACAGGAGTGAACAGATCATCATTTTGTTATTAATTCAGTTCATTTTTCATCACGAGGATTTTATTTGTACCTGGCAGCGAATGTGAATATGAAACGCAAACAAGCGCTTCTCTCTCAGCTCGGAGATTGGTGCGTCGCCATGAAAACAACACTGCAGGAGCTTGTGTCTTATGAGAACATCACGCATGGGTGAACATCCAGCTATGGATGGTTTGCTATCATGCCTTTCAGTTATGTCCATCCAGCAAATCTTTGGTATTGTATTAGCTTGGTAAAAAGTAATGTACCATAGGTAGCGTAGCACGGCAACCTTTGAGCAATAATGCCCCATTTGTCGCTCAACGTGGCATCAATATAGTCCTTTGCGACTCTCAGCAGCTCCACGCATGTCTGTGAGTGTGTGGTTTTTTTTCCCGTAAATATTTAAAGGTACCCTGTGGACGCGATGCAGCTTTTCATGAGTGGCTATTTGTTTATTTGACTCAGTTATACTTGTGTGCACACATTTAAGCAAGTGCGCCTGGGTAAAGTTTGGCCTTTCACACGTGGATTTCAACCGGAACCATGATTGTTATTACTTTTTATTTTTTTTACCGAAACTAGACCAGATGACGACAGAAAACAGAAAATGACATGTAAGAAACTCTGTGTGACTCGCTCATTGCTGCGACCTGCCTGTTTGTCTTAAATCCTTTTCTGGCAAACTTCTGCTATTACCAATCGAAGCCAAACCGCTCTTTTGATTGTTTTACATTTTCCAGTCATCATTAACGCGCTGACTTTGAAGACAGCGAGCGGCGGCGGGAACGCATTGGATGTTTTTATGAGGAAGGAAATGCATGAATCACGTTTGTTGGACACATTCTGCTTAGCAACACTGACACACCGTGTTGTTGATGTTTTTTTTCTCCACAAGTCACATCCACAGGGCACCTTTAAGCTTTGATATTTGTGTGATTTCACAGCAACAAAATCTTGCGTCGTGACACTCACGTAGCTTGTTCTGTGTCTTTCAGTCTCCTCCCTGTTTACATGTTACACCCAATCAGACTTCCATAATAATCTCCAAGCATTAATTACGTCTCCATGTCAATCAAAGTCCTGTTAATTTTAATGACTAATAGGTGGTAGTACGTTTCCTCACCTGGCCCTGCATCCTCCTCATCATCAGACTCTTTGGCCACGCCCCCTCTTCCATACATCATTGCCATTTTCCCTCCCCTCCTCCCCGGCCCATCCATCTATTTGTGGGTTTTCTAGCTGAAGGCTACTCCAGTATGTTCAGTGTTCAATGGCTCCCTGTTAACGTGACCCCTCCCTCCGTCCACCTCCTCCCACCCACCGCCTCTTCCCTCCCTGCCTGCCCCCCCTCCCCCTCCCCCCCACCTCCCCACCTCCGGAGGCCTTCTCTGCAGGGCTCTGTCTGATATGTTTGATATATTAGGTTGTTATTCAGTCCCAACTATATATCAAACATATTCCTACAGTGTCCCGCTCTGTCTACAGACTTGTGGCGTGAGTGTTTGTGTGTGAACGAGCGTGCGTTACAGAGGCGAGTGGGAGCTGGATGGGTGGTTCCTGACGGGCAATTTCTGTGCAGATTTTTTTTTTTTTTTTCTTTGTCTGCTTCTAAACTATTTTTGAATTGTGTGTTCTGTGTTTTGGCTGTGTAAATCAATTGGAAAGTCGTAATTTAAACTTTTCAATAATTTAAAGCTTTTAATACTGAAATCAGCAATTTAACTTGTTTAATGCTGATGAAAATAATTATTTAGACTGGAATTTTAGTTACGCATTAGAAAATGTGACCTATGGAAATCTATCTGAATGTACACACCATAGATTAAGATAAAGACCTATTCCAGCCTGACTGACTGCTCTCCTTCCTCCTCAGTTGGCAGATGAGACCCTGAACTTTGAGGAGCAGATTCTGGAGGCTGCCAAGTCCATCGCCGCAGCCACCAGTGCTTTGGTCAAATCGGCCTCCGCTGCCCAGAGAGAACTTGTGGCTCAGGGCAAAGTGGGCTCCATCCCAGCCAATGCTGTGGACGACGGGCAGTGGTCCCAAGGGCTCATCTCTGCTGTAAGTATAAAGCGATGTGTTTGTCACGGTTTGTTTTGTCCCCCCCCCACACACACACCAACAAAACCACACCGTGATCTCTGCACTGCTTTTTCCGTCCATCAGGCGCGTATGGTAGCAGCGGCAACCAGCAACTTGTGCGAGGCAGCCAACGCGTCTGTGCAAGGCCACGCCAGCGAGGAGAAGCTCATCTCCTCAGCCAAACAGGTGGCGGCCTCCACTGCCCAGCTGCTGGTGGCCTGTAAGGTGAAGGCAGACCAGGACTCAGAGGCCATGAGGAGGCTGCAGGTACAAAGACACTCGGGTCATGACCCCATTTTAGCAAAATAGGTCGGAGAATAGTCCAAATACACAGATATAATAATCTGAATTTTCAGAATCAGAAAGCTTTATTGTCATTGTGCCGATTGGTACAACAGAATTTGAATGTACAACATCTAAAAGACAGTATCACACACACATCCACACAATCAATCCCAATCTACAATCAACTCAGTTAATAAATTAAAAGAGCACATAGACAAGCATCAAAGAGAGTCCCATATTGAACATAATGTCCACAATAAAAAGGTTGTATTCACGACTCTAGTACCTTTTGTAGACAAAAGTTCAACTTTGAGCAGCATCTACTCTTTTAAATCAGCGACAGGCGGCACAACACAGCTGATATGATCATTTTAAATATAAATGGATCAAAATCACATCATTTCATTAGATATTCAGAATTTCCGACATGCAGAGCAGCAACTATGAGGTGGCTCCACTGAGCTGCAAGACAATTCTATTATTTGTGCTCGAAGAATCGCAGAAAGGATGGAAGGAACCATATTTATTGGCTGGATAGCACCATGTGTTGAGCACTCATAGAATAGCAAAACGCTGGTGAGAAGCGTCTGTTGTTGCCTTCGGCTGAGCTTCTCAATGGTTCCCTTCAACAGATTGCTGGAAATGCTGTGAAGAAGGCGTCAGACAACCTGGTGCGGGCGGCTCAGAAGGCAGCTTTTGACAAGGCGGATGAGGACAACGTGGTGGTCAAGACGAAGTTTGTGGGCGGAATTGCTCAGGTAATACTAGATGTTTTCTTTAGTCTCTGCAGTGCAGATAGAAGATGTTCTTTACTTGGCCTCAAGCTGGTATCAGGTGGAGGATCTCAAACCCAGAAATGAGTTTTAAAGTAGGCACAACTGTTTGGGTAAGAATTGAATTGAATTTAGATATTTTTGGCATGTCTGAATATGTGGTCTTTGAGACTCACTTTTGAATGTATTTTTGAGGAACCTCTTATTCATGAAAATATTTGGTTTTTTGTATTTCTGTATATATCTGTGTTTATTTTATTCTTTTAAATTCTATTTTGTTCTGTTCTCTGGTTTTGGAATACAGTTCTGGGTGGCTATTGTGTTAATTTTGATGTATATTACATTTTTCCTTCCGCCATTAGCCTCCACAGTGTCATCAAATGTTTCAGGAATAGTTCACCCAAAAAAGAAACTGTAGACTTGAACATGCTTTTGAAAGTAGGCCTATTTCCATTTTTAGAAGAACAAATCAGACTGAAGCTGCTCAAACTGTTTCCCGCCTGTCCGTCTAGATCATAGCAGCCCAGGAGGAGATGCTGAGGAAGGAGAGGGAGCTGGAGGAAGCCAGGAAGAAACTGGCTCAGATCAGGCAGCAGCAGTACAAGTTTCTACCCAGCGAACTGCGTGAGGACAACAACTGAGAAGAGCAAAGCAGGAAGCACCGGATACCTGCTGCCGACGCCGGAGACGGTGTTGAGAGTACATCTATCAATGGTACACAATGATCTCCTACGGTACGATGTTGCACGGAGAGAAAGATGATGAAAAACAAAATACTACTGAGTGGAAGTGACTACTTTCAGAAACCAAGATTGTGGTAAAACGACATGTATGGCAAACCTACTTTGTAATCTCAAACAGAATGTGATCATCTCGGGATGAACCGGGGAGCACGTCGGCTCCAGCGTTTGTCCAGGAGCTACAATTTCTTATTTCTTTTTTTTTTTTGTTTTTTTTGCAAGTTGCAGCTCTAGTTCATAAAGGTGAAGAATTCATTGTACTGCTGTTTAACTGCGTTCAGCTCGGTACGCTGATGTTGAATGAATGTGGACTTCTCAGCTCCGTGTTCACATGCAATCTGGCACTTTTTAATATCGGTCACCTTGTAAATCTCATGACTGCCTCTCGCTCGTCTCGACTGTAACTCAGAGGTCATTTATTAATACAAAGGACCTTAGGATTCCGCGTATTGGTGTCTCTCGGACCATAATGCAAATTCGAGTGACGGACAGCTTCTGGAAAATCTCTGTGATGTAGAAAGTGGTATGAGCATCTTTTTACTTTTTACACACTTCGTCACTTGACATTTTTAATACGCTTTGTGCTAATTAGCCCGCCTCTAAGCACTTGAAATCAACACGTGCAGCAGAGTGTTTACGTTACCATGTGAATGCTTCTCCACAGGGGGCGGCACACTACCATAGAAGGAATATTTATTACGTCAAGAGTATTTTTAGCAGAGAAGGGGGCGGGTCTTTCAGGGACAGAAATGGCCCCCACCGTCTCTAGTAGGGCCTGTGGTGGTACACATAGCTTCCAGGCAAACAAAAAGTCTTCTTTTTTTCTTTACTTTTATTTTCTACCTACAGTGTGAAGACAATTTGATGCAATAACACAGGTGGTGCTTTAGAGGGCAGTGTTGGCGTCCCTTACACCATGCTCAATGCAAAGTAATAACCAAGGAAATGATACAATTCAGTGTTTTTTTTTTCTGACTTCACCATAAACTGGCAACAATTGGCAGAATCATAGTGTAGATTACGAAATATACCTCGCAGTGCTGCTGTTTTTGTTTTTTTTTGTTATTTTGTTTTTTTGCCATAAGCTTTTTTTCCTGATCTCCCAGAGGTCATACTGGCCTCTTCATGAATCTGATCAGCAATACTCACGGATTCCAGGGAAACAAGACGGTCAGTCCACCTTAGAAGTTACTTTGCAATAAGCGAATGCCAGTAAGTAAGAACACGTCAGACTTGGATATGCAACTCAAATGTGTATTTGAAATGACTGAGACACTAAGCGCTGTCCTTAACTCTCATCATCCACCACCCTCTGCATTTAAGGGTGCTCTGTTCTGTGTGAGTGTCCCTCAATATTACTACTCGCTGCAATAGAAGAACCTTTTTTTTCATTTTCTTTTTTTCCCGGTATTGTTGTTTCCCGAATTTGATTGTAGTGTGTTTGGCTCCCTGTCTTACTCTCTGGGCTGTGTTTCAATATTAAAACTACAGTATGTTGTAAGATTAGGTCCTGCTGTGACAAAAAAAAAAAAAGTACTAATAATGCATGGCTTTGTGCTTCAGATACGTCTCACTTCATACAGCCACGGGACTTTTCAGGATGCACTGAGTGATTTGGACCTTCAGCATACAGGAACGGCTGCAAATAGTTCAAAGGGGAGTTACTTTTCAGTGCTATTGGAGGGAGTTAAGAGGTGTTTTACAGCGTTGCATTGTGTGTCAGAGTACGTCCGGGGTGGTTTGGGGATATCCACTGCTCATCAGTCAAGTCTGTAGTGTTATTATTAGTGCCTTAGTCCGTAGCCCATACAGTGTCTGGTCCGCTTGAGTGACAGCTTCACCTCATCGGTCAGTAGAAGTACTGGACAAGCGATTGTTTTGGAATGTAGAATCACAATTGTGGACTTTTTTTTTTTTTCTGAATAAACTTTTGTTGTCCCACGTATTAACACACCGTTCCTCTAAGTGCTGAATCAGCTGCATCCCCAGTTTGCGTTTTTCTGTTTGTCCCGTCTGTAAGGCCTTTCGGGGATGGCAGAGAAACTTGTCTGCTAGTCAAAAAAATGTGTTACAAATATATGAATAAATGTATAAGAACACGTTTTTGCGCTGCATTCCATGGGCATGTACCACAGTGCTTCTAAACTACAACAGACTGGAGAATTTGGGTCAGTCAACCCGCTTTATTGTACGTTACGAAATCACTGATATTTTATGAATGGTCTTGTTTTTCTTTTCTTTTCTTTTCCTCGTGCTTTCATGAATCCATGAAAGAAATGTGATGAGAACATTTCAAGGAGTCTGTTTCCATTTAGGACGTCGTGACACGTTTCAAAGATGTGGAGTAATTGAAGTGTTCTGTAATGTTTTGCCCTTAACAGAAATTATGAAGTTACTACAATACAGATAAGTGATAACATACAATATAAAAAGATATTTATCTGGCCTCAATAAAACTATTTTTTGTATTCACTGAGAATTAAAGCATTTCAATGTGTCTCAATGTTCATGGGTTTTATTTTGTATGTTTATTCACATCCGACCAGGTTTAAAAAAACACATTAGAAACGTGAATTTCTGGGTAAAAGTACAGACTGACACCAGAAAATAAGCTGATTGGTAAAATACTCAGAACAACATGTTGCTTTCGCTGAGTTATATCCTCGGATAACCAAGGCCATTTTCAAATGCAGTCCCTCTATATCCAGAGCTGTAGCAACTCCAAACTTCCTCTAGTGAATAACAGACAGGTGAGTTCTGCCAAGAGAACAAGGTCCTTTAAGAGGCTCTGTTAGTTTAGTGTCAGGACACAACGGTATTTCTGAGTCAGCACTAAACCTGGAGCTATATTGAGTTCAGGCTCTGAACTGAGACACACGCTAAATTTGTCCAGCACTAAAATTTGAGGAGGCAATGTCAATTACAGTGGCACAGCTGCTCTGGGCCACGCTTTTAAACGTGGAATCCGTTTTCTGATATATTCTTCTCTCCTCCAGTTGCCCCGTAAAGCTGAATTCTCTACCTGCGTCCGTGCCCCCGCCAAGACACGCAAATCAAACCCCGAAAGGTCTTAAACCTTTTGGGGCTCATCTGACTTGTAAGAAGAAGCGCCGTCACACTGACTGCCTATGGGGGAGACTGAAAAAGTCCAGTGTCTTCCAGCTTGGCTAATAGGACCAGCGCATTGAATTTAATATCGTTAAGGAAGTGGTAGAGGACAGCTCATTCATTATTTTTATGTCCTAAATCTAATTATGATAAAAGTCAGGAAGCGGGTACTGTTACTGATGGTTGGAGCGAGCTCGGCAGTGAGCTTAAGAGGCTCCAACAGCCCGAAAACATTTGCTGTCATTGTAAAAACAGCCGCTTTTGACTTGTCCCACCATTTCTCAACCTTTCTTTTTTTCCTGAACTCGTGAATCGCATAGATCATTGCGGATTCTCGCATCGCATCAGGTTGTATTGCTCAGCCGTAAAGTGATGCTCCAGCAACGCCACGTGGTGGCTCATCACTCTGATATTTTCTCATGACCTCACTCACTGATCGGGGTGAATCACAGGAGAGCATTTCAGGGGAAGGGGGGGGTTGCAACACCAGCGTATTCCTCTTCAATCCTTTTAATTGAACAGGAAGTGGGATTCCAGTCTA
Source organism: Mullus surmuletus (assembly GCA_903171835.1). NCBI lineage: Eukaryota > Metazoa > Chordata > Actinopteri > Syngnathiformes > Mullidae > Mullus > Mullus surmuletus. The sequence goes on from CAESWR010000361.1 coordinate 283,912, forward strand.
GACACTGACGATGAAATCATCAATGTCCTCCCTTTTTTTTCCCCCCCTTGTCTGCTCACACAGCTGTCTCAACACATTCGCCTCCACTGTTTGTGCAGCAGCGGTACAGTAAGGGCGGGGATAACTGATTGCCACTAACAAAGACTCTATGTTTAGATGTATGAGATCCTAACTACAGTAAATCAGTGATACGTTGAGGAACATCAGCAGATAATGGTCACCCAATCAATTCGCTTTTCAAACTGCCCCAAAACATCACGTGAAGCTCATCAGAGGCCGTCGCATCATTGTTTGAGTGAGACATACTTCGGTGGGGTGATGAGAATTCTGGGAATATGCCGGGGTGATTCATTTGTAACACCTGTCTGACTTGAGATTTTAATAGTATTGCTGGCAAGCGATGAACGATGCTGCTCTGCTGTCAGGAGGATTACTCTGAAGGCTTCATCTTTTAGCTTCGGAAGTTAGCACCCGTGGAAACGGGCCTGTTTAGCTCAAAGCAATTTGAAATACGTGCCTTTCATTAGTTACTCAGACCTCAATGTGCGGCGCACTTCAGATTGGAGAATCACTCATATCAAACAGGATTAAAATGTGTTTACAGGTGCTAAATATTTTGCTGTCAACAAAAATGAAGTAATCGTTAACCATATCAGCAGCAACTATAATCACCAAAGACAGCTATGAATAAATCATCGTGTATTTTGGGAATCTAATTACATGCATCGGAATCAAACCCCTATCTCAATCTCAGTAAATCATTAATTATTGGACAGGTATGACATGGTGTCCAGGGTGCTAGGGTGACACGGATTGCACCGTGAGCCTCTGTGATCTCTGTGTATGAGTGGCATGTCTGGCTGGCTGCTAAAGAGTCCACAAACCACATGGCAGCATGACTACATGGTGACAGCTGACCGTCTTAAAAAAGCCCAGCTGGCGGGATATCAGGACCGACCACCAGAGTGATAAAAAAAATGAAATAAAATATGAGCAAGCATCATAGGCGGGAATGAACTTTAACCTCGACTAAAATCTAAAGAATTCTGTATTAAAAAAACGAAAGTTGAAACCAGTTTTCTTGTCGTCTGTTCGCACCAAAACGGATCAACACTATCTAAATGAATCCATACCTCACCACTGGAATTTGTTGCCGGTTTGATTCCAAGCGAGTGTAAACATTGGAAGAAGTGGTTTTGACAGAATAAGTTATAAAAATGTAGTAAAGCTATTCTGAAAGTCAGGCCTAGTAAGGGTGGGAGTGGTTACAAGGGACTAGACGGAGTCAAGCAGGTGCTCCCAATGCAAAGAACCCCCCAAAATATGCACTCAACAAAACACAAGCCCAAAGGAACAAGGGAAGGAAGCCGGGGTGCTGACGTCGGAATGCTCAGTTGGACCCAAACCAAGAACAACACTTCATATAGGATTACATAACAGTGGTGTATAAATAAATATCCAATAACCAAGATGACATTAGTGCTTCACGCCACCCATTCAAATGATATCTAGTAAACTTTGCAGATTTATTCCTTATGTCTAGTTCTAATTTCCCTTACATGTACAAAAATCAATTACTCAAGTTGACACTAATCTATTATTACTCAACCTCCCACACTAGTTGTGTGTGACAGCTGCTGCTGCGCCAGTGGCCCCGTGAAGTATCACAGAGGCACAAGGACGGGGGGGGGGGGGGGGGGGCGCTGAAATGCCATTGCATCGTCCGCTGTGCACACACACATGAACACGCCACTATATCCACCGTGTCCCATCTGAGATATAACCCTCAGGCATGTATTAACTGAGAGGAGCCGGACAAGCATGATGATATACCTCCACGCTGAGCAAAGCCTATCTGATTGCCATTCGGATGTTGAGCTATGCTGCCAGGGAGCTGCTGAAATGATCCCTGGAAGACAAACAAGTCCTACTGGTTAACATGACACCCCCCCCGAGAGGGAGGGGATCTTTCACGGGGGGCTTATTCTATCAGATTCATTCATTTTGAATGAATAGCTCAGATGCGTTGAGTGCTATCATAATTATTTTTCCTCCCCACTGATGTGTGTTGACATGGAGGAGTAGCAGCTATGAAATAATACATCTGGAAATGATTCCATAATCCATGTAACAGATCTTTCTCTTTGGACCCTTTGGCTGAAGCAGGAATCAAACAGGAGCAAAAGGTGCCAAAAAAGCCATTATAATAATCAGAAAAACAGGAATAATTCAATGTTGTCTTTTTTAGAGGGTAAAAACTGGGTCACCCTGGAGTAAGTTTCTCCTCAAAGACCCCCCT
>CAESWR010000361.1:336751-351535 GCA_903171835.1 Mullus surmuletus
CTTGGCATGTTAAAAAAAAAAAAAGAAAGAAAATTCACACTTTTAATGATGATGATGCTTATTTGTTTACAGAGACAAAGCAATGGTTTGGAATTCCATCGACAAGCTTAACCCATATTTGCGCAACCCATCTTAAATCTCTGTTTTCCATCAATCAGCTTACGTGCTCCAAGTCAAAGTCGAGATGGAACTGGAGATCCAGCAATGCGAGAAGACCAAGGCTGTGAGGGAGGAGCAGCTGGAGCGTCTCACTCAGATCTGCCAGGAGCAGGCTGTGAGTACCAAAGCCAGGCTGTCCTTCTCCACATATCATGCTTACTCAGGAGATTAGTGCGTAAGAAAAAACTAAGCATGACCAGCCCAACGTTTTGTCCTTTGCAAATTTCCAACATGGTGGAAGAGAGGGTAAGAGTACGGAGCAGACAGATGGTGCTTTTAAACTTTGAGAACTCTGGATTTCGCAGACCTGCAAGTGACGCTAAAGAAAAAAAAGAATTAGCCGCAGTTAAGGAACATGCGTTAGAGGAACGTAAGAGAATTCCTCACTATTCATCATGTAAGCTTCTGTGATTAATTTACACATGACTTATGAAATCTGTGCACTGATCCTTTACTGACCACACAACAAGCTGTCAGTCCACCTTCCACCAGTGGAGGGCAGCAATACCTCACAAACAAACCGCCGCCTCCACTGCATCCCTCCTGATTGCTCTTCACTTACACGCTGAAAAAGGCAGACTTTTATAAATATTGATAACTACCCAGGTTCAGTTATCAACAAAATTATCAGAGCCTTTCAAAAGTTCCTGTCAATCACATTTCCCCTATAAATGTATGCAGTTGTTTGTTACGGCTTTAATGTACCCTTTTGATGACTTCCACATCCTGCAGGTTATGACCTCACTCACTGTGATTTGATTAAAGGCAAATGAATCCAAGTTTCTGTCATAACAAGAGTGATATACTCGCTGAAGCGCTAAGGTGGATGTAAACCTCTGCTGCTGCCGTTTTCATTTTTCTTTACTTGCTTTTCACTTTCCTTTGATAAATAATTCTCAAGGTCAGAAATCTGAAAAGCGGGACATTTGTGAATCAGCGTGTTTTGATATCTGGAATGAAACTGAAAAGGTCATCTGCGTAATTAACCTTCGCCTTTGTCTATATGGCCTTTGGGGCAACAAAATTGATGCAACAGTTAATTTGAATGCTAATAGTTTGTCTGAATTCTGAGGATTGTGACAATTTGATACTGCTAGTCTGAGGTGACATCACAGGCTTGCTTTTTGTAAATAGAATTTGAATCTGAATTTAGAATTTACTGGATGCAAATGTCTAAATCTACATGTTTTTCTCTCTTTGATATACAAATATATTGCCATTCAATAGTCTACCTTCTTTCCACCTAACCCCTCCCCCTTTCTATTCTATGCGCATGTACACACACGCGGAACCTCTCCAGTTTGAGATCAGGCAGCTGAGGGCCCATCTGGCCCAGCAGGACCTGGACCTCGCCGCTGAGCGCGAGGCAGCCATGCAGATCCACCATGTCTGGGGTAAACAGGGCAGGAGCTTTCAGGTTGTGGAGGGTCTGACTCCCGGGGAGTCTGACGACGAGGGCGGCCAGAGAAACCCCAGGGAGCCACGAGCCGCCGCAGGTACGCTGCACTGATACTGCTGACCCTGTGTGTTTTGAGGCAAGAGCAGCTTAAACATACAGTGATTGTGCTCTGAAGTGACCTGATGGGCTCTCTCACTCGAGGGTGGCGCTAAAACTTTGCAAATAAGGGACACTGAAAGCTGCTGAACTGCATTGGTATTTGGAAGCTTAAAAAAAACCCTGTATTCTTTCTTTTTCCACTATTTTCTAAAGCTGTATTCAGGGGCTCTTGCTGCAAACTGGCCCCGAATAAGCGTTGTTTTTTTTTTTTACTATTCAGGGAAATTACTGTTTGAATGAAATACTTCCCAAATGCTGTTGGACTTTTCTGTTGAGAGGTAATAAATCCAATCTGGAAGAGTTAATTGGATTTACCACAACAAAAAAAGCAAAGCTATAAGGGGCGTTTTGAATGACCATGTGCCACGACCAAAAGTGTGAAGTGTGATGGCAGGTGCGGGCTTTGCTTGAGGAAGCCGCCTGACAAACCCACAGAGAGGTGCAGCATAAAGTATGTACATAATTATGTGGAACAAAAAGTCCCTAACGGTGTAACATCAGGCGAACTGGATGCCAGAGCAGTGTACAGATAATCTGGAGCAGTAGCCCTGGAGCGCCTTCGAGGCCAGGCTCTTAGCCCCCCCCACGCTCGCCCACAACACCCATCTGACCGCAGGCATACTGGGATCAATACGAGGGCAAAAAAGCTTTTAGGATCTGGTGAATTCCGAAGAAAACAAGCATGTTTTCTGACACTGCGTCAGCCGGCATGGGCTTCTGCTGTGGCCCGGCTCGCTCTCCTGCGCTGCCCCTCGCGACGAGGCCGAGCGGGCCGGCCCAGACCGCTCGGGCTATTTCAGGTACAGAGTGCTCTGTGCTTTGGGCCTTGTAAGGAGAAAGTGGGCTCCTGTCAACATCTGTTCCCATTCACCTGCAAACCACAATATGGTGACGCAAGGTTCCACGATGGCCACAATATTACCCCAAGGGCATAGTGGGGGAATCTGGCGCTCAAAAACAAGTGGGGCTTTTTACAAAAACATGGTCACTGGGATGAGCACTTAGGCCACAAGGCTCAACTAAATTCAGGTCAGCTCAAATCAAGTCAAATTTAGGGATATGGTCAAATATTTTTACACGGCGTCCCAATGGACCTTTCTCGCTCTCACCTGCAGGGGGCCATCGAGCTATCGAGAGTGGCTGGCGGCGGCCTTTCAGATGAGCAAATATCTCAGGGGGCCGACGCTTAAGCTGACATCAAAGTACCAAACCGTGTCAATTTTAAAGAATACTCGTTGACAATCAATGGGTGACGACCCTTTGAGGTGTTGAAAAAGGATTTTATTGACGAAACGCATGGAACAAAAATAGATGAAAGCGGCATTTGAAATTGCGACCCTGCAGCCACGCACACAAACATATGGTTGTTCAAGTCATAAAGAAAGTTATTGATTCATTATCGGTGTCGTCTGCCTTCCTGAGGTGTGTGCTCACACCACGGGGTGTCAGATTTGAACTTAAAGGACCCCTGCATGTCACGTCTCTTTTTACACCGGGAGATGACAGCCTGGTAACTTGGCTGTCACTGAAAGAATAAAAGAGCATTTTTTGTATGTTGGACAGCCAATTCTTTTCCCTTTTTCCCCCTCTCCAAGACTCATGTGTTATTAATTGTGGAGTGATTGTCTCAGTCTTGTTTTAGTGAGTGCAATGCTTCCTCTCCAGGGGTGGCTCGGGGATTAATATTTTAGACTGAAAAATAAATGAAATTACCCTTCAGAGTCTGCAGCGTGTCCCGGGGGACAGGGGCTAGCACTCAGGGTACTCTGGGTTCGCACTCAGCCAGCAGACAGTGAGCTCAAGACCAATCAAGCGAGCAGAAGAGCATCGCGGATCACGGCCATTCACCACGCGCGCCGAGGCCCTCCACACTGGAGGGATGGCTTCCCCGGACAAAGAGCTCCCACTCTGTCTTCCTCCGTCCTCTCTGTTTCTCTCATGCCGGCGACCAATCGGGCCCCTGTTCCACTTTATTCCTGGTGCAGCAGGGTGCGGCTAATGCACAGCCAAGTGGCGCGTGATCCCCGCCGCTCGCCCTCAAAGCACCTGTGGCCCGGGGCGGAGGGCTTTTCTGTCAATATTATGTTGTAAACACAAGATCTATTTGCCATCCGGGCCGTTAAGACTGAAATGGACCAAAGGACCAAGTGGGTGTGAAATCCTGTTCCAGTTGCATCCATGCAGAGCATTTTAAGTCCACTCACTATATTTAACTTTAATGAGACCAGTGATTTTTTCCCCCATCTAATTACAGATACGGACAATTAGAATACAGAGACAACATACACATTTTGCACATTATTCAATGTTACAGTTCGTTGATGACATGCACAGGAAACATTACAGAAGTGAAATGGCGACCGAAAAAAAAGTCCACAGTGTATGAGTGGGATCACACTTTACTTCACCGAAGATTTGTTGACTGCGAGTCTTTGAGCATGAGAAAGAAAAGCAGAAATCAACTTTTAGAGATATATTAAAACAATATGTGGAGGAGGATGCTGTCACAATAAAATTTGGATGTACAGCAATATCACCGGGTATGTAATGTATATGCAATTTCAAAGTAGAGAGAGGACTGCAATATCCTTAATCATTTTTAAATCACAGTAACTTCATTTTTAAGGGGAATCTATGAAGGGCAGTTTGAAAAATATTATTGAATCATCTGCTCTAAATGCTTTGGGTTAAATGTTTACAACATTCTCTTGGTGTGGAGACATTTGCATGGTTGGTCCTGTACTGGGATCACATTTAAGCCATATTACCATTGTGGTTTTCACCATCAGTGTCTTTGAGGAGAGGACAGTGCTGCCGGAAAACTCACAGAGCAAATAATAGAAACTGTATTCTGTGTTATGAGCAGTTTTTCTCTAAATGGGGCCGTGACGTTCATAAAACAAAATTATTCTCCCGAGGCTTTAAGGTCATGTTAGAGACCACAGTGGAGGTTTTGGCCCCTGCTCGTCAATAGAGAGAACGCAGATGCTTGGTCCACTTACATATACGGATGTAAAAGAATATAGCAGATATTAAAACAACAGAAAACCAGAAGTTGTGTTTGAAATTGGTTTTGTTTATGCCTGGACTTTGAGGATAGTTAGGTTATCTGCTGACGTTATCATTCATTTCTTTATTTTCACTGCAGATCCAGTTGTGCGGGATGACATGAACAATTACATCAGCCAGTACTACAGTGAAGCAAGTACTGGTGAGTGACCCAGAGCAGACGTACACTCTCCAGGAATACACCATGAAGCAAAGCAGACACTAATGAGAACAAGGCTACTACGTCATAGGAATTCCCACTCTGGAAGATAATTTAAAGAAAAGGGGCAGATGCGGCTTTAAAATCAAAGCCTCTCACACAAAGCCTTTATTTGCCATTAGATTTGCTATTGCAATAATCAGGTTTCTTCTGTTATGTCACCATGTACAGTACTTGCTCACAGGTGTTGGATTTCTGTCATATTGTTAGTGTTGAGTGTTCTAGTCATCCAGAGATATTCGTTGCGATACAGATTCAATTGGATTACATTTTTGGGTCTGTGGTTGCATAATGAAACTTTTTTTTTCTTTTTCTCCCAACGTGTGTTCCAAGATGCTGGGGCGTCTGGCTTGTGCGCTCGGATCATCACCACCGCCGCCATCGATGTTCACCACCCCACCAATACAAACCCCATCCAGTCCAACCCCATGCTTGCCATGGAGCGCGTGGGCAGCGCCGTCAGCGACGCTTCCACCAGCATATCCCGGTCCAGCGGCAGCTTGACGGCCCGCCTGCACAGTCTGAGTAGCCACACCCCGGCTTCCTCCATGACAGACTGCAGCAGCAGCACAGCCCACGACCTCAGTCTGAGCTACAGCTCCCACCGTTGCTGCCCTCCCTCTTTCTCAGGCCAGGACCCCTGCAGGGACCCCAGCATGGTGGTGCAGGAGCTTCTGTCTTCCCTGTCTGAGGACTCCTGCCTCGGTCAGAAAGGCTTGGCGGTGGACCCCGTTAACCTGAAGCTCCCCAGCCCGACCGGCTCTGAAAAGGCCAGCCCCGAGCTGGACAACAGGATAAACATCTTCAACCGCAGGAACCAGGAGGAGAGGCGAGGCCGGGGGAGAGGATGCGTGCTGCTGCAGACCAAGCCCTTGATCCATCTCCAGGGCAACACCACCGAGCCGTCTCTGGAGGAGAAGTACCGCCTCCTGGGTCCGGCTGACACACCTCTGGGTCACATGCCTGATACATAAGCTACAAATACAGAAGCAGGATTCTCATCTTTTACTGCCAACGTGTCTGGCATATACATGAACTCTTTTGGCAGGTCAAAGATAAAACACAAAATTGGATTTTTCCGGCGCTGTGTAAATCCAATCTTAGCCAATTCAGAGCAAGCTTGAGCCTTAGCTTTTAGCTACCACTGATGCTCCTTAAGTCGATGTGTGTTCAGACGTCAATGGTGGAGATGACGATGAGATTTCTTTAGGCTTTTCCATAACGTCCAACCTCCCCTGTTCCTCCTTGATGGATGTCGGGAATCAGAAAAACCCTGATATAGCACAACAAAGACAATAACAAAACCCCACATAGGGAAACTCTCTCGTGTTCTCGAACACATTCTTCATCAGGAAATCTCACTTTGAATCGGTCCTAAATGCACTGAACTTTACATGAATTAAAACCAGCAAGGGGCCATTCAAGCCTATACTGAACAAAACTTTAATGCTGAACAGTATTGCAAACCAAGACACTGTTCTCTATTCTTGGAATTTCAAGCGGTTAAAAGGATTGTTTTTTATTGCATTTTCTTGTCGTTTTGGTTATTTTAATTTGTATTATCGACTTTAGACATTACTCATACTGTTCAAACAGGGTACACAAGACTCGATGTGAAAACGGACAATTTTCTACCTTTGCCTTTCTGTCTATTCGTTTTACTGGTAACCATTGGACACCATCAAAATCTATTGGAATCTATTGGATTTTTCTTTTACTTGTTATTGAACAAAAAAAAAATGTTAATAAGGTATATATGGTATGTTTGAGTGAACAAGATAGGTGGGTAGGTAAGAGGGGATGCTTCAAATGAAACCAGACTGGAGTGCTTGTAGCATGAACCTTTAAAAGATATGTGCCCTAAATGGCAAGCAAATTCTTTGCACTTTAATGTTTACAGACACTTTTGTAAACTTGATATGGAGGAAGTCATTGCCAAATGCAGGTGTTGTCATTTGAATGAAAATAGCAAAAATAAAAGTTAGTATTTCCTTAACAACTCCAGGTTTACCGACTCTTAATATGTCACAAACGTAATGAGTGCCAGGGACGCTGCATGTGACAGGATGAAACCCGGGACAAACATCAGCTCTCACTAGCTTGCAGTGACATGCTGCATTCTTATTATTTCATCAGACTCCTTATTTGCATGTGATTTAAAACCTAAATAATTCAAGGTTATTAAGATTGGAAGAGCTGTCACAACAACTGCTAATTGGTGGAGTCATTTTAATTGCGTAGCGAGAAGAATCAGCCCTCCCACTCCGATTATCAAGATGTATCATTAATTCAGAAGATAAACTGCTGTACCATTTTGTTGCATGTCAAATGTTTACACGTATCCAGAGAATGTTTTAATTGTTAATAGTACTGCAATGAAGCTTCCAACACAGCGTTATAAATATGATGCATAAGGTGCTTTGAGTACAGAGAGTAAGTAGGCGGACAAAGCTGATTATATGTGTTTGACAGGAGTTTCAGGACAGTATCAGTGTTAGTTCCCATGTATGTAGCTATGACAACAGCACTCCTTTCTGTCAGTGGCTAATTGTTTATTTTCCTGGAAGAGCAACAGTTGTAGAGGAAACATAATCTCTCTTATTTAAGTAGAATTTAAATATATAAATAATGACAATATAAAGTTAATGAGAAGATTTTGGATGTAGTGTGCAATTATATTTTTAAAAAGTGCAAATATAGAGGAAATTCTATAAATGACACAATTTATAAAACACCTATTTGTATTTGTAAACCCTAGACTAACTCCCTCTAAAAAGGACCAAACATGTTTCGGCTTTCATCCGAGCTTTTCAACAGCAGCCATTTTGAGATTAAATAGTATGCAAAACATGACATCAGGTAAGAGTCTGCAAAAGGCGGGATATTAGTTAAGATGCATGTATGAAAAGTAGTACTTTGCAAGATTTAATAGCACTAAGTAATGGCTGACTCTGTTCAATAGAGCGGGCAGCCCTCGACAAAAACTTGCATAGTCAACACTTTACAACACCTGATACACACTTACAGGCTCTCAGCTCTTGAATCTCTGGTTGGGCCAATATTGTTGGCCAGTCTTAAACATGTAATCGGATATTTTTCAAGAGGAAGCAAAATTCTTTCACGCCACCAAAAATGATGAGACAGCAAACATTGTAAGCAAAATCAAATTCTTTCAATCAGATTTGCTCCAAAACCCTGCTTTTTTAATCCTCTGCAGCGATGATGTAAGAGACACACGTAAACCGATAACACGGATCCGTAACCATTACCGGCCTCACCGCATCCATCTAGTGTACAAATAAAACAATGCCTTGTCGTACGCCGCAGAACTTGTAAATAAATGATGATGCGCTTGGCTTCTGACACACACAAAGGAACCGTGTCCGGAGTGTGTGCCAAGCGTCGGCTGCACCTCGATCTGTCACGCCTGCCTTGGTATTAATGTCTCAAGTGGAGCCGCTGAGCCTCTCATATGAGCCCCTTCCAGCTCAACCAGCCATGTAAGAGAAAAGATGACTCCTGTTGTCCGGGCCCTCGCCCCCTCCCCCTCCCACTCCCCCTCCCCCTCCAACTCCGCCCACTCATGAAGCTGATTATAGGCTCTAAAGGCATCTGTGGATGTACTTTTCACGAATAAACTGTAAGCGAAACATGCAATGTCACACACCTGCTTATGACAAAGGAAGTGCCTGAATGATTCATATGAACCCGACTTGTCAATATGTATCATGGCAGAGCACTTTAGGTCACGCTTCACATTTCTGACAGGCAGAGACGGAGAAAGGAGCCCGTCAGAAAAATGCTGGGAAGTAAATTGCTTTTGGGACCTCTCCGGTGAATCAAGAGACGCCGTCCCTGTCACACTCAAAGGAAGCTAAGTGAATTAACAGTGACCATTAGACACTTAATAATTGAAATATTTGAATAAGGGCACAGAGGGAGCCACTTTAACTGCATTAACTTTACATGATCATTGTTTTCCTTCTCATTAGCAAAGGGGAACCATCGCTGGCCTTCAGGATAAGATCTCGTTCGAAAACCCAAGATGTTTCTTTGTGCATGATATAGGTCAGTTCTTCAGAATGCATGACTTCATTAGTTTCATGATTAAACTACGATGGAAAATTATTCGTATGACAAGTTTTCTGAAATGTTATGGTTTTACGTTTCAAGACAGTTTTCACTAATTTCATTATTTTGGTGACTTGTGTATCCACAAGGTTTTAGTTTTTTTACAGTGGGAAGATATTCATTTATTTATTCATTTAGTTTTGACTTTTTTTTAATTAACAGTAAATCAGAAAACAGTCAACAATCATAAATATTACAATTTTGTCTTTATTTTTATTCTATTTATTTTATGTAATTTATGTTATCAAATTTCTTGGTTGAATCCTTCAGACAAACACTGGCAGAAATACAAAAAAGCCTCCAAATACTTCTGAAATGTGAGGAAAAAACTCAATATTAGAAAATGGCAAACTCATTTTTGTTCAAAAACAAAAACCCTACAGTTGTTATTTATATCTCTTTCTTTTTATCTGTATACAATCGAAGTTGACAAAGCTGTACTGTAAATCTTAATGTTTCAAGGCTGACATTCTCTTTTCTAAATTGATTTGAACTGATCTATTATTAATCGTATTTTTTTTATTCACATGCTTGATCATATTAGCTTTTTTTTTTGTTGTTGTTGCATTTTATACTTGCTCGCACTCATCATTGTCATTTTGGAGTTAGTGAGTATGACTGCTCCATTGGAAACATGTTTTACAACAAAATCCAAATCCTATATTGCGGCAAAACGACCAAGAAAAAGACTCGACTTCTTATTCCACATGACGTCTTAAAAGCACCGTACGCGAAGTCCAGTGACACGGCGTGCTGCGTCATCCTGCAGCTGGTGTCTGAGATAACTTTGCAAAGAGTTGAAAAATTGTATTAAGATTTACTGTCACCCTCATTTAGATTTCCCAAAAGTCTGCTTTGGGAAATTAAGTTTGGTGACGGGGCCTGTTTAAAATCCGTCTGCAGGACGCACACAATCTGAATGTGCTCTTCAAAGCAGGTGATTGCTCTTTTAAGTGCGTGGAAGAGATTTGCCGCGCCGCACGGCACTAAACAGCTGGACGTATGTTAAAAAGGGTCAATTGCACGGAGGGGGAGAGAGGAGGAGAGGGGTACGACTGCATTACTGCTGCGATTTGACAGATTCAGAGCGCGTCTCACACAGGACGCTCTCTCTTTGAAGGGGCTCCGAGGCAGGAGGAAAATACAAATAAATTATACATCGTTCTTTAAAAAGCTTCTCAGGTTCTCTTTTTGAGACATACTTCTTAAGTGCATGGGATCCAGAAGTTCGCTTGGTGGAAGAAATCCACTCCACTCAGGAGACCGTTGTCATGGTGATGGGAGTGTTTTTTTTTTTCCCTCCCAGTTTCTACATAGTATGTGTGTGTGTGTTTGGTTGCGTGTGTGTGCTTGCGTGTGTGTGTGTGTGCTGGTATTCCTCCCTCAAATGATTATAATGCATCTTTGAGCAAATGTGGGTCAACAAACAGAACAAAAAAAGAAATTGATTCATAATCACAACTCCTGAGAGGTTATATATTCGTTATTATATGAGTTTGAAGGAAGTTACAGGAATTTAAGGTCATTTAGATTATTGAGGGTAGCAAGATTTCACATGATTTCGTATGTAACCCCCCCAAGACAGAAAAATAACCATTTTTTGTTGCTGTTGCACCCGCATATGTCCAAAGCAATGGGAGGAAGAATGCTGCGAAGTCATTGGATAAACATGAGGACACCGCTGACATCATCCCCTGAGAGATGGGACACTCCATTACTCTGCTCCAAAGCCGCTGAATAAAATAATCTACACAACATCAGAATTAATTCAGCGATCCAAACGTGTAAGTATGTAGTTATGCATGGCTTGCTGTGTGGTGGGTAAATTAGAAAACATTTTGAGTAAAAAGCACAAATCTTTTGGGAAATCTGTGTCGCAGAACTGAACAACTGAAGAACAAAACAAAACTCGAGAAAAAAAAAAAAAGAAGCTAAAAACTCCCAGAAGCAGCGCACATTCATTTTCATCTGTTCAAACGGTAGAATAAACATTTACAGAAATCCACACGAATCTGCGACAATGGATTATGAAAACAAATGACTGCACACTTTAAAAAGAAATACATGAAAGGGAAACACTATTTGAAAATGCTATTCATTTTCTGTGGTTGATTTCCCTCTCTTCCGGGTACTGACTTCAACACAGACAAAAATGAATTAAAAAGTTTGGTTTTATGAAAGAAGAGATGCTCTTTTTTAAAGAGTGGAATAAGCATTTTTTTCTTAGGGAATATACACTGTGCAGTCGCCTCTATTTTATTGTTTTATTCAATCTGATGCTGTACTCGTGTTCAAAGGATAGATGATGTTTTATAGTGTTTCATAATATCAGAGCAGTGATTGTGTCATTAGAGTGCGACACCAACGCATTACAATCACTTGATGTGGTGGAATCACACACCAGAACCTCAGCCAGGGGAGAGAGATGGTGGTTTGGTGTTTGTAAAAGGAGTGGCTGAAATATCATGAATCTGAACACAACTACAATCATGAACATGAAGGCAAATGAAAAACTGAATAATATCATTTGTGAAAAGGCAGTGATTGCAGAGCTGCATTTCTGATTGGAGCTCCTAAATGAATAAAAGACATTTTTTAACACCAAACACCATAATTGTACCAGTATTAATAAAAACTGTTGGCTGCCTCTGTGCATTAACAATGAAATATGAAAATGTAGATTTACCTGCCAGTGTGTACATGCAAATCTCTGAGGAGTTGAAATGCGTATTTGTACAGTTTTGATTCGTGTATAGACATTTGCTACAGAGAAGAGAGCAAAGATGGCTCTATCCAATGCTGCTGTAAAAATCCTCCAGTGGCGAGCAGAAGCTATCTTGCACTTTCTCCGGCCGCCGGGTCAGCGTCCCGTCCCGTCCCGTCTCGTGAACGGTCGCCTTCAACTTAGTTTGACTGGGTTCACTCGGCTAAATCACAATTCCTGTCCCGGGCCGCAGCTCCGGGTGTCTGCCAGCGGGTGCTGGGGGCCCAGCAACATTTCCATGTGGTCTCTGGGGAGTCGCACATCAATTGCTCTCAGCTAAATGCACTCACATATGAATATTTCAGTACAATTTAATGTTTCAGCTACAGCCCCAGAGGAGCAGAGCATCAATTTGTGAACACAGTTCTCCTGGAGTTAAAAGCCAGGCCAGATAATACAGTATGAAAGGCACTGTCAATCCAGGGGGGCTTTTCTCACTTGAGAGACAGAGACAAATCCCGCCCCCTCTGTCTTCAGCATCCAGCTGCATCCAAACAGGCTTTTCAAAGATTCTGAGGCGGCAGTCGGCCTTTGGTTCAAAAAAAAAAAAAAAAAAAAAAAAGATCACCAGTGGATTTGCCAAGCATGGCCAGTTTTCCCAGAGCTCTGGCTGCTCGCCATTTGGTCTCCACATGCTCGCACACGCGCAGCTGGTGGAGGAAGCAGGTCAGAGAGCCGCACACCTGCTGTCTTGTTAATAAAATACCCCAAAGTGATGCTGAAACCCCTGCCTTCACACAGCAGCGCTCCCCCCAGGTGTGAGAACATGAGCGCTTTACAAAACATGCAGATTGTGACACAAGTGAGTTAATCAGCTGCTCGGTAAATAGACGGAGCTGAGGACGACAGCCTCCTCGGTTACCCACAATTATCTGGAAAAAAGATAATAGGATTTCTTTTTTTTTACTGCTTATGAATGACAGAGCAGAGATGCTGCTTCTTAGTACTCGAGATTGGTCTTGGTTTCCTGTCAGACATTTTTACTCTTAAATCATTGGGAGATTGATTATTTCCCCCCAAGTTGCAGCCTCTGCCTTCTTATTAAATGCGTTCATCTGATTTCAGTCGACTTAGAAGCAACATTCACCTGACAAAGACACATCTGATTGGATTTCCTAGAAAATAAAGAAAAAATACCTTTATGGATTTGTTACATTGTACTTCTTTAATAAAATAATGCGGCAACTATTATTGTTGCTGTCATGTCGTGTATTTAAATATTTGGTCTCGGACCCCAAATGTCTCGGCCTTGATCTCCTTGGTCTTGATTAAGTCTTGCTCTCTGTCTGCTTTTACAGGAAGAATATAACAACATTTTATGTATATAATTACTTTCTAAGATGTTAGTTGTCGACCAAATGACACAAAATCATTTTTCCTGCTGAATTCTAAAAAAATATTGGAAAACTATAGGTATAACAACCCTCAAACAAAGAAATATTTCCATACTCCAGCCCATATATTTGTTAGTCTCCACATTGACACCGGCTGTATGTGTGTGTGTTTGCGTGTTGCATCACACACCAAGCGGTGGTATTGTTTTGACTGAGAAAAACACACGCCTCTTTCCTCATTAAAGCGACACAGCTCCTAAAGCAGCTGATAAGCAACAAGGCGGCCGCTCTGCGCTGCCGAGAGACGCTGATGATATAAAATACAAGATGTGCATTTGTAAACTAAAACAGGCGTCTGACAGTTACACTAATAAGGTAATAATGGCGCAGGTTCTCTGGGCTGCACAATGGAGAGCTGCCCTGAGGCGCCAATCAAAAATTAATCCTAATTATCATGTGAATACTGCATTAACTCTGAGGAACTATGAATTATAAATCTGCAACATGCTTCCCCTCTCAGACTGGCCTCGCTTGCATGAGGGTGTGATTTTTTTTTTTTTTCTCCTCTTGCACAAGCATTTTTTTAAAAACCCGTCACAAAATGATGTATCTCAGCATTAAACAATTTACTGCACAACAATGGTGATATTGAAATCACTTGACCATTTCGTCTTTGCAGAATCATTTCCGACAAGATATGTCGCCACATTTTAATATCTCATCCTCTCAAGTGCTTGTATTAACTTGTGTTTTGGCTGACTCTGGACATCGGCGTGGACTCAAAGCACTCAAAGCTAAAGCACTGTTGGTTCTGGTGAATCATTTACAGCTTTAAGTCCGACATTGACTCTATTTCAGCAACGTCAAATCATCCGCAGATATCTTTAGTGACAGCAAGTATGTGCTAAATTGTCTATGAAACATTCAAATCAAAGCCGCTTAACGGCAACGTGAAGAACAATGTGTAGATATGCGAGGAATAACAAAGATAAAGAATATTGATGAACTGTCACCGTTCTGCGGATTGTTTCTGCATCACTTATGATAAATTGTATTGACAAACCTACAGGCAAAAGATCCGGTTTTCATGTTTCGCATCAGTTCAATTTCGAGTTAGATTATCGAAATACTATAAATAGATGTCTTGGTGAGAGGATAACAAACAAAAGGTCTATGACATTTTGGCATCAACATACAATAATCATGCCCATCTGGCCGACATGCCATCAGGGAGCAGGACAGCAGCTACTAGCTCTGCTTTCGCCAACTGGAAATGGAGATATAACACACACACACACACACACACACACACACACACACACACACACACAAAGTCCTCAATTTCAGTGAGCAGCACAACATGCAGGTCAGCTTTAATAGTAGGTTGAGCCAAAAGTAGCATTATTTCTATTTTTCCACATAAACCTTTCATTTTACCTTCTGATCCACTGTCATTGTTCTCGATACCCGCAAAGCAAAGAAGAAAATTCGAGAACAAAACAAAAGGCATAAATGCTTTAATAGTTATCTGACAGCGAAAGTAACAAAACAAGGTCACAGGTTTAAAGAG
>CAESWR010000361.1:419014-438898 GCA_903171835.1 Mullus surmuletus
TTGTTTTTTTGTTTTTTTTTATGCCTTGTTGTACTTGGTGCAACGTTATGTAAGTGAAATACATTATCTACATTACCTCTGTGCATTGTCTTTGATTTTGCATTGAGTTTGAACATCTCTGCTACTTCATGTCACAACTGCACATTATGTAACTTTGTGTCTCTTCCGAAATTAATGAATCATTTCAATTAAATAAACAACTGGGGTAATTATTCCTCCTGTTTTTCCTGTGGTCAAGATATATCCGTAGCCAAGGAGCTACCTTTTGGGTCCTCCATATCTCTATTTATGTCTATTCATTATACTCACGTTGGTGATTTCTGTTTGTGGCTACGCAAGACTGTCTTTGCAGTGTCTTCTGAGACAATTTCCAACAAATTCCGTCCTTTAGTTACAGTCAATGAAAACAAAAAAGGAAATGGAAGAAGCACAATTTTTGGAACTCATCTCAGGGGGAGGGCCACACCCTGATCACAGGGTTCCTAAGGGGGGTTCGATGTGCCTGGGTGTTACACTGGACAACAGTGAATGTGGTGATTCGGGTTGGAGGAGTTACTGCAACTTTTTGCTTACACACTTTCAATCCAACCAGCTCAGCAATGTGCTCACTAATTGGTTTGAAAATTGCAACTTTGCATAACGCATAACGTGCTGTCCTCTAATGCATCACTACAGCTTTGACAAAAGATCTCTACATGTAATTCCTAAATATGAAAGAGAGAGAATGGTGGCCCAGAAAAAGAGGGAGCTGATTAATTGGCTGATAGTGGTCTGAATGGAGCCGAGCCCAGCAGCCTCCTTCGCCAACTCGCCGTGAATGGACAACGTGTTGGATTCTGCGGCCAATTTTACGCCATTCAGTCGCTCCTGGATGGCCTTCATTGAACCGTTCCTCAGCTGCGTAATGCCAATATAGTCATCAGCTTGCTCAACCCCCCCCCCCCCCCAATAGCTAGCCTCTGCCTGTAGCCCCCTATATGGTTGAATTCATGGAATGGTCTCTATTCCTGCCACAAGTCTGTCAACAGATTGCCACGGAGCCTGTTGCCTAAGGTGAAAAGTCCACACACTCGTCTTTTTGTCTGTTTAGGTTCCTTCACACATCGCCTTGGCTTTGGTAAATTGCCTCCAGTCTTTGGTTTGTATCTACAGCAGAAGCGTGTGTGTGAGCACTGGGCAGCCCACATGGAGCAACACACACTCAACAATACACCCCTCTATTCCTGCCCCTCCATTACTTCTCCCTGCAGATACCAAACCACCCCGCACTCTGGGATCCAGCACGTGTTTGACAGCAGATGGTATGAATTATTTGCTGAAGTTTCATCCAAGGCTTCTTGACATCTTGGTTTTTTGAGGTGAAATATTCATGGGGCCGGCACGAGCCAGCACAGACAGGCACCTCACTGTGTTGTTGTGTATTTGTGGGGGGAAATGAAGGCAGACCACAAACACAAGGGAGTAGGACTCTGGGCTAGATGAGTTCTGACTGCTCTCTCATGTGCTATCAGCACTGACGTGTCAGCTATGGTTATGTTAGATGTCAGAGGAGTTTAGATCAGGCCGCGACGAGCAGCCCTCCACGCACACAGCTGGTAAGAGATAGGCCGTCTCATTGTGCAGGCGTCTGCCAGGGCTCATATCGTCTCTGCTGCTGCGGGAAACCTCATATGCAGGAGTCAGGTTTGATGTTAAAGCGGAAATTTGTAACTTTTTCATTGATTTGCTATTTAGAGGGAGCGTTGACGACAATTTAGTGATAATGAGACTAAGAGCAGCGTACAGTAAAGGAACTGAATATTTTTCAGAACGGCTTCAAAAAGCTGATTGTTGAAGAGAGAATAGTGTGAAATGCAGCTCCTCTGTCACGTTTTTTCATTTGATTCTATTCATTTTTTTGTCAGGGACCATGTACAGAAGAAATTAAACTCGAAGGGAGTAAAATGCACTATGTCAGATTATAGCTCTCCAGCAAATCCCTGAAGAAATTAAAAGTTTCTTTGACTCAACTACTTCTATTTATACTGAATGCACTCAACCCAGAGCAGTTTAGATGAGTACCAGATGCTTTTTGCACCTTGCTTCAAAGACATAACTAAATGCCATATATTTTTCACCTGCTATTTGTGAAACAAAAAATGGGATTAAGTCTCAGATGCCTCAAATGTGACTCACAGCAGCTTAATTCTCTGTGATATTTTCTGCCCCTCTAATGTCACATTCACAGAATTCCCCACTATTTAAATTGTTGTCATACGATAAATAAAGCAAATTTGTATCTTCCCAGATGTGTAATTTATATGGAATCATGGTTTTAGACCTCAACCTCTGCTCATCAGACACCATCAAATAGACAAAGGATTTTCCATTTGCAGTTGATTAGCACTGAAGTCATCATGAACTTCTTAAGAAATAATGGACTCAACAGTAAATAACACTAAAACGAACAGCTGGATAAACATTTTATTGGATTTCAGATACATAGCTTCTACAAAGCTTGCCCATATCAATTTGTCACACAGGGGAGCAGAGTTTTTCCATGACATCTATAAGAATTTTCGACATTTATAGATTGAAACCTTTCCGCATGGTTTAAGAAAAGCCCATGTGCAGGGATGGCGTTGTGGAGGCTTGCTGTCTGAGCTACGTGTGTTTAGTTTTGAAACACTTATCCTTTCGATGACAGACAGGACTAGAGTTTTTCCATGACAACCCCAGACTCCAGCTCCCTAACAATAGCTCCCCCAGTCTGGTGTCTGCTAACGGGCTGCAACAGGACTTAATGAGGACGAGGAGAGGCAGCCCACCCCCCCTTTCCTCGTCAGCACCCGAACTGTTGTCGGTGTAAAGAGAAAATCGACACTAAGACGGAATCTATCATTGTTTTGAGCAGTTGAGCTCTCAGTTGTGCATGCACGGGCCTCACAGAAGCAGCTCAATGTATTATGCAGGTCCAATTACAAATGCTATACTGCGTGTTTTAAAAGTATGTTGTCCGGGTAAAAGAATGTATGGTATAAATTTCTGAGAGTGATGACATTCAATTGTCCCCAGAACGTGAGCAGAGAAAGCACTGCCATCAGGTTAAGGGGAAGATTACACCAACACAAGTCTGAACAGTAAACATTCTTTGTACTTTCCAACCATTTAGAAGTGGATTCTGTTTGGGTGGCTTCCTGAAGACGCCGCTGTAAAGCAGATCCCAGGCTGGACGACACCGGTGGGCCGGACACCTAATCTGGTATCTGAGGCCACACCGAGAGCCTGAGGCAGACCAGCCTCCTCAGATTAGCATCAATCCCCGAAGGCTATTAAAAAAGCATTTGTCTCAATCCAAATGGCAACCAGTCATATGCAGCCCAAGTGTTGCTTGTTTTATTTTTAACCCTGTAGATTCTTCTCTGTCTGTCATAACAACACTTGCCTCAGGTCAGAGTATAAAAAACAAACTGACCTACGCCCTTGCAAATAACCTTGCAATCAATTTACACAGCCATGTTAGAAAAACCTTTTACCTTCAGCTCAGTGTTCCCATAAAATGTTTCAAAAATGTAGATGATGAAAATGTGTTGTAGAATGAGCCTTTAATTGACAAATAATAAGCGCTGTTTATCTAAATGCTTGGTTCTTTTTCTTTTTTGTCACCCGGGCACATGTTTTTATATAAAGACAATGTAACAAAACAGAGACAAATACAAAAATATAATTTGCAGTGCCAAGCTGATGCAGAAGATAATCTGCCCTGATCTTAAATAATACAATGGCCCATTAGATCCGAGGCCAATAAAATGATTTATCATCTTCTGAGCATTCAAAGGCATTTATCTGTCAGTGATGCACCTACTTATTGTGTCTGTGTAATTTTGACCAGTTGTACTAATTTATACAGTCCAATTAAAAACCATATGCCAAATAAAATGGAATTGTTAGCCAAATCAGCTGGCCAGCCTGAAAATGATCACTTATCAATGGGCAAACAGTTGAACAAGTAAAAAAAGAAAAGGATTGGGCTGTCAACCTCACAGAGGCTGAAAAACTGGGTGCAGAGATTTGGATCATGTTTGTGATTTCACCTTTACATCATCAAGAAAATGCCCTCCGCCACCCCCCCCNNNNCTTCTCCCATCCCATTTTTTTCCTCATTTCAAATTACTTTTGTATTTGTGAAGATTAAAAGAATGAAATGTGTGGTTTTTTCTGGGTCATTGTATATTTCTGGTAAAGATGAAACATATTGTGAATCCAAGACTTTTTGCATCATCCCGCAGATAAACAAAAAGATTGAGATGATGAGCAAGACCAAACCAATCACTTAAACTCCTCAGTGGGGGAAAGAAGAATTGTCCTCTTTGTCTGTACATAATATTTTCACTGAATAGCCACCAGAAAAAAAATGGGACAGTGAATCTTTAATATTGCTGTCCATCATGTTTGCAGCATTTGGATGTACATCACAAAAAAAGGCCCGAGGAGGAAAATAAATGGTTCTGAGTACAGTCTGAACGTGTGACAGAGAGACAGCGGGGTGTGTGGCCTCGGCTGACAGGCAGAGAGAGAAATTGTCAGACAGATGGCCAGACCGGTGCAGAGAATGACAGATCACAACAGTTAGGGAAAAAGAAAAGCAGATAAGGACAGAGACAAAGGGAGGGTGAGAGTGAGAGTTGCAGCGAGCGGCAGGCAGGCTGGAGTGTGCTGGCCGGTCCCCAGCGGAGCCATCGATCCAGGCTGCTCTTACATCAGAGACAGGAAACCTGAGCTGCATGCTTCATCACCTTCCCCACGGAGTCCTCCCTCTCTCTCCTATTTTCTAAATCGTTCCCCCCGCAAACCATCCTCCTAGTTGTGATCTCTCTGTTTTCTCCTTCTCTACGCTGTTCTCCTCCGCTGATCTGTCAGCTGCTACTACAAGCTGCTGTCAATTCATCATCTGCGGCCGTTATGGCCGAGGCCCGGCTGCGCCCGATGCTAAGTGCACACAGCCATCCATTCACAGCCGCTCATTCATTATACTGCCTGTGCATGTGTGTGTGTGTGTGTGTGCCTGCGTTTGTGTGTGCACTTGTGGCTTTGAGTGTGTGAACATGTGTGCGTATATTATGCACAACCTGTCTTGCCTGTCTGCTTAAGCTATTGTTTTGGATGGAGGGTGGGGGGTAATATGGGGACCGGTGCCATGCGACTTGGGGGTAACAAGGTTAGGTTATCGAATTTGTTTAGGCGTCACCGTCTCCTGTGGGAGTCAGTCCAGCCCCCACTCTGCTACCTCAACCTTCATCTCTCACCCTGCTCAGTCTAAAATATCTCAGCCGCCCCCATGTTAAGGGGTCTATTGTGTAGCAGCTCGGGTGTTTGCTTATATATGTTTCATGACATCGTAAGACTCCATTTACTATACGCTTTAAAAGATGTTATCATTTACAGTCTGTAATTAGCCACAGCAAACAGTGGAGCACTAATGCAGTGCCATTGCAGTGTCTTAAATTTCACAGAGTATGACAATAGAAACCGTATTGACTATTACTGATATAATTATACATTTCAGTTTCCAAAAATCCCCCAAAATAACGTTACATTGTAATTTGTTACATTGTAATATTACTATTCTTTCCTTTTACCAAAGTAAAAGAAAATACGGAATCTGAGGGATCGTCTCTGATGTTCAATTAATTAAGTACTTTTATTTATTTTATTTTTTTCCAATATTGAAACTCAGAAATTGAAATCTTTATATATCTATTACATTACTTCAGTGTGTACTGTGTGTTGCTCTAATGATCTGTTTGGTCAGTCCACAGCTTTAGCCACACTGAAAATTCGTCTAGGTTAATTGTCCTGAAACTTTCTGCAGATATCTGAGGTCCCTGTGTTAATCCTCAGCTAATTTCTATTTTTTCTTCATCAAATGCAGAGCTAAAAAATAAACGTCCGACACCAAATGGAGCAAGCAGTCCAAACTGGCCCGTGGATGACTCTGTAAAATGCTACCCAGATATCTTAAAAATCGCTCTATAAACTAATAGACTTGGTTCCCAGTTTAATTTCTTAATTAATTCCCATCTGCCACATTATAGTACTATAGTTATAGTATAATATCATAGTTTGTAGTACTATTAATAATGAGCTAAAGTTCGCATGGATTTCTATGTAGGCAGTTTTGCTTTTACGATATTTCCACTTGTGTTTTTTCCCCCTAGGTGCTCTACAAAGATCGTTCAGAAACAAAATTTAAATGCTGAGGGAAACCCTCTCATCCGCATCCATTCTTGAGTCCCATCTTCCAGACCACACACACACATTCACACACACAATGTAATACTCTCAGTTTTCATGAGGAGACATGAGCCAAATGAACAGCCCAAACAGGACAAACACACTTTTTCCTTCTTTCTCATACGGTATTGATTTGCTCTGTTGATATCATACCCTCCCTGACACACACACACGCACGTACGCACACACGCACACACACACACGGACACACACACACACACACTCCTCTTCCACATCAAGTCTGCAAATCTACAAATTTAACACTTAACTGAGACAAATCTTCTTAAATTCCGTGCTTTCTTCTTCATATCCACATCCTATACATCCTGTGTGTCTGCCGCGCGGATCAATGCTGGTGGAATTCCCTGGATGAGGCTGGTGCAAGGAAAATAAAACATATATACATTTTCCTATGAATAATACATTGAGTGTGAGCTGCAGAATGACATCAGTGTGTGTATCTCTCTGGGAGGGAGGATAAAAAGAAATCTTGTAAAACACAATTATTCATTTTTTGATACGATGTTAACTCTTTTGATGGTGCATATAATGTGCAATAAATATAGTTTTAAAAAAGGGGGAAAAAAACGATCGTCCACCTTGTGGGCAAAGAGAGAAACACAGTGATAAACACATGTAGGCAGATACACAGTATCACATAAGGAGAAGAGCCTTTATGAAACAATATCCCGGCAGCCAGTTTGACTGAGATCGAGGCTAACCAAGGTATTCTGCAAGGGCATCAGCACGTCCTTTTCACATGCATGACTAGTCAGTGCATTTGGCCCCTTCGATAAATTTTTCAACATTGCAGGTAGAAGTTCAGAAGCCTGATACAGAAGGAAAAAATGCAGACGCTAACGGGAGCTGAAAGCCTGGGCTTTACTGTCTGGGCAAACAGATTTCTAAGATCTGAATAATGTAAAAACCAGAAAAGCACAGATACGTAAATAGCTAAGAGGAACAGAGGATACGGTAACGTATCCTGCTGATGGCATGTAGTAGAAAAAGTCATTGACCCGGTATAGACATTGTGGCACAGAGGCTCACAATGTCTGATGCATATTTGTCTGAAAATTCTGAAAGTCTGAAATTTTCACAAAGTATTTTGGTTCTCGCAGCAGCTAAAACATCCAATTAAAAATAATAAATCAAAAAAATACAAATCTCAGCAATTTAAACGTAAATGAGAAAACCTAAAATTGCAGAAATGCTTTTATTTTGAAATTTGATTTTGACAGTTTCTCCAGATGGCTCAATTCCTAAAACGTCTTTGAATTTGCTTTTGCCAGATGATGCTGCCAGTAGAAGAATAGTGATGGAAAAGATGGTGATGATGATGATGATGATGATTGTGATGATGATGATGGCAATTTACTCCTATTCAGATATGGTCCGCCCTGTTTCGTTTGTCAGGGCCTCAACAGCCGGCATTTTGGAGCTGCAATTTCAAAAATTTACCATCCAAACATGAAAAAGTTTGGTTTACAATTAAAATCCAACTTTGTATTTATTTATTTAATCATTTATGTGTTTGGAAGATACTGGCAACAAAAAAAACGGACCCATGCCAAGGCGTGAAAATACTAAATAATCAGAGGTTGCCTAAATTCACATGGTATTTTTTGTCAGAGGATACTAACTTTAATACACAGCTTTCTGCAAGCCTAAAATGCAGTGTTGCCATCTCTTCCCATCAAAGAATCTTCTTGGAAGGTCTCGCTTTGCCCCCCACACCACCACAGAGTGAGTAAATGGTCATCATGATCAATATCTATTTCCTGTGGTGTCAGGTTTCAGAATAATGTCCACATTGAACCAATGTTTCAGCAGACTCCCATCACAGTTTTTCTCTCCCAGCCGTCCACGTTTCCGCTGCTGAAGGAGAGAAAATCCCTACAAATCAGATTAAACAAATGATTTTTAGGCAAGCCATTGATCATCCATCTTGCTCGACTGGCCTAACTGGGAGATCCTAACAGGGCAGACTGGGCATCTGAGAAGCCAATGTGCCTCTAATCTGGTTTGCAATTCCTGTTTATCCTGCACAGATCAGCAGTGTTAACTTAATAGGTGGAAACTCTTTATCTCACTGCTACTCTGAGCTCAAGAAAATCCACCCTTAAACAGGAGTCACTGGTATGGACACTAATTTTGTGAAATTTACGTAGGGTCAGGTCACATTTTTGTGCTCCTGAACACTGTAAATCAACAAGGGGTTCGTGATCTGTCTGATTCTTTTTTTTTTTTTTTTTTACCTTACTTCAGTGGAAGACTCAACTAGGCTTACACCAAAAGATCAAAGAAACAACAACCATATGTTTTGTTCAAAGGTGACATCTCTGAACGGTTCAGAAAAAGATTTGATCAAGCCCACTGGGTAAAAGCTTTCATGAGTGGCAACACTAGTTACCATGATGGTGCTCCCAGTTACAATGTCTCCCCACTGGGATTCTTTGTAATACTACAAAGCAGCTCATGTAAAATACATTTTACATCTGTAAACTGAGTTATTACCCTTATGGGAAACAAAAAGGCCCATACTCATGCCAAGCACCAGTAAGCCAATCAATGTTTGGCCTGTGCTAAAAGCACAAATTGGGGGAGGGGCTCCGCACTTAAAAGCTTGCACTTTTATGTCTTAATCAATTTATTGGTGTACTGGTCATTCTGCTTAAGCCAATAAACTGGTGGATTACCTTGAAATACTACTTAGTCCATTGACCACCTATATTTATGAAGCAAGTTACTGAGGGGGGGGGATATATACTGCTTTGCACAGTGTTGTGTGGGATTGGGTTGTACAATTACCAAGATCTCAAACTATCCGAACAGACCGGACGTTTTACATCTTTGCAGTCAAAGGCTTGATGGTAATTGAACTGCACAGGAAGTGTGTCAGAGGAAACATTTCTGACAACTGAGTGGCAGTTCAGTATTTCATTGTCCAAGTGAAATGAATTATTTAATATATCTGTACCAATTAGGACAGAGTGATTCACTAAATTCATCTGATTTGGGGTTAGTGGGCGGTTTGGTTGAAAATGATCATGAAAATGGAGTATAAGTGGGAGCTCGGGGTCCGAACTTAACGGACAATCAACACAAATACCCCTGATTTAGCATTGACAGTTGACTGTTGCCTATATAGGCATCATTTTACAAGTTGAGCAAACATTTTATGAGCTTTAAATTAATCTTGTTTATTGCTAAAATGTTGTATTAGTGCAAATTATGAAGTTTACTTACATTTTCTCTTTGAACAAATGTTTATTTTTTAGTTTGTTGGTTTCTAGCATGTATATTAAACACAAAATTCAGTAATGATTTTTGTTATAATACAGACCAGTAATTACCCAGTACTTACATCTTAACTGCTGGATATCATCAGGGATGACGCTGATACAACCCAGCATCATCTCTGATATCATCCCTGGTGCTACTAGCATCATCCATGGTATTTTTATTATAAACTTTCACGCTAGTTATCCTCAAACTCTTGTTTCAGTCATGCTTTCTTGCTTCCACATCTCAGCAATTATATAATATATCCCGCCAAACCCTCTCTGCACGGGTCACATGTCTGTCAAACCCAAGAGGCTGATGGATCATGTTGGTAGAAGGTATTCGATGTCGATGTAACCATGAAAATATCCAGTGTTACGCAAACGCAGTTCCACATTCTTGAGGAGCCCGACTTGACTTTCGTTATCGTTCGGTGGGATTTTGTTTTCATCTCTCACACTTTCCCTCTGCTTTCCTCTCTGTCTCTCTGTCTCTCTCTCTCTCTCTCTCTCTCTCTCTCCCTCAAATCTGGCAGACAGGAAGTGTCAGGTCAGGCCAGGTTATTTCAGGCCTAATTGGGAGATTGATGTTCCTCCAGAAACCTGGCACCTTGACATGCCTTTCATCCTCCCGCGTGCACTTCCTCCCCAATGGCGAGAGCCAGACATGTTGACGGCTCATTGAAACACAGACCACTGTCCTTTTTGGGGGCTTTTTTTCAGCCAAAGATAGAGAGGACGCTGGAGTGATAAACAACACCACAGCAGTGGTGTGTGTGTGTGTGTGTGCTTGCATCTGCGTGTGCATATGTGTGCGTTGGATCATCAAATTCATTCTGGCTTTATCTCCCACGATTTCTTAGCCGTGCTCTAGCTATTACTGTGACCATAGAAATGCTGAAAGAAGAGAGTAAAGAGAGTATCCTTGAATGGGCTGGAAGAATAGGGGCATCAGTCTTGGCTAATGGGCCTATTTGTGGGGAATGTCTAGATGGGGAACTGTGGGGGCTGTGGCTCTATCAGTGGTTACGATGGAGCAGAACGTAACCTGAACCCACGTTCACCACCTCGACAACACCAGCAACACCCAGCTGGAGCAGAAGAGCCACCAGACCATGAACTGCGCCTCTCGGAAGGGTTTGGGAACTATGTAAGACGTCTGAGTCCACCTACCGTCTAAATGGTCTAAAAATGAATGGAAACACTCAACTTTTAGAAACCCTTGTCTGTCAAAATCATCCAACACAATATATTTCCACAATCAATGGTCAGGTTAATGGATAATGATTTTTTTTTTTTGTCTGAAGAAGTCAATGGAAAGTAAGTAAGAAAAGGATGCTACGTCTTACTTTTTAACAATCAGTTCAATTTTGACAAGCCGTCAAGTGAATCTCTGCTTCATCAGATGCTCATAGATGATGATGATGATGATTATTAATTTCTAAAAAGGATGTTCAGACTGTGTCATATGTACTTCATGTGGACCATATCAACATGAACTTTATGGGCTGTCTTGCTTTAATTTACTTTTCGTTTAATTTCCTGACTTGTGGTTTAAAAAAAAGAGTTCAAAATAAAATGTTTTCACTGTTTGTAAAGCTTCAATTTTATGCTTGCTTAATTTGATACACACCCCAAATTGTCTCTGAAATGCCAGACTTTGTTTATTTGCTAAAGCTTAAAGGCTTTACAACGCTCTGAGGTCAAAATGCAAAGTTCAGGAGTATTTATGATGGTGCAATATAAAGATAATATAAATCATTGGTTAAAAGTTAAAGTTACAATTTTCTCTTAAAAAAAAATGGTAATAAAGCCAATTCAAATTGCACTGGAAACCACTGGGGTCGATTTTTGTATCGACAAAGCTCAACTTTAGACTGAAATGTCTTTGTTGGTTTTGTTTAGTTTAGTTTAGTTTGTTTTTTTACCAAAAAACCACAGTGCACAACAGTCCATCTAAGGGGCTCAAAATGCAGCGCCATGACTGGATGGGCAGCTGAAATTACCAATTAGTTTACCAATTGGCTGCAGCGGATTCGATTGGTTTGTAATTAATTCTAGTTACTGGCCCGTAGAGCAGGACGGATGGCGCCATGCCTTTGTCCTACTGACACACTATCCCAGCGAGTCGGGCCTCGGGGGGGGAGGCAGCGGACATCAATACAGGGACCTGCAGCTACTGAGCCCTCTACCTCCTCCTAAACGCGCGCGCACACACACACACACACACACACACACACACACACAAAACACACAGAAAGCCTGCTCACCCTCACAAACATTTAGACACACAATACCTTATGCACACTGACACTCTGAGACACAAACACGCACAGACGGACCCCCTTGCAGCGCTCGACTGATTCCGGAGAAGGCGAAACCTCAACTGCCTGAGAAGGTGCTGACGACAAACAAAGACAACAAAAATCTTGTGTTTCGAGACCCCAGCCCTCCTCGTGCGTGCACGTGAGGGTGCGTGCACCTGCGTGTGTGTGTGTGTGAGTGTGTGTGGTGGGGGGAGAGGGGCGGGGGGATAGACTTTTCTGCATATGCTGCGATTGGAATCCTGGGGCTGACAGTCGGGACAGAAAGGAAACCCAACACCTTCAAACTCACATATATTTCTCTATCATCTAGTCCATTATAGGTTATACGTATTGTATGAGCAGGCAGATTTGTGTGACAGGCATAATTGTGCGGGTTATATGTGTGTGTATGAGCGCGTGTGAGAGAACGCTGTAGCAGCGGTGGCCCAGAGCGGAGGTCACATGGCTCAGTGATACCTCCCACACTGAAGGTCAAGGCTTCTACACCCAGGAGCGGAGGAGGGGAGGTTGAAACAGATCGATGATCCAGATAAAAATACACTGCACCTCAGCTAGTCTCTTTTATAAACACACACACACATTCACAAACATATTCACACACCCTCAACAAATGACTTAAATGCCATTACAAATGATTCTAGCCTCCTTTTAATGAAAGCGATATCAAAGCGAGAGCCCGCAGCAGTGACGGCTGGCTTTTAGGATAACGATACAGTAATGGAAGACCATTAAAAGATCATAACAGCTTAAACGATGAGGTCTCCGTTGTTGCTCCAGCCTAAACGTCTTGCAATCAGACCACAGATTACACTCAATACAAAATCGGACACATTGAGAGGTAAAGTTTCTCATAATGGCAACACTCAGCGAGGTTTAAAAAAAAAAGAAGAAGAAGAAGCCAATGGGCACTGCAAGAGATGGTGACCAAGTGTGCAGCGGAGAGGGAGGGAGAGAGTAAATCAGGGCTCAGACGAGAGTGCAGCTCATGAAAGACAACAATGTGTGATTTATGTGAGCAGTAAGAGGAGTGGTAATTGGGAGTAAAGCTCGACAATGCTTTTAGTTAATGACAAGTCGACTAGTGAAAGATGTCTGCGCCACCGCTGCTCCTTAATATGGATGCTGGTTAACGGTGGCAAAAGGGGCCGTCCTGGCGAGAGCTCATCAGGTAATGAGGGAAAGGAGAGCCGCTGAATTGGCGGAGGATGTGTGCAGACGTAACACAACTCTGACACGGCAAAATGTTTGCAGTGCTTCCAGTGAAGGCCCTGTTTAGCAGTTGTCTTTCATCGTGATTTTGATTGGGGGGGGGGGGACAACACCATTTGTTTCTGACTAAATTTGAGTTATATAGATATATATGAGGTATTTGACCGCTATTATGTTGCTGTGTGCACCAGCATTTCAGACCAAAACAAAGGGGCAGACCTCTCCACTGGCCTTAAGTGTCACATTAAAGGGATAGTTCGGATTTTTTGACATAAAGTTGTATGAGATTCTCACCATCAGTGTTCATCAGCAGTGACTTTTCCCCCACTGCATCTCGGAGTTCCGGTACGGTTTTGGTGTTGCGGAAAGTACTTCCGTCTAGTTGCTGGGGTCACATGGATAAAGCGTTCCGCTCCAAAAATTTGCATCACAAATTCTTGGTTGCAAAAAAAATCAGATCTCGCAATCATCCGGCAATATTTGCGCTCCCTTCGTATCGCCGCGCTCACCATCATCAGCTGAAAAAGGAAGGAAGCGGGAGACCGGTGCGACGCGTCTTCTCTCGTGTTGCGGTGGTCTCCTTCTTGGAAATGCCGTGAAACAGCTGATGATGGTGCGCGCAGTGATGCCAAGGGAGGGAAAATAGTGCCGGGTGATTGCGAGGTCAGACTTTTTTTGCGGCCCAGAATTTTTGATGCGGATGGATAACTCTTTTGAATGCATATTGTTTTTTGGAGCAAAACACTTCATCCATGTGACCCCAGCAACTAGACGGAACTACTTTCTGCAACACCGAAATCGGGCCGGAACTCCACTCACGGGACGCAGTGGGGGAAAAGTCACTGCAGATGAACTACAATGATGGTGAGGATGTCAAACAACTTGATGTCAAAAAAATCCAAACTATCCCTTTAACATTAGCCTTATTAAATGATTGGGGTCTCCATTAACTTTAGCATTAGCCTCAGCAGCAGTTTGGGCTCTCCATGCCAAGCCAATGTTGACTTTCGGCTTCTGTTTGCAGATATTCTCAGTCATCCAGGACATCATATCTCGAGCAATTTTAATTTAGTTGTGTACCTTAAAATTGCTTGAGATGTTTCTCTTTATTAGAATTTAGTTTGGTGATGGAACGTGTTTTCTTGTTTGGAACAGACTTCAGGGAGATCTGTCTGTAGTCAGAGTTCAGGACTCCTCTACACCTTTATAGAGATAATAGATGTTTGATGCTATTAAGGTTTTTTTTTGTTGTTGTTTTTAAATGGTACAGAGCACCTTTAATATGCTTTCAGATTTTGTTTTTTTCACATACTGTACATATTCAGTAGATTACCTTACTTTTGAAAAATGTTTGACCGGATGCTTATAGAGTGTTTAGTTGTTTCACTTCCATGAGCATTAATTCCCTGGTTTGAAATTATATGTCGATTCCTGTTAAAGCTACTTTCTTAAATCGTCATCTGGCGAGCACATTAAAACATGTTGCCAAAAATAGCTTGATCACATTGGCTGGCAATCAGAGCATAAAAGTTAATGTCTTTTCAAGGCAGGGATATTTCTGCACTCTGCTGTTGTTCTGTGTAGAAGTTATTTTCCCTTACGATGTCCAAAAAAACAAATCCCGTCCCTGCAATAGTTTCCTTAAGGAGCCGCACAGAGACGGGATAAAATTCAGAGGCACTTAGACCTTCAAAGACAACTGAATAAAGACAAATAAGCAAAACAAGTGATCTCACCACACCCCTCATTGGCCATCAACAAGAAACAGATGAATGAAATCACAGCAGAAGAGTTTAAATCAATATTGTGGCTTATCTTTCATAGAGATGCCACTTGCACCAGGCTGATTTTTGTTAGGATAAGTCAGAACAAGAAAATTGATGAGTTTTGGTCCTTGCAGCTCTTGACGGCTTGGCAACAAATTATGCAAATAGTGTTCGTTCACAGACAGACGAGAAGTGCCTTGTGTCCTATTACGTACGAAGGTGTATAAATCAAGGCGGGGTGGCACATAGTGTTTGATAAAAAACTAATTTGGCATTTATGCTTCGGGTGAAAGGTGTCCCGGTGTTATTCAAACAAATGAATTCATCTTGATGTGATGACACACAGACAGAAGAAGAATTGAGCTCATGCTGACACTTTTTGCTGATGACACTGAAACACAAAGGACACTCAAGACACAGCAGAGGCTCATCATCTGTTATGTGGAATCATCAGGTTAATGGAATAGGAGGACAACATATAGTCCTGCCAACTACATCTCCTCATCTCTGTTTATAGCTTCAGATTAAGTTCATATTCCAATACATTAGAAAGAACATCATTTTTTTCTGCATTCCAAAATTGCAACAGTAATAAAAAAAAAGAAGAATCAATAGTTCCTTGTCAGGACAAGAATCAAGCACAGCCAGAGTTAGCTACATCACATCAAACAATCGACCTGATGTTGAATGAGATGTCCCCGTTCCACCGCGGCTGTATCAAAACCACTCAAGCTTGCAAAGCATACTGGGAGAGAACAGAGGAAGAGGAGGTTCGGGGTGCTCGGGGCACGCCTGTGGCAAACCTCCGTCAGATATTGTTTGTGTTTAGCGCGTGGGTCCCATGAAGAATTGATGAAGCTCTCAGGAACCGTTGCACCATCAGGCGAGGGGGAGAATCAGAGCATGGCAGAACTGCGGCCCGGGCCTCCCCCGCAAAAACCTCCGCCATTTATGGGAGCCGTCCATTAGCTTCAGCCGCTCCTCTGTGCATCTGTGGTCCCGCTGGTGAGGCCGAGAGAAGACAGGAGGAGGGGTGGGGGGGGAAACGTCGGACAAAACGAAGAGGAATCAAATCAAACCTGAGGAAGAGGAAGAAGAATATGCTGAAGAATATGCTGAAGAACTCAGTCATTCAAGCAGCAAACTGATTGGCTGAGAACAGTTTTCAGCATTTTTAAGTGTGCCACTGTAGCAGGAGTACGCTCTCACGCTGGCGGGCCATTAACACTGGTGGCTCCGTTCAAGCCTAAGGCACATCCCAAACGCTGAAAGGAAATTTCATTTTCGTGCGCATTCGGTGAGCGTGTGTGTGTGTGTGTGTGATGAAATAAGAGATGGAACAATAGAGACTAGTGAATAAAAGGAAGGCATAAGGTAAGGAACAATTGAGAAAGAAATAAGAGATATGCAAAGCATGAGGAGAAGGCACAGTGGCAGAGGAAGACAAAGGCAAACACGTGCACACACACACCCGCTCACACACACACAGCTGATCTTCTTACACAGCCTTGGCTGTCTGTAGGCTAACCACAATCCTGCTCCCTGCAGTGCTGACCGCAAAGCAGTCAACAGAGGCACACTGGGCCTTATCCTGCATGACACGCTGGTCGATAATCATGCACACCACCACATAGCACAACACCAGTGTAACTGCGATACCTACCTGGGCCTGCCTGCTGCCGACCTGCATAAACAAAAATGCCGGTATGGAGCCTGTTTTTCATTGCATGGACATTTTATAGCAGACGTTGATCATTTGATTCCTTTTGGGGGTTTTTGACAAGTGTGTCCAGCGCATGTGGGAACTGGGTGCGAAGAGAAACACTTACCATAGAAAATTCAAAGGGAATGTGTGACCTGGAATATGATTTAATTTAATGTGCATTTTTTGTTTGTTGAGCAGCGCTGGGAGATTTCGAGAGAAAAAAAAGCATGACATTTTCTCCTTATTTGGCCTTGTAGTCAGATTTGGCATAATCACCATATCACCACCATGATGCCCTTTTCCTTTTCCTCTGCTGAATATGCCACGCTGTACTCATGACTGCTGAACACAGATTCACAATATTGCGTCTTGCAAAAATATTCAAACATACGCACATATTCTCATATATATCATAAATCATTATCTATGATCAATAGTGAATCTCTTGACATGTGATGATTTGTGACAACAATGTAATCTAATGTGTCTCTTTATTCTTATTTTTTTAACATGCTATTTTTCCAATTTAAAAAAGGTCGACCTCGGTGCTGCTGTCGGAGGTAAGAGGTGTTGGATTTAAGTGGTTTTATATATTTATAACCATAAATATATGAATATCTACTAATATATTACCGTAAAGAAATTGCATTAGAAACGAGGATCAAATGTCCCTTTAATTAATTATGATGTTAATCAAGTGATGCATAAAAAAACAAGGGTCGTCGTAAGAATATGTGATTACATGAGTACAGAAAGATGATTTGCTTCACAAAAAGACAAGATAAAACACAATGTAAAATGGAATTGTGCCTATTATAAACATAAAAATGTTTTGATTACGACTGTAATGCTGATCTCTGATTCCAATAATACTTTCCAGTGGGGGTGTGTTGGTATTGACAAGGACGTCACAATATGTATCCTGATACAATATTGTGATATCATGATAATGAGATATATTGCGATATATAGTTCCCTGAAAAATCATCTGATTAAAATACAAGTTGTGTTTACATCATATGATATTTATAATTTGTTGGACAAATAGAGTCCCATCCATTTGAA
This sequence comes from Mullus surmuletus, assembly GCA_903171835.1. Classification (NCBI taxonomy): domain Eukaryota; kingdom Metazoa; phylum Chordata; class Actinopteri; order Syngnathiformes; family Mullidae; genus Mullus; species Mullus surmuletus. The sequence goes on from CAESWR010000361.1 coordinate 436,644, forward strand.
TTTTTTGCAATTGCAAGATATCTGTATGAAGAATACACTTGTTGAAAAACACCATTAGTGTTACCATTAGGCATTAGTTTTCATCTCCCTGAACACAAAACTTGGCGTAGTGCGTAGTCATAAAACAGAAGGACATAGTCGTAAAATCTTCCAAAACCATAGATTTTGAAAATCAAACCTAAATTTTAAACTCATAAAAATAGATATGAAATTGGAAGGAGGAAAAGTATTGCGATTTATTGCCATCTCAACAATATTACCAACCCCTACTTTCCAAATCTTTGTAATTATATACATTATACAGCATATGTATTAAAAAATCTGATTTTTTTTGATTAACAAATCAAGTAAATGACAGCAACAAGTCTGAGAAGGACACAAATAAATAACCCTGAGGCCTCCACCTCTGTCTGCTACAATACTGCAAAACACAAACCTGCGCTGTCCTTAGTTTTACCAGGGCAATAAAATGTCTGATGGATGACCAACAACCGGCCATGCACCGCTCACAGCAACACAACATCAAAGACAAACTGTCACATAAAACTGCTGATGCAGCCCTTATAGAAATCCTCTCCCTCCACACAGAACCAAAGTACTGCTGCACCATCAATCCACTCACGGCAGAGAGGTCTCGTACAAAACTTTGACCCAAGGTCTCTTTTCGTGAGACAGGGGCTGATCAGAAATAATTTTTCACACAGAATTTATAGAGGTACATGCGGCCCCCGCGCACTTTCATTATTAAGTGTGTTGGGACAGTTACGTAGAGGAGAGAAAGTAGAGAGAAATACTGATATGTATTGTGTATAGAATAAATTAGTCCAAAAAGAAAAACATCCGAAAACATCAAGTAAGTTCATCCAGAGAGTTTAAGATTCCATGTTAATTACAATGTAATGACCTGAGTGTATTTTCCCACAGGTGTGGCTTTGACAGCTGCATGAGGAGTGTGTGCTGTGGGTTTACCTTCACCCTCAGTGTGGTGGACGGGCAGTGGTGATGAACATCTTGGAGGGCCTTACTGTTTTTAGTTAGACTGAGCAGAAAACAAAAGGAATGTGGAGAGCAAAATGCCAGAGGCACAATACTGGAAAGAACATATTCAGAAACTCAACAGCCCCACCTGCTGGCACATTTGCACACTTCTGTGTGAGTTTATTATCTTTCTCAGTATATTTGATTGACACCTGTGCAGAAAAGTGCACATATCTTCAACGATTATTAAAAATATCAAAGTAAATAAAGGACTAAAGAATTCAAGCAAGAACAGAAATAAATAACTGTGTTTATTTTATCCCATGATTCACACGCCTGTTAGAAACATTCTTAAATGTATCTCCATTTATCTCCAACTAAACAAAACATTTCAGGCAACGGATAAATATGAAGTTGGCAATCACATTTTGTTTCATAGTTATCTGTAAAGCCATAAAAGATATTATCTAAATCAAAACTGATGGAGGCTTGTGAACATTGAATGAAATATGTAAACCTTTTGTTCTTTTTAAATTAACAATAACATGAATGGTGCTTTATTGCAGTTCGTTGTAATAAGCCCAAGTGTGGTTTGATTCCACGGAAAACAGCAAAAATGCTGTCACAATGTTTTTACATTGTGTAATTTGTAAACATTATGAATCTCAAATCACAGGCCGCTTTTTAGTTAATAGCATTTTAGAAAATGCATTCCAAACACAAAAAGGGAGTAAATGCCAGCACTCACAATCACACACTCCCACTGAGTAAAGACAAACGGCAGCTACACACATGTATACATTTGTGCCCCCCATACAAATGGATAATACAAGAGTGAGGCCAAAAACCAGACAGATTTCTTTGTGGATTAGAGCAGCAATCTGGGAAAAAAAACAAAAAAATCAATCAGAACCCTTTGGTCCAGACTTAGAAGCTGCATGTGTTGGCCTGCATCATGGGAGGACTCCGACTCCCTTTGTGGCCCGGATCAGGTGAAGCCAAGCAGAATCTTTGTCCTATGTCAGACGGATGAAACCACTTAGCAAATTAGCAGTCTTCCCATTCTGACTTTCCAACACACACTCGTGGACACTTGGACACAGTGGGAAAACACCCACACACACACACACACACACACACGCACACACCAAAATGCTGTATGCAGGTATGTGCACACATCTGCACACATACAGGGTACTTAAGGTGGTAAAAGACCAGGTCACCAGAGACAGTCAGGACAAGAAGCATCAAGATGCCGAAGAGAGAAGAGTCGGAAG
>CAESWR010000361.1:439018-451177 GCA_903171835.1 Mullus surmuletus
GAGAAAACAGCCTCTGGGCAAATGAGTGTAACACCAGAATCCAGGCTGTTGAAGGGTTGGAGGTGGGGGTTGGGGGGAGTGGAGGAGCGGGGAGGAAGAGCCCGTGGCACGCACCACCTCTTGTAAGGGTCACCTCAAGCACACATCAACCCATACGTGCATTCAGACAGAGACACCCAGCATGGAAGTTTCTACGTTCTTGACACTCTCATAAAAAACCCAATTTGTCAGCGGTCAGCTATGTCAGCTCATAGCATGAACGTTCCAGATGGGAACCAGCCGTCAGGTTGGCACGTTCTCCGCCTATGTGTGGGTGCAGGTTCCTCCCACAGACCATAAACATGCAGTTTAGGTTAATTTGAGGATTTATATTCTCTGCAGGTGTGAATGTGATTGCAAGTGGGTGTCCAGGGTGAACCCGCCTGCTCCACCACTGTTGTACTACTTGAGGTTGAGTTCACAACCACTTTTTGAAGGTTTTGGTCTCATCTAAGACTCAAAAATATCTTGTCTCGGACTCAGAATTTTTGATCCAGAGCAGTGGAGACCCCAACTATGCCGACAACAACCAATTAATTCCAATCATTGGTAGATTGGTAACATGTCCATCTGATTTGGTCAACTTAGAAGCAACATTCACCTGACAAACCCACATCTGATTTTGGTGTAGAAACAAAGAAGGCTGAAATGCTTGAAATGAGTGGAAATAGCTGCCTACGAACCAAGCAACATGGACTTGGGTTCGTTAATTCAAGACCATCATACCATTTTCTAAAAAATAAACAGAAATTCCAATTTGTTACATTGTGCTCCTAACATAAAAATCATGCAGAGGCTATTTTCGTTGCAATCAAATTCATTTAAATAGAAAAGGAAATCTCTCTTCTTCTCTGATGTATACGGTCTTAGTGCCCTGCGGTCTTAGTAAAGTCTCGGTCTCGGTTTCTGCGGTTTCGGCTACATGCAAACACAGATGTGATGACGTTATGTGACATCATGGGCTCATTGAATATTTATTTAATTGCACAGAAAACGAGTTCAGAGGCTCACTTTGAGGTAACAGCATGAGGATCATATTGATTGAGGCCGGAGTTCGCACTAATTCTGATGAGTGAGGAAGCTAATAAATGTTTCATTCCACGCCAGATGTGGATCAAACGTGAGAAAATCCCCTTGTTCGCTCTCTAAGGTTGGTATGAGTCTGCTCTTTCGTCCCCTTCTCCTCCTCCTCCTCCTCCCTCAGCTGTTGGATTTCGGCTGTATTATGACAGCCACTACAGATCGTCTCACTAGCAACTACAGGCGCTGCCCTTGTGCCTACACATCATTAGCTTTCCATCTGTCAGCTTCCTAACAGGTTCCCACTAATGTGGCCAAGGACGCACTTCATTGCATTCCGATCCAACAGGCAGCGGCAGTCAATTAAGAGTTCCGTCCTGCTTAATTCACAACTTTAAAATTCAGTTTTAGTCCTTCCTGTTCCCTCTGACCACGTATCTTCTTAGTCTCTGTTGTTGTTCTTTCTTCGCCCATCTCCTGCTCTTCCCCTCCTAAACATTTAACCTTTCCACTCCACCTCCTCCCTCCATCTCATCCTTTCCCTCATTCTTCTCCTCAGACTTCTTCCCCAAAGTATGTGGCGAGATTCAGGGCTGGTGCCAATGGTCAACAGGGGATTAGCAGGAATGGAAGATGGAGAATGTGTGAAAACCAGTTAAGTCACACACTCTGCAGACTTGACGCTCATACGCCCGCACGCACGCACACACACACACAGCAAGCATATAGCCACACATGCGCACCAAGCCAAGCGACAGGCACAAGCTGTCTCTGGCATCACATGTTTATCACTCAGCACACACAGTCTAGATCCTCACTCCTGAGTGCAACATGGGCGCACAAAATCAATATGAATAATGCATGAGCTCCATTAAAGCAGCACTACAGACTTGTATATAGAGCAGAATAAAACCAGAACGAATCAAATCAAATGAAATAAAATTTGTGTCAAAAAGCACATCGAGATGTAGTGCTGAATAGTAGCAGCAGTGACACTGGTCCTGGTAAATGGGCTGTGTGTGTAACTTTATCTGTGGAGGGGGAATACACCAGTGGTTGGGTAATGGAAAGGTCATTTAGCCAATTCTCCAGGTAGGGGGGCTGGCCTGACACGGCTCGTTTGTCACAGTTCAATAACTGCCACTCCAGGGAGTGTGAGAGGAACGAGCAAGAGCGGGGTAGAAAACTGTGTGTGTGCCTGTGTGTGTGTGTGTGTTTCAACCCGTGTGTGTGAGAGTGTGCTTCGGTCCTGGCAGCACAGCTGATTCCCAGAGCTTGTCCCTCCATTAGAGGCCTCAAACGGGGTCACAGCAAAGGCCAAGCACCACAGACTCAGTCATCTCGATGTGAAAACCTGTAAGTCCAGTCATCTCCTCAGGCCTGGGAGGATTATCTTCGCTCTAACTGGTAGATGTTTGCCTTTGTGCAGTGGGAAAACAGAACTGTTGAACCCAAAGATGACCACTCAACAATGATGGTTTACAGCATTCTCTGGCTTGAGGGTAAGATTTAGAATTCCTTCTGGTTAAATAGTGGTGTGTATTCAAATCACAAATAACACACAAAAAAAACGTAATATGTGGAACTTCAAGTCACTACATTTTCTTTATCTAGTGAAGTGCTCTGTGTGTATACTTAGTGAGAAACACAACCAGAATGATGGGTGAAGCCAAATGTGATTTAAAATGATTAAATTCAAATATTTTCATTACCTCATCAATCACAAAATATTACACATTTTGAAAACCCTGCTAATTCTTCAGAATGTAGACGGGAATGAAGTTTCCCCTGGAGTGGGGTTTACAACATGAGAAATAAACTTTTGAAAATGTTTGAAGGGAGAAGATGGCATAGATACACTGAACATACTGTATATATTCAAAATTCCATACACTTTTGGAAAAAATAACAAACATTAACCTACATGATGTAGAATAAATCTTACAGATTACCAGATGAACTTGACAGTGAGTTTACAGGATAAAGGTGAATATTCAGATGATTTTGACATTATAATAAAACATATGAAAACATTCATGTAAATATGTGTCAATAAGAATACATGTTTACAATCAAAATCTAAAATAGCACATTTTAGATTTGTTTTTCTTCAATCACGAGCAATATGGCATGCGGTTTGAAATTGTAATGGCTCAAAATCTAAAGAAGTCTCAAACCAGTTCATACAATACATAATCTACAATAAACATGAGATCCATGAGATAGCATGCAAATAATAGATAAATATAAGCCTGTGAAGCTAAGTATACCCTCCATTATTCTCAGTGGGGCCTTATTGATTTGTACTGTCCCTTTAACATGTCGTTAGGTGTGTGATCCCTCGGCTTTGTGAAAGAGCCAAAGATTTTCACACATCTCATTGAGCGGCTGGTGAGAGACACCACAGTGTGTCCTTCTCCTCACTTTGAAAATCAATATTAAGCTTCTATGTGCTCATTCACGTGTTTCCATGTCCTCCCTGAGAGATGCCCGGGGCACAGATTTGTATTCGTCTTAGCCTGATCGAGAGATTTTGGGTTTTATGTCGAACCCCTGTGGAGATCTGAAAGCGTCTGACTTGTGTGTTCCATCTGATAATTGTTGGCCGGAGCTTGTCCCACATGTTCATACGTTAGACAGGTCTCTGTCTCCCCCGTCTGGTCACCAGGAAAACACATCAATATACTTGTCGTAGTGAAAAAGTATTGTATCGTATTATGGTATTGTCGTATTGATAAATATATTTGTAATATTTACACAAGTGAGTTAGTGAATTCAGAAAGTACATCTATCTGTCTGTCTATTTGCCTGCCTGCCTGCCTGCCTATCTATCTATCCATCTATCTATCTATCTATCTATCTATCTATCTATCTGTCTATCTAAGTATCTATTTTGGAATGCTTTTGGAGTATTATATTGAAGGCAAGTCAAATCTTCTACATCTTTATGGTGTTTCTGGGTTCGTTGTATTCGTTGTAATAGCTGCAGCCTCTGCCAGTGCCTCCCGATCACCCTGCTGAGAATCACAACAGCTGACAGAAAGCATCTTTGGAGGAACACTCCTATAGAAACATGCATAATCTTTATATTCTTTCCTGACAATGGTGTAAACAGTCCGAGGAAATAATAGTGAAAGAAGCTCTACATGTGGGCTGAGCTGATTGTGGTCAGTGACATCATGGCACTGAAGTTCTTCCTCATTCAAAATGACTCACCGACGTTTCGGGGACACTCACGGTTGTAGACAGCAGCTTTGCTGAGCAGAGTTTGGCCTTCCATCGCTGCACACAAGTCTCTGGGCAGGGATTATTCTGTGAGGGAAGCCGTGAAGTGAAACTGGGTGTTACAGTACGTTTGTTTAGTTTAAGGAAGGAACAGAGAATGGCACCTTCGATGTTTAAAGATGCTTTCTGGGTAAGTGTTTGTGATGATTTGTCGAACTTGAAAAAGCACTGGTATATTTTTCAATCTATTATCTTTCCATAGTAAAATGTATTCATGTGATTTTGCTAAGTGAGCTTCAGCATTTTCTCTGTACTGAAAAATCAAAGCACTGTCATTTTAGCTTACTAGCTGCAACAAGTAACGGTCATCTTACATTTCTCGCTCCTCATCCAGCCTTGGTAAATGTTGAACCGCCAACAGAGGAGTGTTGGGCCATGATGAGTGTTGTGTGTTAGTTCTGCATTTTGGGCCAAAGGACATGTTGCAATAGCCATTGGGCAATTATTTCATTGCAGTATATTCTTAGACATTTTTTTTCTTCTAATTGCAGAGCAGCGAATTTACCTGCCACTCAGGGTACGAGGCCATGGTGCAACGGTTACGGGACGGAAGGCAAATGTGCAAAGATGTAGAGGACCTCTTAAAGATGAGGTATTTGAGAGCAAGATGACCACAATGACGAACATGGGAATTTCTTAGAAGTGCGCACTGGTCATTGTAGAAAATTCTGCAGCACTGTGACAACGCTAATCGTTGTCTAGTCACCTGCTATGACCAGTTCATCACTGAACCCAGTGCACGCATAAAGAAGAAGTGTGGTCACTTGAGAATGTTTAAATTCCCCATCTTAGCAATCTTTGGCCTGCATGTGGTAACATCATTACAGGAACTTAAAAAAAAAAAATAGAATCTGCAAAAAGCAAATAAGCCGTAAAAAAGACACCAAGTTGTTTTGTACTTGATGGGCCTCTAAGATTCCATCAAACAGCATCTGAAATAAGATCGTGTTACAACAAACATCAAAAGTTATCACACAGTGTGATGGGAACTTTACGCACTGCAATTTTGTCAACTGAAAAACGCCCTGATGCGTTCTCTGTGTGCAGGGCAGCAGCAGAGGAGAAGTATGGGAAGGAACTGGTGACTATTGCTCACAAAGCTGGAGGAAACGTCGAGATCAGGTGAAGCATATGAGCAGACTCAAATGTTCCAGTGTCTTTGATTCCGATGAGCTCTGATCATTATATTACTCAGCTGTGTGTGTGTGTGCGTGTGTGTGTGTGTGTGCGTGTGTGTGCGTGTGTGCGTCGCACGATAGTGCCCTTTCATTCATATTACGGATGTCATCTCTCGCAGGCTACTGCTCTCTTCACAATTTCATTGTTTATTTTTTTGCAACTGAAGAGCTGACATTACTGTCAACATTATATTTTGCAAATTTCCTGCGACATACAACAGAAAACATTTCTAACAAACATTTGATTAATGTGTAATCTGTTATCAGTGTTTGATCAACTTCATGTCCTCGCTTGACTAGGCCAAGCTGGTGTGCAACAATAGCACTTAAGGGCAGATCACGCTTATAGCTCTTTGCTCAACAGTGGTTAAAAACGGAAAGAAAGTACAATGCTAAGTGACACGTAGAAAAGGTGATAAATTTGTATCGCTCACGACTGAGGCTTGTGAAGATCCTCAAACTGCAGACCGACATTAAATCATCTGTTACCATCAATGTTTTTCAGCACATTGAGAGCCTCTTATGAGCAGTTAAAAACACGTGAGTTCATCTGCCCACTGTCTCAGACCAAAGTACTTCACAATTGTATCCAAAGTCATTGCCATTTTGTGATTTGGGTTTTTTTTTTTCCATGCAGAAATTGAGAACATTGGGAACTTCCACATCGAACTGTCTGACATACTGAAAGAGGAGGTGAAAAAGATCGAGACAGCTAGAGAACGTCAGAAAGAGCAGAGGAAGAAGGTCCTGGTTTGCTTCAAACTTATTGCTCACCAACAGCGAGCCAATAGTAATTTAAAGATGCATATACATATACTATATATTCAGCAGCTTCATTGCTTGTGGTGCAAGCATAGCAGCTATTTCTAGATTCAGAATGCCTTTAAAAGAGTAACTGCAAATATATTTTTTGTAAACATTATGACACGTTCTTTGAGTACACACACCATTTTGAGGACATACCCTTTGCTTTGAGTTTTTCATTGAAGTTTTAAATAGCTACGTTTCCAGGTGATCAAGCCAATGACACAATCATTTTTGCTTTTCCCAACAGTTTGAAGGCATCATGGAGAGGGTTCAGAAGAAAAAGATTTCTTTTTACAGGAAAACCATGGAGGTAGTACAACCAAAGAGAATGAAAGCAACATTTAGAAGATCGTTGGGAGGAGTGACAAATCTGGATACTAAACACCCTCTATTTCAATACTTTTTTCCTATTTCTCCCAGTCAAAGAAGAGCTACGATGTGAAATGCAGGGAAGCAGATGAGGCAGAACATGGGGCGGAGAAAGGGACAGCCAAACACGCAGACAAGGTACCGTGTGTGCGACATCAGTGAAGCGTATGTTTTTCGATATTCAGCTTCGAAGAATGGAGAAAGGATCAAAAGAGTGGGTTTATATCATTCAATTGTATCAACATTGCTTCCACATGGCTCACCACAAACACTATCTTTGATTACTGCAGCTTCTAGTACTGTTAATGTCCTGACAGTCACACTGGCTGCGCGTCATGTTTCTTCCTGTGTAACTTGTGCTCTACAGCTACGTCAAAAGGCCAAGCACTGCAGACAGGCAGCGAACCAAGCAGGTGTGAAAGTCATGCTTCTGCTGAGCTATTTCCACTTTTGACCTGCATGCATTTGTATTCACCGTGACTTCAAACACATGAAAATGCTCGACTTGACTTCTTCTCCAATCACAGAGAAGCTGTACTTCACCAACATTGTGCAGCTCGACAAAGCTCGTCAGGACTGGGAGGAGACGCACAGGGGCACATGTGAGGTAACTGCAGGCGATGTTCATGTTAGCTTCTCACTGCACACACTCATCTAACACCACATCCCGTCCATGCGCACAATTGCCCGCCTTGCAGCCTCATGCTGGTGAGCATGTGAGGAAATGGACTTCACCAGCCTCGAGCTGAGCTAAAAATAGATCAGCACGAGGTGACAGTCGAGGTGACAGTCATTCTCTCGTTCTTGGTATTGCGTGTAAATGTGGATGTTTTGCAGGTATTTCAGCAGATGGAGGGAGACCGCATCAGAATGCTCAGATGTACTCTCTGGGACCATTGCAACCACTTCTCCATGCAGTGTGTCAAAGACGATGAGGTGAGCTGCTCTTGAGATCTGGCAGCATCGTGGTTTCAAATGAACACGCTATTTTTTTTTTTTCGCCAAATCAGCTTTACGAGGAGGTAAGAAAGGTACTGGAGAAGTGCGACGTCACCACAGACAACAACTGCTTCATAGAGATGAAGACGACAGGAACCCTGCCCCCGGGTGAGACATCCACCCAGCCTCCTCTTCTCGTTCAAAAAGCAGAAACAATCGGCCGTTGTGCCCTAAAACGAACGACTTCCCTTTTCTCATCACAGAGCCGGTGCCGTTTGAGAGCTACTACCCGAGGGAGACGTGCGAGGGCAGCAACGGTCAAGCTCATTTCACGGGGAGAGGAGATGGCAGGACGAAGAGGTGTGGCGCAAACCACCCGGGGGGGCGGGGGGGTCAGGGGTGGATAATACGATGGTTAAATCCTGCTAAATGAGCCGAGCACGCCAGCTTTGGCCATAATAAAGACGTTCCGAGGACACCTACGAAAAGAAATATGTTTTTTAATCATATTGAGGTCTGAACTTTATAAGAGACCATTTATATTGAAAATGATTCGAACAAATCTAATATTGTGCACAGTGGAATTGCACATTAACACATACAATCTGTTTACATTTTTATTACCAGTAGTACCGCTAATTTGCTGCTGAAGGTATTGCAGATAGAATCCTGGTTTGAGAAGTAACAGGCAAACAAAGTCTTTCATTTTGCACCAGACTTAAACCAAAAGCAACATGTGCAGGTGACGTATCGGGCTGCAAAGACACCGCATTCGGCCTAAATGTCTCACCTGACCCTAATCCTGTCTCAGGTCCTCAGATGCTCTACTGGGAAGTTCTCAAGGGATCAATGACAGTCCTGTTGACTCACGATCATCAATGATGTCAGAGAGTGTCGGTAAGTACAGAAAGGACGTTTAATGTAAATGATGCGAGTATATATAATGAACAAAAAAGCTTAATATTGTGTCAGTTTGTATTTTCCGTCAAGTTTCAGGAAGTGCTTTAAGTAGTTCTGAAATGCTGTAGAGGTGAGCACTTGATTTGAAAATAAAGAAGTTGTTCGCTAGCAGGCAACTTTGTACGATCGAACATGTTAATGAAGTCTCGGGTTGAGATTCAGATTCAGAGTTGGGGGCTCTGTTTCTCGCGTTGTTGCCTGAACTGATCTAAACCCCTCCCTGACCAAACCTGATCAAGAGCGTGGTTGAGGCGTGAACCTGCTCCTGAACCAAAGATGCTCCGTCATATATAAAAAAAAGAAAGTACATGAACATGAGGTGCAAAAACTTCTCCAGAGCTACCTTTTTTTGCATAAAATAATAGTAAGAATATAAAAACAAGTGTAGCAATGCTAATTTTTTTCATCTCTTGATAGTCTAATTTGTTGTTACAATTGAGCGCTTTGTGTAATCTGTTTTTTAGCTGATCTTTCCGAAGGAGCGTATGCACCTCTTTCATCGGCCAGAGTGTTGGTGGAGGAGAGCAGCTTCATCGTGCTTTATGACTACGCCGCACAGGTGACCACAGTTCGTTAGCTTTCTGCACATTTAGGATTGTCAGTGTTGTCCAGATGTGATTTACCTTTTGTCATCTTTCGTCGTCCACTTCTTTTACTGCTCAGGAGGTAGATGAAATGAGCGTCAGCAGAGGGGACGTGCTGAAGGTCCTTGACCGAGGAGAGGATGGATGGTGGACTGTGGAGAGAAACGGGATGACTGGTGTGGTGCCAGGAAACTATCTGGGCAAAATATGAGCACACACACACACACACAAGCATATATGACTACTGCAAGAAAAAAAATCTGATGCAATCAAAGGCCCACTTTCAATTGACACGTTGACAAAAACACATTCATCAATAATCAAGCTATAAACTCATTTGCCCTTTTTGAGAGGTCTTGATGAGTGTAAAATATCTATTTGGATTCATCTGTGGTACGGTGCGGTCTGCTAACCCCAAACAAAATATTGGAAAGACACTTTTCAACTGTAACGAATAGCACTTATTAGATTCTGTTTATAAATTCTGGATTCAAATAGAATGAAAAACATGTCCGGTTTTGGAAAATCAAATGTTTTGTTGTTGTTGTTGTTGTTGTGGCCTTTTTAAATGGCTGCCATGACTGTCTGTAAAACCAAACTATTTCTTATTTCTATGGCTTATATGGATAAAATGTGTAAATTAACATATCGGAAAAGGAGACAGCAGTGTTGAATAACTTATTCTTTTTAACTTCGGCAGTTTATTTTGGAGTGGCAGTATGCAGAGGTGCTGCAGGTTTGACTATCTCAGGTTTGAAAACTCTGAGCTGTTGTGTATGTTGATAAATGCATAAATAAAAATGCATACCTCGCAAAGTGTAGAAAAATTTCTAAGATTCATTTTTCCAACAAAATAAAGTCTATTTGTATCAATGGCAATTTATTATTAGACAGGTTATCATTCATTTCCTTTTATATAAAACTCTGGTGGCAAAAATCCATGAATTCATGCTACAAAGTTTAAGCCAAAAGAGCTTGATCGCCCCCCTGGTGGTCTCCTACAGCACAGGATATATATTCCAGGCCTGGATGTCAATAAATGGGACTCCATCAGAGCATTTTGTTTAGAAAGATGTTACCTGACAGTGATTTGTTTCAAATTGTAATTGTGTACCAAGAGCAGGGCTCGGTCTTCTGAATGCTACTTCCCAAATCCTGGTTAAAAATAACTACATTACCAAACACAGTAGAGTCCATATCTTCAAAATTTAGTTTCATTATCACACAACAGGAGGAAGTGAATGGGAAAAAAAATGCTAAAACAGTCATGTTGAAATGTATGACTTTATTTTTCTCTTGCTCCCTCTCCAATCTATACACAATTTTCTCATATTTTTCAGCAGCACTAGCTAAATATCTAGGATTCAACATAACAGCTCAAAAATATTAAAACGGTTGCACAACTTCACAATAAATGTATAAAATAAGTACTCATAGTTCTTCATAGCAGGTCTAACAAACTAAACAAAAAGGAAACGTGGAAACAAAGCAAATCTACACATCAACGTATTCAGGTAACACTGACGAAACTCCTACTCGCTGCACTGGAGACTGAGAGGTGGACCGGCTCACAGTTTCTATGAGGACAGAGTTCCAGGTGGGAGGTGTGATTCAGAACATCACATGATTATTCAAAAGAGAAAGGGAACACAAAACTCAGAAAAAAAGTCATCGTTAGCATGATCTAGTTAGTGTAAATTTTGCATTTAAGCAACCATGAAATGTCTCCTGCCATAGTGCAAACTAGCGTGTAAGGAAATACATTCCATACAAAACTCCTGGCCAGAATTTCACACACAGGTTAATTCTTAATGTGGATGAGCTCATTTAATGAAGCCACAATTAAAAAGGAGAAGAGATTCACATAAACATCAACAATGTCAATTAGCCATATAACACTTTGGCTTTTGAAAGTATCGGTGTAGAAAAAAAAAAAAAAGTGGGGAGAAGTGGGAAAAGAAAAAAAGCATGTCAATAAATAACTGGTTTCCTGTTTGAAGCCCAAACCACATTATCAGTGTTCGCTACGTTATAATGAATTGTGCAAGGTGTGCTTGAGCTTATATATAACTACAGCTGAAATCTACTGTGGGCATGTTCGGTGATGCTCCTTTGATTTTCAGAGTGCTTTTGTTTGCCGCTCGCGTTCTCCTTCATGCGTAGCTGTTGGTGGTCACCAGCAGCTCGTACGCCGGGTCGTGACTCCTCCTGCACAGCACCACGCAGGCACAGAGCATCCCCAGCATCTGCGAGAAGACAGCGCAAGGAGAGAAGCAAGCTGTCAGTTTCTCTTGCTTCCTCAAAACTGCTGTGCACACCGAGGGAAGTAGAAAGAGAAGCAGGGATTTCTGTCTGAAGTTCAAGGAATAGCCACGCGCTGTGATGTCTGACCAAAAAAACCATTTGCCTACGTGATAGCAGGAGTCACTTTTAGTTGAAGAGTAAACTCGTCAGCTCCACCCTTGTGTAGTTTCAATAATAGAATTGCAGAGAAATGTTGCTTCACCATCTAATTGGGTCATGAAACAGCGGCAACCGAACCAATAAACAATGAACAATGTAAATCCCTTGTTAAGAAGTGAAAACTGAGGTCTGATGGAGGGTTAATACAAATCAACAGGAGACGAAATAGGATTTCATACCTTGTATTCACATAATTCTTAAGCATAAATTGAGCATAAATTGAGGATGAATCTAAAAGATGCTTTAATTTCATCCCTTAATAAAGCATCAAACGACCACTGTCCGAGCACTCACTGTGGTCAAACTCTCTCTATGTCCGTTGTTATCCGAGTGCTCTTCTTCGTTTTGGTGGGCACGTTTTGGTGGCTACATTGCCCCTCCCCTCCTATATAAACATGATGGGTGCACTGATCCGATATTCGGATTGGATATCGGCTCTGATATTGACTAATTAGCTGGATCGGATATCTGATGAATGACGCCGATCCAGCGTTTCGATCCAGTCTTTCTTTTCT
>CAESWR010000361.1:469521-485261 GCA_903171835.1 Mullus surmuletus
GAGATTTAAAGGTGAATCAAAGGACCATTGACGGCAAGTATTTTTTCTACTAGTCTGGTGATCAGCTAACAGTAGGTGGCAGGAGTGCCTTGTTGCTTGCACTCGTCTTTGTTAATTCACCTTAGTGGCATTGTTTCTATCGACTGATTCGAGTCTGAAAATTGATTGATAGTTGTTATTCCCTCTGACTTGGACCTGCATATTTTGAGAGGAGCACAAAACCTATTTAAGCGTTAAAACGGGCAATGCCATACTTTTTACAAGGCATACTTTTTGGGGGAAATCAGTCGTGGATGAAATACATGAGATAGGTGGGCCAAATGTGGACCAGCATGTTGATGTAATCTAGTTTTTTGTGTCTTTCTCAGCTTCGCTCCCTGGAGAACTGTAACACCAATCTCCAGATGACACTGTAGCTGCGTGTGAGTCTGTCAGCTCTTTTTTTTGTTGACAGCCTCTGGCCCTCGTGCTGTTGGTCATCAGAAGTGACACAAGGTGAACTTTGTTTGTCATGCTTACATTAAGCTTTCCAGCACTTGCGTGTGAGGCCACTGCTTACATAAACAATGACTCACTAATGACTGTGAATCACAAATGATTATCGTGATGAAGTTAGCCTTTTCGCACTGTAAAACACACACTGGTAGTGTGTGAGCAACACTTCACTCTCCCATATTTGTGAAGGAAATTGATTTGTCCCAAACTCTGAAGAGTTCTTATTTAAACATTGACTTCAAAGTCAAGTTAGGCCTTCGTATCACTACAGAATTCATTCAAAATTCCAGAATTCAGTTTTGAAACCAGCAGTTTATTGTTCGAAATGAGTAATTATTGCTTCATAATAATTCAAGGGAGGAATTAATTGATTGCGTCTCTGGATGGCAGATACCAGCAAAAATGTATTATAATCTGATGTGAAAGAAAAAGAAGGTCAGGATATTATCGATATAGTAGAAAGAATGGGGCAGTATAGCCATCTTTATATAGCAAAGCAATGCTGTAATTACCAAGCGTGAAGACAGAAACAGATGTGACTGACTTTCAGACACAGCGCTCAATTGCCAGAGCCACTTATCTTTGCAGATGATCAGATAATGAGTCATGCTGATGTCATATATATTGAGTGGGTGGCTTTCATTTTTTAATGCGTTTCAGCCTGTTCTATGGAGAATGGTACTTACTCAAAAGCACATCATGCACGACATTCCAAGCACTCAAGATTGTAAATACAAACCTTTATTTTGCCGTCAGTTGCATTCAAAGGTGCAATTTGAAGAAGAAAAAAAAGCAGTGCATTGGTAGCAGGACTGTTTAACATGACAGGTTAAAAAATAAAAGTACAGCACCTTTAGCCACTGTACAACAGTGCCATGTGAAGCTTCATTCAGTGTGAAATCATCAGAAAGGGGGGGGCTATCCAAGTATCACAATGTGTTAAACATGTACAAACATGAGGCTATAGTACTTCAATTACAATAAATCTTGTATCATCTGAGAATGGTGACAACAAAACACTACTCTCTTTGTGCTCATGCATTTAAAATTACAATTACAACAGACAATACTTAATACCACATGGGTTCGAAATGATTTATCTTTGACATTCGTGTAAAAATACACTGACCTGAGACTTGCAATAGTTCACGATCAACAGAATGCACACCAAACTTCTTATTATACAGCAGTCGTTGCCCTGATATGCTGAGTGTACAAGGATCATGACAAGGAATGGTTGCTGCTAAAAATGGAACAGTTCAGTCGTATTACCTTTCTGTTTCACGGTCTCCGGCTTTGCACCTCTCTTGAAAACAGCAGTCCTTAGCCTATTGTTTTCAATCTCCTGCTCTTGCCATTTAGAGAAGATGTACATGGAAAATTTATCATCTCAGTTATTTATTACTCTATGGCATTTTCACTACTTTGGGGGTATCTTGTTGGAGGTCTTGCTGCCTTCTTGCTCAGTCTTCCTGGGCACTCTGGGGCTACCTGTGGCCTTTCTAGCGGTCTGAGGGCTTGATGAGCCAGTGGCCATCTTGCGCTGAAGCAAGGGGCTCTTGGAGCCCTTGGGTTTTGCTGGTGCCATTAAAGAGTCCAAGACCTTCAGTGACCTCAGGCCAAGCAGACCACAGAAGTAGTTACACTGATGCTCTGAGACAAACTGCTCAAAAACTTTGGGGTTTCCTTCAACTGGTAATCCTTGATGCCTGCAACAACACAGAACACAACAAAACCAAATGATACACCCAGAATCAGTCTAAATGTAAATTACTTGTAAAATGTTTTTTTCTGCCTTCTCAGTTTCATTTCCTGAAACAACATAATTATACCGACCCCGTAGATTTGGCTGAAATTCCAACATTGGTGATCTTTGTGTCAACACCTGCAAATTAACACAATGCATTTACGATATCATTCTGTTTTGAAGCAATGTATTAAAATCTGAAATGTTGAATGAATTTTGACTATTTTACCCCTGAACCTACAGTCAAGTATTATTCCTATTGCTCTTAATTTTTTCCTTCTTTTTAAATTAATTCATTTCTTAATATATTCATTGATTAATGTATTGCTTTACAGGGTATCTGAGTGAAAGGTCTACCTTCCATTTTGCTGAGTAGCAGGTTTCCATTGGTCCACTGAAAAATCCAGTGCTGCAGGGAACAGCATTTCTGCTCGACGTCCGAGCCAGTCCTCACATCCATTCTGCCTGAACCATCCAGGGCAGCATATTTCCGATAGACTCCACTCAAATCAACCTCCACTGTGGCATAGGGGACTGTGTTTGCTGGTCGAAACATCAAGTAGACTGGAATTATCCTATGTATTAAAGATCATCATAAAGTGAATGACTTTTTGAAGGTGTGAGTTAAATTGTTTTCAATTGCTGTCTTGATGAATAGTAAATAACCACACTTACTCTAGAGTGGGGCCAAAATTTTCAACCACTCTTGCCTCAGCAGAGAAGATTTTGCAGTATTCACGAGCCAAATTCTGAATTTTACATTCCTGTATGAAGAACGTTGGAAAATAGCCAGTTACAATAAGCTCAACCTACACCACTGTCTTGAATTTCCATATTGATTAGTTTCACAGTAATCCGACAGGGCTTGCGGGAAAGACACCTGACTGATTCATTTTCGAGAACAGATTTGTTTGAGTGGCAAAAGGAGTCCATTGGAAACTCAAGCTGTTTTTGAACTCTTGTTTCTTTTAGCTCTCTGGAGCATTTTCTGTGTACCTGTCGGACAAAGTCCAGGTTCCTGTCTATTAGGCAGCTCTCCTCTTTGCCTCCATAGGCGATTGGGTTGCGTGCTTTTATGATGCATGTGTTTCCCGATTCGAACACAGGCTCCAGGCCGTAGATAACCTTTGCCCTCCAGACTTTGTGACCACAGCCTTCGCCAATACGAGACTTCTCCATCATTACGCGGCCAAAGAATTTGTTCCCCCAGATGCCTGAATCAGCCACGCCCTTGTTGAATACCAGGGGCATCATTTCGATTTCTTCCCCAACTTCATGAGAAGAGCGAGCACAGACAGTTTAGCAAAGGCAGCCAGGAAAGCATGTTGGGTTGGTACAGAAATAAAAGTGATGCAAGCGTTTAAGATCTCATCTTACCACCGATGTCCTCACGCAGACAAAGTCCAGCCAACACTGCAACAAGGTGAGAAATAAAATCATAATGAGACGCATTTTGGCCAAGTAACTTAAATAAATGGGTCTGTTGAAAGCTATTGTAAGGTATAAGTGAGTACATACGATCCGCATTAAGTTGAAAGTCTGTTGAATCTGACCCGTATTCATTTGTGATTGTGCATCTGTAAGCACCAGAGTCTTTGCTGGATACTTGAACAATGGCAAGGCTGACCTGACTTTCATCTGCTGCCCTGGGAGACAGAGGGGGGGGGGCAAGGAAACACTCCATAAATCATATTCCTCTAAGATCAGTAGGTCATACAGTATATTTTGGGGGTAAAAAAAAAATCCAGGTGAGACTAAGGTCAGAACTTACTTTCTTTTCATGTGAGCTATCTCCACTTGATTTCTGTACCATCGGATTGTTGAGTCGCTGAGGATATTAAAGAACTGGCACCACAGTTTCAAGTGTCCTGATGCATCTGCGAATGTCTCACCCCTGATCTTTCGAATGACCTGAGGGGCTGCAGAGCGAAAATCAATCACAAGCACCATAATAATGAAAAACACCTACAGATTTAACAGCTGAAGCGACATAAATGCTCTTTACATATATATATCTATCAAGATTTGTATCTAACATTTATGATTTGGTGAAGGTTACACTCTTGAATCCCAGCTTAGTTACTTACAGCATAGAAACAATAAATAAGATGAAAACATTTGGAATATTGTACTAAAAGGACATTATAACATTTGTGGGAGGATATTGATCACATTTCAGCAATCACAGCAATACAATTTTAACTGTAGGCTGCTCTATTTTTATCCTACCAGGAGATGGTGCCAAAGGTATTTCCCTTTCTAACATGGTACTTTTTGCTTAACAGTGACAAGGGTCTACAGTAGAATCTTATCTTCTTTTTCCCAGAAGCCCAGTGTCTTACCTTTGCGAGGGTCGAGCTTGTCCTTTTCTGCCGGTTTCTCTTCAGGTTTCTGTCCCTGAATGTCGTCGCCGGGCTGCTGGTTTGGTGTGCTCGACTCAGCCGTCATCCTCCTCCTACTCAGCAGTGGAGACCTCTTCTCCACCGGGGAGGTTCTCTCATCCATGGGCTGAAGAAGAGGGGACCTCCGTAAAAGACTTGGAGACGTAGGGGAGGTCGCAGGACTCGGGGAAAGCGTTCTGCTCTGTGTTGATAACTCCTTTTTCTGATTCAGGGTATCAATCGGCGAAGGGGCTTCCGCAACCTCCTCGGGGTTGGCCTTTGGTACGAGGATTTTGCGTCGGGCCCCAGAAGCCAGCTCTTGCGGAGTAGCAGAGGGAATGGGAGAAACACAATTTCTTCTCTTTGATAGTGGACTGGCCTCAGAATTTGGATTGGTTAAGGAATGGGATCTTGAAAATTCCCCTGCCATTGAACTCTCCTGGGGACTGAGAACAATTTCCATGGGGATTTTTGCTGCACCTTGTAAACAGCTGGCGGTTGTCAAGTATTCCTCTGTTTTGCACTGATTTGAAACTTCTTCAGGATTCACCCCCTGAGGTTTAGCATGGGGATTAATTTCTGGAGTTGGCTTTACCACAAACCCCATCGCTTTACCTTGAACTTCCTTTGTGGCATGCTCAGAAACGAGAAGAATGGACTCTGGACTGCCGGCCTTCACATGCGATACCGTAGGCGACACCTCTACTTCTTTACTGTCAGATAGATTTTTTTGTGGCATAAGAAACCTTTTGTTCAGCTTCTCGTTGGAAGTTACAGGGGCAAAACTGTTTTGGAAATTTTCATTCTCTGCCTTTAATGGAGCCAATGTTCCATTATTTTCGCCAACATCCATGACACCTTCATGACGTTTTTTGGCAGTGCTGTCACATCCTGTGGCAGCGCCAGTGTCTGTGACTGAGATAGGAGGGATCATGAGAGGTTTTTCTGATGTCTGAACGTGGGGCGAAATTGCAGCTGGAGTTTGAATATTTTCTTGATTAGTTTTATTTAGATCGTCATAAATCTCCATGAGTGTTTCCTTTATATTTTTTAAAGGCTTGTCATCAATACTTGTTTCTATTTTTGTGTCAGGCGACGGCTTCCTCACATCCAGCGTATATTTGCCGTCCTCGTGTCGTAACTCCTGCTGGTTGTCTGCACTCGTGAAAATTGGACGTTCTACACTGTTGCTGATTGGCATTGTAGGTAAGGAATTTTCGACAGTGGAATCAAGCGCTCTTATTTGTGATCGCAAAAGTTCAGCAACAGATATGATTCTTGTGACAGGTTTTGAAACTTCCTGGAAGCTGACTATTTGCTGATCAGCCGAGTTTATGTTTTTCGGGGGATTTGTTAGGTGCAACGTATTGCTCTCCATCTTAGTTGGCGTGTCTTTCTGTCGTTCCAATCTTGGATCCTCCTTCATATTAATTACTGTCTCATTCTTCGGCGTTTCTGTTTTGGTTGTATTCACAGGACCGTCTGTATCCATTCTATCTCTCGATTTTTGAGTTTGTTCCATCTTTTTTGCAACAGTGGTTTCAGTGGCAACCCTGACGCTTCTTTCCTTTGAGTCAGCCTGCACTGACAACTTACCTTCATCATTACCCGCTACCTTCTCATCAACTTGTATTTCTGTCCCTTCAACAGATTTTATAGCTGTATCAACTTGGCTTGGCTGTTCCCTGGGCGAAACATTACACCCTTGGGTCTTCTCAACACCACTGGGGCTTTTGAGGGGTGACTTCTGTAGGTCTGTAAAAAGGGCTGTATGGCTTTCATTTGATCCCCTGGAATGATCCCGTGTCTCTTGTGTTATTTTGACGGTGCTAGCTTGAAGACTCCGGTGCACAGCAGTGGTCTGGGTGACATCTGTTGTGGCCTCTCCTTCGAATACGTTCTTTTGTGGTGGTTGTGCATCCAGCAAACACTGGTCAGGTGGTAGCCCAAGGTTGACAGGTGCATCATTCCTGCTCATCTCTGTGGCCGGTGTAACCTTAGGATATAACAGAAGCAGATGTTTCCGTGCTGTAAATGCGTATTCCTTTATCCCGCTATGCAGGACATGGATAAACACATGTAATTTTAAAGACAGCATCAGTGTTACCAGCAATAGACAGAGTAGGGGGTGGAAAGACTTCTGAGCGGAAAGAACTTATGTGACCAGAGAAAAGTTCATGCAAGTTCTTTGTGCATGTCACTGAGCTACAGATACGTAAAGTTTGAAATAGATATTGGCATTAATATTTATGAACCTGGAATCATTTATTCATTCATTTATTCATTCATATATTTATTTACCATACAAATCCAACATACCAGAAAAAAAGGCTGGTATTTTCAAACCCGCTCTTGTGTTCCACTTTCATCTAATAGGCGCTTAAATCACTAACCACAAAATGGCTGCAATCAAATCCAACTAGGGCATTCATCTACTGTAAAATTGTGTCCTACTGTGATAGTTTTGCCACTGACTCAGAAATCACTGAGCTGAGTTGATGTGGGAACACAATTGAAGTAAAGTGAAAGCAATTTTATGGTGAAGGAGCAGCTCTCTGCCCACAGACTGAGCTCAACAACACCGTTGGATCCATCTGGATCCGTTACCTTGCATAGAATTTTCAAATCAACACGACATTCCCTTTCCTTACAAAATTCATTTGTTGCACTGGCTATGAAGAAATACCGTACACATTTTTCGATTGAAAATGTTTTTCCCAGAGCAGTCATATTAAGTAAGTTTAGTTATTGTTCTAACCTCACAGCAGAGACTGGAGGCAGAAAAATAAAAGGATTCTCTTTCTAAACTTCTGAGCCTGTCAGTGGCAAAAACCAAATGTTTTAGTGGATATATTTTGACAACTGGCAAGAAATGTTTTACATGTAGAACTATCCTATCCGACACCAAACTATAGAATGTAAGTGTGGCTGGTATGGCTCAAGGATTATTCCCTCTGTATATTCTGTGGTGCCACATCCACTCAAAACAACAACAAAAGTGACAAAAAAAAACATGGCTGTGTGCCTTTTGCATGTTTCCTTTTCTTCCACTCCAATTCTGGTGTAGCTTATTCAGTGTTGCAAGAATGGAATGTCTGCAATTTTAAGAGGTGCTTCAGCTGCCCTGTGTTTTGTCTCAGGAGTCACTACTCTCAGTAGAGATGCAGCCAGAGTCAGAAGGATTGCGTTAGCAGTGATTTAATAAGGATTCCAAACCCTACACACAATATTCCTCCGCAATTGAGGGTGTTGCCAGATTTCTTCATTTGCAACTGCTATGATGATCATACATTCTATTTGTTATGTAACGTCCAATTTTTAACATCAGTAAGATCTTAAGCGGGTACGTGTATGTACTGATAATTATAAGGATGAATAGGGAAGTATAATTCCATATCTACAGATCGTCAAAGCTACAGTATTAAAGTCACTGCATCTATACACCTGTAGTGTCTGTTAACTTGTGCGTCATTCATTTCTTGTTGCACAGCGGGGCATACTTGTAAAAGCTATAAATAGCCCCAGGATGCTTGTGTTACTGACGACCTGTGTTGGCAGCACAAAGCACTCATGAGCTCATGCGAAAAGGCTCACTCACCTCACTCAGCAGTGCTGGCTGCGACACGGCCACATTCTTTTGGCAAGGGCTTGTTTCCTTTTCCAGCAGATGATCTCCCGTCTGTTTGCATGGACGCTGAGGCAAAGCAGTCCTGTTCTCACACATGTCTGATAACGTTACATCAGTATTGGACTTCTCATCAATATCCATAGGTGTGAGATCTTCTGTTTTTGTAATGTCCCCTGTAAGATGTTGTTTGGGTTCTTCAGCACTTTGCTGAGGTTCTACCAGTGTCATGTGGTGCCTTTGAATCTGCTTTTCCAAGTTTTCTTTGCTTTCACTTGCCTGGTCAGATTTTGCAGTGTGTCTACCTTCACTTCCAGAACTTGTACGGGGTGTAGATGTATGAGCTCCAAGATGAGCGGGACGCTGTTCTTTCTGTGCAGTTGCAATGTCAGGATTTTCATCTTTTGCAATCTTATGCACTGATTTGTGTTGATGTTCTGCATAGTCCCTGGATTCTGGAGAGAAATTTGGAGAACTAACAGCACTCTCCACTTCCATGACCACATCCGAATTTCCCTGCAAGGACTCTTTGCGGGCTGGAGCTACAGAGGTGGGGGCCTCCTCTTTTGACACCTTATCTCCTGGAATATCTGCTTTTGAAACTTTTGAGCCGTTAGACATTTTGATCTTCTTCTTGACAAAGGGGGTTTTGGGTTGGAGTGCAGTGAAAACCTTCTGGACAGAGTCAAATATATACGTCCCACCTTTGTTCCCATTTTCATTGGCAACCGGCCCGCTAGTCACAGCCGAAACTGCTCCATTTGACATGGGCGCTGGGGTTTCCTCCAGCTGTTCCGACATGGGCTCCTGCAGCCTTTCCTCAGACTCCACAGCTACTGCATGGTGGTTCTCCTCATTCCCCTCATCCTCCACGGAGTTTGGCGCACTCAAAAAGGCCTCCATTGCTGAGCGCCGTTTCCTCTGTGAGCGGTCTGGGCTGATGGTCCGTAATGGCTCCTGGTTTTCTTTACCTTCAGCTTCCCGGTGTTTGTTCTCAGCTTTTTGCTTCAGCTTGGCAAAGTAGCGCTGGTGGATCTTGAACTCATTCATCTCGCCAACCTCAAGAACCCCGGAGCAGGATACAATTCCTTTAGTGTTGCTGGCTGATGCCTGGTATATAGCTGCATCCTCCATAGTGCAACTGTATCAGGGGACAAACTCTGGATTAATGGATTTGTATGTGTGAGAATGCAGTGGCACTAATTTTCTAAAATTATTTTATAAAACGCAAATGGCTGCCCTATACATATTTATATATAACTGTATACCCAATGTGAGATCACACATATATTTCAAAATGCACATACTTGTAAATATGCAGGGAATGGTTTTGTCCATTGCGGAATATTTCATATTTAGGAAGTCCACAGAATCTGTCCAGCTGGATGTCATCCTTATACCAAATAACCTGGGGGGTGGGATATCCTGAGAGGAGGAGAGAAAGTCTTGAAAGCCTTTGTCATACTATTTCTACAATTTCAAACCTGTCTGATTGTGTTTTTTGCTCATCTTTGTTCATGTTATTAGATTAGATTTTATTAGATTCCTATCTTGTTTTATAAATTATTTGTAACGAGTAGTAATAAAAAGGGGGGGTAAACACACAAACCGCTCACTCACACACACACAAGGAGATATTGATCCCATATATATTTTCAATAGACTGCATTCAGCATTAGAACACTTTTCTTACTCTGAATACAAGCTATTACTTGATTATTACAAGATAGATAGTGTAATAGAGTGAGTCGAATCTTAGAGCAGACTTTACCTGTAACCACACAAGAGAACTTCACATTGCAATTCTCCGACACAGCTTTTGACTTCAACGTTGTCTGAAAGGATGGCTGTGTTTCCTCTGTTAAGTGCGCCATCACACTGCAGAGTGTGCTCCTGTGGGAAGAAAGGGGGGTTTGGCATCAAATCTGAAAATGTGGAGCAATGTGATTCTACATCACAAAATCTGTGGTCAACAATTGATTTCAGTGTCAATTACTGATGCTCTTAGATATCATCACTTCACAAACAAAATGTTGCACTAAGCAGTAAGCACATAATCAAACATAATCGGCAGACTTTCTCTCATTCATAAATGACTTGAACATCATTTATCATGTAATAATGCACCACATGCTCCATACAGTGCATTTATGTTATAACTGAAAAAAATCATATATCAAAAATCAATAAAAAATATTATATTGCAGATTTTGTTTCGATTGTCTATTCTGTTGCTTAGTTACATAGTAACAATAATCTCCCACTCTAAATGAGAGGACTTTTCCTTTCAGAGGTCTGATGAGTTCACATAAATTAATTACAGAAATTACAGCCATAACCATAAATATTCACTGCAGATTAACAAGCAATTACAGCAGTTTGCAATGCGGGAAAAACCTTATGTAAAATGATTCTTTCTGAATGATGAACACATTATTGTGATGTTATTATATATCTCATGCAACGCCATGTCTGGTGTTGACTTCCTATTCAGTGTTGGGTCAGTGCGTAATTAAAAGATACTGTTAGGCTGACCTGCATGCTAAAGTAATCCTGTTAAAACAAACAAGACAAGTATGCTAAATAGAGTCACACTACTGTAATAAATAAATAAATAAATGAATACATGAATAATAAAAATGCTTGAATAAGGCATTTTGGCTCCATATGTTAAAAATGGAAAAATTGCACAATTGGAATTTAGCTTAAAGGAGTTTAATATTTTTTCTTAACAAGATCATTATCCACAATTTTGCAAATGTAACACAAGCCACATTTTGGGATTTAAGCAAATATGTCACTGCATGTCAATACAAGAAATCCAAACAACAAAGAACCCTTTTTTTAAGGAGACCTACGATTTTTTTTTATTCCATAAAAAGGAGTTCTATAAAAGGGCCCCTTTGATGTATAAATGAGATGCAATTAATTAGAAATTTGTTTACACTCCAGTGACTATGTAACGCAAATAGAAGTAACAGGCCACGGCATTTGTCTCCAGTTGAGTACATCTGTTAAAAGCAGTGAGACCGTGTTCATGTCTAACTTTTCAATGGTTAGTCTTGGATCTGTACCTGTTTTCTGGCCTGACATTAGAGAGGTAGCTGCAGCCCCCCAGCCGGCTACTCCCACTGACATTATTCCCGTTACTGGATCTTCCATTGCTGAAAGAGCGTTCCATTGTCCTGCGTGAACCCATTTCTCCCCAGATCAAGGTATACTCGAGGGAAAAAGGTGCTTCAAGTGATAATACAAAAAAAAGTGTTATCTTTAGTTTCCTTAATGGCTTACAGAATCTAGAAGAGAGCAGAGGGGAAAACATGATTTGGACAACATGACAAGAGGCAAGACAACAACATTATATTCCAGATTGTTTTCTGTTTGACTCCAGGTTTGCAATTGAAAAAGCTTTTACAAGTGATGCTATTGTTACAAACTATTGTGTATGTTAATTCTATGGAAGATGACCAGCAAACAAGCTATTTAATGTAGATAACTCACCATTCACAAGTTTCTTTCCCTCCTTTGACGGATACCCCACGGCTCTGACTTAAGGCACTGCAATTTCCAATCAAACATGAGCATGCGTAGGCTGCTGGACTATTTATAGTTGGCCTGCAAATAGGCGCAACAGCACATCACTCTTTCCCAAACTTGCCTTTAGACCACTTTACAAGTTACATTGTAAGAGCAGCAAAACAATGATAAGTCAAATAGTAAGCTGGATGTAGGGTCATCAAAAAAGATACTTTTGAAGAGCAAATTATTCACAAGGAAATACAAGGTCATCCCAGATTTGGTCGTTCCCTAAATAGGAGGAGAGAATGATTTAAAAAAAAAAAAAAAAAGAGGAAAAAAAGTCAAGAGTTTTCAAGAACTGTTATATAGCGTAACAGAGCATTTGGTCCCCAACTAGACTGCTCATCCTCACAAACTGAATGTTGAGTTCTCAACTGTGGCAAAAAATCATTTGAGCCCCTCTGTCAGAAGGATGACGCCATCATTTTTAAGACCGTTCATATGAGCGCTGCATTCTTCAGGTCATCTGCCTCCACAGGGTTATTTTCCAAACATAAAAGTGTCGAGCCAAACCCTTGTCAACAAATGCCTCGTCTAAACGTGTACAAGCACAACAAACACTGTGCAGCAGTACCCTCGAAAAAACTCTGTTTTTTGAAGATTAAAAATACACATTCATGACAACATATGATGGGGAAGCCCACCGAATTCTCTGGCACACATTGTCCTATCGCCGACAATCGCTTTGGTTCCCCAGAGGAAACACAGTATGAATAGAACAGCCTTATATAGACAGATCCCACTGCCACACAGCTCTTATCTTTACACAACCATGCCCACTGGCACGTACACACACACACAAACACACACTCTCTCTTTCTCTCTCTCCCCGCTCCTCTCACACACAGATTGTGCAGTCATAATAGTAAAGGGGCCGTTTTTTTGCTTCATGAACAAATGTAATGCTGAAAAAATGTGTCCTGTTAAATCATCTCTTCCCTCAGTTAAACCAGAAATCAGAGGGGGTTGATAATGTAATACCATGATTATCTGCTTAATTAACTGATTAATCACGACCCCTTATAATGTCACCTCTTTCCTGATAAACAGACCGCGCGGATCCTTTCAACTCTTCTCCAAACAGATATGAGCTGACACCAGAGGCGTTGGGAATCACAACATCCTGAGAGTATATTTGCAAAATCCAGTTCAAAGATATAAGGTTTCCACCATTGACGGTTGTATTACACATGCCAGTGTGTAGTCCGTCCAGCTATTTAAATTTTTTTTTTACTCCATCAATCCATCCATCCATCAAATTAGTCAGCAACTTTCTCACTTTCCACATTTGTTGCCAGAGCAGTTGATATACGGCCTCCACTTTACGACCACAAGAAGCTGGAGGATTTGATTTCAAAATAAGAATCAAAACAGACATGTAAACGATGGGATAAAAATGCAACAGAAATTCATGATCATTTTATAGGGCTCAGGGGGACCTTTTGACCAAACAATTGATACACAGGACAATGTTTCCAAAATAATTCAACAGTCTCAACAATCACATATTCACTATTTCCCACTGCCATTGTTCCATCACCACAGTGAAAATATAAACAACCTTGATTTTTCCCTTTAAAACATGGTAATTCACATGACAAGGGCTATTGTCACTAAGGAAAAGTCATGTCCCCATGAGACCGTGTGAACTGATTGATGTGCTCACGAACCACTCACACACACCGATGTGGTATACATGCTGCCAGAGAGGCCTGACCAGTAGCCAGCTCTCTGCGGAGGAGCTGATGAACACAGTTGCCTCAGCATGATCAGGATATTCTAGACAGGGTGTGTACACAGAGATCAAAGCAGCGGGTGTGGACACCCCACAGCGGCTGGGTCATGTGACCATCTGACAACGTATTCCCTTATGCCCGTGAGTAAACCAGTAGCTTGCGAATGTCGTCCATACACAAGCGAATATGGTGTTAATGTGCAAAAATGTTCTGGGAAGAAGTAAAACCACTTTGTCTCACTCCGGTGTCAGCAACAATGAGATCCAACAAAAATAGAGAGTGATTCCTTCCATCCCTGCAAATCCAAATTCAGACAGGCACTGTTGGGGGGGGGGGCATGATTTCAACATTGCATGTGCATTGCCTCATGCTTTTCTATGTATAGCCTTTCTCAAAATCCCGTTGTGGCTGAGCCTGGCAGATTTGTGGAAATTATGCTCACTGATATCACTCTTTCTGCTTTTGTTTCCATCATTATCTAACTTTTGCAAACATAAATAGCAAAAGTAAGCAAGCAAAGGTAAATGGTGACGTTTATTCATTAGAAACAGAGTGGTAATGGATGGGCCAATAGGAGGTGTGTGTGTGCGTGTGTGTCTGTACTCGCTTATGTCCACATTGGGGTCACGCACTTGACTTAAGACCAGTTGATTGGGGACGGCATGTGCAATTGGGGACAAAGTCCATGTCCCCTATTGTTAAAACAGTGATTTTGGGTCAGTGGTTAGGGTTAGGGCTAGGTTGAGGTTAGAATATGGTTGAGGTTAGGGTTGGGTTTCAGAGAACAGAAGGTCATATGGACATGGGGCCAAGTTCTACCCATGGGTTTTTGGGCACCCCGAGTGCAATAACCTGGGTCCTGAGCTCCTACAACCTTGCGTTCTGGAGATACAGCCTATTTATGATTGTGTGAACTTGCGTATCTCAGCACTGGAGGCTCCTAGAGCCTCGAGACCAAGCCCAGTGTGTTCGGCAGCCATGAATATATGGGGGTAGACGCTGATTTGATGTCTTTAGCACATTTGCATCTCAAGTTATGGCGAGTCTTTCCAAGTTAGGGTTACCATAAGTGCAATGACAGGGGGTCAAATGTCATGTCCGCAATGCAGTGTCGTGGAGACTCAGGACCAATACCAGCGCGTTCAGGACATCCTAAAACCTGGGGTGGGGCACTGTTTGCAGGCCTCTAGCATTTTCTGGTCAGGAGCTACGGTCAGTCAAAGACGTACATTAATTCCTAGGTAGGGTTAGGGTTAGAGAACCGAAGGTCGTAGAGACATGGGGCCAAGTAAGTCTCCAGAAAATCAAAGTCAGTCCCCAAATATAGGGTGAAAATGCCGAAATACCCCAAAAGTGACTTGAGCGAGTATGTGTGAGTGTGTGTGTGTGTGTGTGTGTCCGTGTGTGTGACAAAAAGGTAGGAATATGGCTGGACAACTGTCAGCTCTTTAGTTTCACAGGGGCATTTATTTACCAGCCAAATGGATGTCCAATAAATACTGACCTTTCAGGATGTAGCCATGACCCTTTCACTCAACGCTTCCACTTGTTTTCCTTCTTTCTCTGAAAAGCAACTAAAAGCAGACTAAAATTGTAAGCATCTTCCTCTCCGTGTCCATTTTGGTCCACTGGAAAACTCCCTGTAGCCTTCAGACAACAACTTCCCTGCAGTCTTGTTCCCGATGTCAAAATAGATATCAATGATGTTGCCTTTTTCTTAGACATATCTGTGCTGTTGCCGGTTTTGCTATGAAAATTTGCTATGAAACAGGATTGTTTGTGCTGTGTTGATAGAGAGTAGTAGAAAGAAGAAAGAAGAAGAAAAAAAGTTTGTGTGTTATGAAATGACACCTTGTGATTCCCACAGTTTTAAATGTAAAGGGATGGGTGATCTTGTACGGGTGCAAGATGTTTCTCTTTAAAAAGGGAACATGTAAAATGCACAAATTAGCGGTTCGCTTGTTGCTGTGGCGTAAATGAAGTTCTGAGATAAATTGCTAGTGTTAAAAGTACATGAAACACCAGCTGCACAGGGACAGACTGTCCTAATCCAACTGGGGTGTAACGGCAGTCAGATCCAAGATGTTTCAAGTAAGTGAGGTGTTGACACGGGCAGACACGAATAGAGGTGCACCGAGCAGGAGAGTTATCACAGGGGAGTTATGAATGCAATTTTT
>CAESWR010000361.1:500936-518706 GCA_903171835.1 Mullus surmuletus
TTTCACTTTCATTTTTCTTCTTTTTCCCCTCTGTGACTCGAGCAGCACTGCAACTGAATAGATTAATGAGCTTGCCCTGACTCAACCTGACACAGCAAAGACGTGCCCAGCGTTGCAGGATGCTCGAGGCATTTCCCTGAAAGCATTGGCCAGTGCTCATCCATCAAGGGGTTAAAGGTTTTGAATATGGGACCCAATAATAATTAAAGTGAATTTATTCCTGTGTCTCACATTTGTACTTGCTCCATTCGACAGCAGTGGCTTTTGCATAAAACATGTTGTCTCGTCTGCCACCCCAGAAACCTGTCTCCTATTTCCAAACTCTGTTTTCCTCTTGCACAACATGCAACCTGCTTGCAACATTTCATTGTGGGAATTGGACAGCAATGCATAAAATCCCTAAAAGCAAAATAGAAACGCTGGAAAAGGAGAGAGATTGAGACTGTTGCAGGGTCTATCTGTAACCAAGACAGGAGGAGGCGTAGGCCAAGAGGATAATAATAAAAATCAAATAAAACTCTACGTCTGTTTTTACTCTTTAGGAGGAACATGTAATTTTCATGTCACGTCTGATTGATTGCTTCCTTCATTCATCAGCTTACACACCTCAGCCGCTGCTCCACCCTCAACATTTGGCTCATGCTGTTGCAGGAAGATGTCAAATGTGGAGCAGCGGATTAGGAGAGCGAAGGTATATTAGCGCCTCAGCATTGGTTGCTATCAGAGGGGCAGAGAAATCCCTCTTACCCAAGTGGGGGCTTTACGGTGAGGAAATCTTCGCAGGAACATGAGAGCGGTCTCCCGTCCTCATTGGAGTGGTCTCGGCTCTCTCTCCCTCTTTTCTCTCCTCTTTTATGTTGAACTTGAAAGGCTTAGACAAGAAACGCAGCTAAATCCAGGCGAGAGGAAGAGTTTGGCGGTGATTGGGCCGACTGAGGACGATGGAAACAGTGAATTTGAAAAACAGTGATGTGATTTCGCTGGTGAGCTTAATGAATTATTAATGATTCGGGTCCTTCAGGCCAAAATGCTGATATTTAATCACCATACTAATGATGTTTTCACAGAGGTGCTCTTAATTATTGGTGTGTGTTTGTGTACAAGTCAGTGTTAAAGAAGCTGTTCACTTTTCTCTTTTTGTTGCTCCCTTCGCTGTTAGAGTGTTCATGTTAATTCCAGCATGAATAAAAGATGGCACCAAAAAGTGTTTCGGGTGTCATGTGTCCTCTGGGGTACCAGTCGGGTGCTTCGTAAAGAAAAGGCAAAAAGCTTTAATTACACACAGATGCTGACGTTCTGTAGGGCTTCCTGCTGGCTCTGCACATTACAGACAACAGTATCGTTCACGTTTGTGTGTGTGTGTGTGTTGGCATGTATGAGAATGCTAGCTTACATTGGATGAGGGGAAATAGGGGGTGGAAAGGAAGACATGAAATGATAGAGACGCCTATAACGACTTGTAGACTTACAATGGCAACACACACTAACTATGGTAATGACTCTGCGGCAGAGTGACTAAATGCAACTGCAGTGATGTTTCAGAGAAGACAATCAATGTTGGTCTACACAGTATTTTTTAATGGAGCCAGTGAACAATGTGATAAGTGAAACAGTCAACCACCCGCACAAAGCTCCTAATTTGTTGCTCAGCAAATTATACCTGAGAGCTGTTTTTTTTAACCTGTCTTTTTTCCTGTGTAGTTCTTACGAAGTACTTAGCAGATTGTATCTGCGTCCGAGTGGTCATTTGGAAGCCGCTGCGGTCTGTGGTGTGCGTGCTTAGGTTGTAGTTGTCTTGTTGGTGGTCTCTTGGGAGTGTGTGTGCAGTGCTCTTCATGCTGAGTCAAAGAAAGCCATGTGCAACTCAGTCCATGTTTATAATACAATGCAATTTGTGTTTTCATGGCAAGAGATGTCGTGTTGATAATGATGGCACATAAGAAAAAAGTCTGATATTTATTCACCATTTCCCCTTCTCATCCTAGCCAACCTGACCTGATGTCGGCTTGCTAAAGGAGCTGCCCCCTATTGAGAAGTTGAAGTAGCAGCCTCTCGCCTGCAGCTCTCAGTGTAACCATTACTGTAGCTGCACCCTCTTGATTCTTTACTTTAATATTTCCACCTCATCTACTGAATTGAATACTGAACTGACATTTTTCTTCCCGAATGATCGCAGTAAGTGCCTCCATTGTTGTTGAGTTTTACCAACAAGGACCGTGCCTTTAATGGGATGGGTTTGACAAATTTATTGAGAAATTAATCAACGGGTGAGACTATGGGAATCTTTGTAGAGGGTCCCGTAAACAGACGGGTATATGACTGGAAGATGAAGGGATTGAGGGATGGCACTGTTAACGAGGGCGGAGCTAAACTCGACTATAAGCTTTGTGTGACTTGCATTTTGCATTTGTCCCACGGAAACAGATTGTTTCTTCTTATGCCCTTAAACTTGCTGTGTCAGCTTTTTAACTGCAGCCACATGAAAAAAAAAATCATGTTTATTGTATCAAATCAGAGTGCTTACTATAAGCAAAGCATTAAGATTCAGTGATACTCCCTCCTCACACACAAGTGACTGTGCTGTGCAGCAGTCAGCAACTTTTTGGTTTTGTACTGTCTCCCTTTTTCTCTCTCTCTTCTCTCTCTCTCTCTCTCACACACACACACATGCTCACACACACGGTCCTTTGTCTCTAATTCATAGTTATTTATAGTTTTTTGTTGTTGTTTTTACTCCATCCAAAGTACCGCTCTTTATCACGTAGTTTTGCCTCAGGAAAATTTCGGTCACTAATTTGAGTGTAACATAGCTTTAGTCACAAATCTGGAAAACAAACAATCAATAAAGCATTTTCTCTTCCTTACTTGCCATTTTTCAACCTGCTTGTATTTCCAGCGCAGTTTCACAGCCTTGTTTCCATTTTTTTGTTTAAGATGATCGACCTAAAAAAATAATTTACAATGAATCAGACAAGATGCCAACAAAGACACAACTGCTACTCCTCTGTGGGTGTTGTGAAGTCTGACTGAATAATACTTACCAATTGGGCGCTGTGCATCCTGGCTGGAGCTGCGTACCCAACTGCTGCCCCCCACTACCCCCCCCCCCCTCCAGAAAGCTTTCCAAACCACACGTGTTCACATAGTATTATTTGGCAGTTTCAGCTCTTTTGTCTGGTGTTGAAAAATTGGAAGCCAATGTGGCAAATATGGAGAACTCAGATTCTGCTCGCCAAGTGGCTGCAGTTAGCAAAAAAGAAACTGGTACACCAGATCGTGTAATAAATGATAAGAAAAAAAAATAACACCTCATCCCACAGCATCACAACATATCCTCAGAGGCCACAGACCCTGAGAAAGTCTTGTATCATCCCTCCATCCACGGCAACTCTACTGTTTTCAGCCTCTCCGTATTCGGCTGTGGCATTGTTTCCCTGAGCAGAGTTAACCTCATCTGCCAGGACACATCAGCTTTTTTGGTGCTTGAACCATGAGCTAAAGTGATGTGAATGAAAGTGGTGAAGTTCTGTCCTGGGAGGAACGTAGAAACACAAGTAAAACCAACCTCTTTCATCTCTCAGATGATTGGATTCAAGCTTGCCATTTGAGAGTTGTACCGGGGAAAGATTGAAACAGTGGCTGCAGTTTGCACTGATTTAAATTCCATCTAAGCTTGTTTTCACTGCACTGTGGAAGACAGACTGTTGACATGCAGCTTCTGTTAAATCACTTTGCTTGGTCATGTCTTTTTTGTAGACTGAATTTAGTGACTGTTCCACAAAGTACTTCAAAAGAACTTTTCAAATTAAGATTTACAAGGTCCGTGGGGGAAGTTATGGCTCATCTGCATGTGCTTCTATGTGATGAAAACATTTAAAGCTGGGCATTCTTAAAAACAATACCCATTTATTGTTGTAGTCAACTTTTCTAAAAAATGAATGTAGCCAACAGTAAAAAACAGAATGCAAGCACAGATTTGCTGAGGTGATTTTTCACAGGGACCTGGCATGTTGGTTGTTGCAGGCGTCTCAGACAACTTGCCAAGTGCTTGTGTGTCTGTGGGGGTCTTTCCATTTGTTACAGAGCACCTTACTATCCTTGTTCCAGAAGATAATTGTTTCTGACTGTCTGTGGAGTTTGTTTTGGCTGCAGGATGCACCTCTGATGCCTCTCTCACTGAATGGAAACTCGAACAACACCTCCACCACGTGTCACTGTTGCCTGCACACTGCTATCGCTCTCTCCGGGCCTTCAGTTGTTTTGCCTTTCTAAGTTTCTGCACACCTTGAAACCATATATTGGGGCTTCTTGTGAAAGAACCAGCACATACCAGATGCAGATAATTGCAAAGTGATACATTGGACACAGGTCTAAGAGGGAACGTGAGCTGGGTTTAGACCGTCGTGCGACTGGTTAATTTTGCCCTACGGTGATGTGTTGTTGAACCAGTAACTGGACCTATATAGCACTTTGGTCCACTGTTGTTGTTTTAAAGTGCTTTACAAATTAGGTTGGATTGGATTGGACACAAACATGTCCGTAAGGAAAGCATTTAAATGATGCAGATCTATAATTTCACATTTGATATGTTAAAAGAATACCAATACCTGTGGTATGTGTGGGGGACGACTGGTAGGTGCAATGACCCGATTGTATTGCCAAAGACACACATGGCCATTGGGTTTAATCCCTGATTGAAACCATCCTGCAGTGCTTCAATTCTTAGAAATCCAGACAACCTCATCAAAAGTGAGGCGGCCTCGTGGATGAGGGAAGAATAGTGTTATGATGTCCACTAGGGGTGTCACAATTCTACAAATCCTCGATTCGATTCTCAAGTTCGATTCTCCGACACATTTGTAATGACACCAAATCCTAACTTTGCATTATTCTGTTGCTGGCACTTTATCTTCTCTACTAACATTTAGAAAAAGATCAAGTCACTGTTTTCCCCAAATTGCTGAGTAACCCCTCTAAGAAGATTTGGATGGTACAGCATCTCACTTGTTGGAAATTTGGTATGAATAAATCATTAGCTGTCAAAGAGATTAAATCATATCAAATCATGAGGATGGCAGACCAAGTATTCTCATGCTCCAGCTGCTTGGACAATTTACATTTGACTAGGATATCAGAGTAATCCAGGGACAGTTTGAATTGGGCTTGTGATATGTAGAATCGAGTGGACATGCCAATGCAGTGAGAGATGCAGCGTACATTATTAAAATGATTCTCCTCCATCCAAAAGAATGGATACACCTTGAATCAGAGCAGTGTTGCGCATTCGTTACGAGCATTCTCTTTAACCGGAGGAATGCCTTCAATGACCATCATTAACAGGGCATGGCCGTCCTGTGTCCCCCGTCCTGCCATTGTCCTGGCCGGTCTGGAGCCCCCGATCACACGCGGCTACACCTCTCTTTATAGCTCGGCTCCTCGGTCCGCAAGTCTGCTGCGGTCTATTTTTAAACACTTGCTATAGCGGAGCAACTGTATGTGCGTGGAATATTAAGCACCCTCCCCTCTATCTTGCTCTCACTCATCTGCTCTCTAACAGCGGGTAACTGTAGTCATCATCGGCTCTCTGCCATACGCAGACCACTGCCTACTTCAGTCAAGTGGCTGCCATAGAGCCCTCACTGTTTTCCTTGTGTCTCCTACCTTCCCCTCTCATGCACAAATACGTCATCTTCTCCTCTGTATCCGTCTCTCTCTCTCTCATCCACCTTCCACCAGCCCTTTAATCTTCCCATTTTCTGTTTGTTGATCTGAGTTTCTTCATCCTCGTCTGGCATGCAAAGCAGAGTCATCAGCAAGCAGCCAGGAGGAACAGACCGTGCTGCGATCTACTGAGCTGCCGTCTTATACACACACTTATACACAGGCAGCGCAGGTCTGCCTGCCCTGTGGGAGCTCTTTGTTCTTCCTTACACTTTCTCTTCATGTCTCTCAGCAGGTGGACGGCATGAGAATGAGTCACTGATGATGAGGCCTTCAGGCTGGGATATCGTGTTCGATATCTGCATTGACTACATGTAGCTGTTGACTTCTCTCCAGCATAGTGTGCCGAGTTAAAATTAGATTTCTATTTTCAGTGTTTATGTACCCAGCAGAGGGTTATGTTTGTGTTTCAGGTGGAGTCAAGTCAATTTTATTTATGTAATTCAACCACCCTGATAACAGAGGTTTTTTTCTTTTCACAGAACAGGTCGAGACTTCGTTGAGGTTGAGATCTTCATGCAAATCTGACTTTCAAATTACAGTAAAGATCAATTTCGCATTTTCGCATTATCGCTTTATGTCGCTGTTCACCTCATTATGTGGAGGCACTGTCAGTGTGCCTTCCTTTGGAAGGAATTGTATTTTAAAAACAATGGCCACTGTCCATTTGCTGGTTTTAAGTAGGTATGTGACAGTCATGTGGTGTTTGGAGGCATTTAGAGATTTTTGAATTGGACTATATGGAGTGCACTAGACCTGAAAATCAAATATTCCTTCTGGCTTGGGAGTAGGGTTGAATGCAGAGCTTAAAACCCCTTTTCTTCAGCCTGAAAACCCACTTCAACATGTCACCAATGGGCCCCTGTCGA
Organism: Mullus surmuletus; assembly: GCA_903171835.1. Classification (NCBI taxonomy): domain Eukaryota; kingdom Metazoa; phylum Chordata; class Actinopteri; order Syngnathiformes; family Mullidae; genus Mullus; species Mullus surmuletus. The sequence goes on from CAESWR010000361.1 coordinate 507,527, forward strand.
CAATGGGAAATGACCTAATTGGCATTTCTACCCGGATAAAACGACTGCAACTGATACAGGATTTTAAAGGAATACAGGGCAATATTTTCATCCGGGACACAAGGGCGCATCGTGTGTGTGTGATGCACAGCCACACGAGTACACATGAGAAGGGGGGTTTGGAGCAATCGATGGCGGGCGGGGAAAGAAAGGGGGGGTTTGCGATCACGTACGGTACTATGGCGGAATTGCTTTACACAGGCAGAGAAGAAGCTCCCGGCTCTGATGAAACACGCACGTAAAATGAATAAAAATGAAATAAAATGTTGCCTTGTATTACTTTAAAATGTAACACCTGTATTAACGCATTGATTTACCTTTGCATAACGTGTCAGTGACAAATTCCATCCACCTTTGTTCCATCAGCAGTTGGATATTGTTTGTGCCCACTAAGTTCCTCTTCTGCTTTTAATATCCTGCGAACAGAAAGAGTCTTCTTCCTGTTCTTCGTGATTCTAAGCACCTTGGTGTGGTTTAGTGCATTGCTGCCTCCCCCAGATAGAATAGAATAGAATAGAATGGCAGTTGGTCTCTACATGTGGAAATGAATGAATGAAACCAGGTGGGAACACACACAATCAGTGCTGCCCCCTTTTTATCAGATCACTCAAGATGCATTTTCAGACCAAGCAGGAACGGGGCCCATTGTTTACTGTGTTCCTGCCCACTTCATCTGTATGATGATGTACCAGAGGCGAAGAAACAGCCACGCAGCTTGTCTGCTGGCAGTGGGAAAGGAGTTGCGTGCAGATTGTAAACCCTTTTACCTTCATTGAGAAAATAAGCTTTTTACACTGATTTAGATGGGGAAACAGGAATACGTAACGAAAGGTCTTGTTCACAAGTGAGAGTGAAATGGAAAGCGAGTTAGACATCCAGTGATGTGAGCATGTCGTGATGGAGAAGGTCTGAACTGGCAAAACTCATTTTTTTGAGCTTGTTTGCATTTCCTACCCCATGGTCATCATCTATATTGGCTAATCTGGTTGGTTGCTGGGATTAGTCATAGCGATAAAAGCTCTGCCATGGGGGGGGCGTTCTGAGTATGCCCTCTGCTACTTATGTATTGGAAAAAGTCAGGTAAGGTAGTCTCCATCTGATCGGGATGCTTCCTTTCAGGGATGTTGTGGGCACACACCGAAGGCCAGACCCAGAACTCACTGGAGAACCTACATAGTCCTTCTGCCCAAAGAACACCTTGGACTCTCTCATAAGCAGCTGGCAGGCGTTGTTGGTTTTGGGAACGTATGAGGCACCTTGATGAGCCTGCAGATACCTCGACCCGGTTCGGGATCAGCAAACGTCAAACATCTGGTGGCCACGAAAATGGAAACTGGTCAAGATGAAGCCTGCATCCCTTGAAACCTGCTGATACGAGCAGCTGGTCAGTATTTCTGATGGTTTCATATTCAAATTCAGCTTAGAAACTCTTTTGTCTGTCACAGGTGCACACAGACACATGAATGTATGAGCCAAATTAAACATGCACGCTCGACACACAAACCCGTGCCTTCGATCATTAGTAGCTCGCTCGGCAATGAATCTATTCCAGAGATATTTTTCATCAATCACTGCATCTCCATTGGTCACAGTGTGAGCAATGGATTTGGACACCGACCGGGAATCTAATCGGTTAGATTGGCACTCAGCCCTGATGTCTGTCAAGTTGGAGAGAGGCAGACATTGCACAGAAGAGTGTCGCTCTCCTGTCAGACCCTGTGTTCTTCTACAGCATTTCGGAGATTTTAATCTGTTTTAAAAGATCTTTTTTATGGTGAACGCATCAACTTTACCCAAATCGACCAGTCAGATAGCATTAATCTGCTGCCGATTATGACAGGTAACAACCAAATCAGTTTTGTGAGTCTTTGTCTGGCTGCTATCAGATGGACCTCCATTGGTACATTTATCTCTGCTGTGGGTGATTTTCAAAGTGTTCATTTTCCTATTTTTTTTTTTTTATCAGTCCAAAGAGAAGTGAAGAAACATTTTTGCGAGAAAAACATACGAGACCGACTACCTGCAGTACAGGTGGGTTAATATTAGCTCCAGAAAATTATAGCTGGAGAGCTTCGCTCCTCAGGTGAAGAATCAAGTGAAATAACTCATCCCTGAATTCAGGGCAGCGGTTCGACTTCACTTCACACTCTATATTATGTTTTCATGGCCTTTTGACCCACTGCATCATGATGTTTCCACCTTTTTGCTTGGACACTGTAGCCGTGCTTGGTGGATGAATTGGTGCGAAATGCTTCAGAGCATATATTTCCTCTGAAACGGCTTCATGCATGTTCTATTCCTGATAGAAAAGGATATTTCATTTGTTTCTCTCGGTTAGTTTCCAAGCATGAGGTAGCAAGAGAGGGCTCTACATTCTATTTTCATGTTTTTTGAAACAATCCCCAGTCCCCTTTCCTCCCTTCACTTTATCTCCTCAGATTTCCTCAGCATTTCTCTATCCATCGTCTGCGCTCTGCCTCTGCATGGAATCTAGATCATCAAAATCAAAAGGAGAGGAAAGTTTCCACCCTCATTTAAAAGAGAAAAATGACTCATGAGTGCTTACTGTAAATGCCAGGTTTCTGTCGTGAGTTCACTGTGAGAACCTTTCTCGATTTACTTTCCCTCTACGTGTGAAGTAAGACAGCAGAGACTCACTTGCAATATTTTTTCTCTTTGTTTGTCGTTTTTTGGCAATTGCGACATCTCCTATGACTGCTTGGGTGGCTAACTTTTTGTTCCTCCTCTTTTGTTCCTCTCATTGATAACCATCACAAGATATTTGCATCCTAAGGCAATGTTTTCCTACTGTGAAGGACATATTCCTCATCTAATGTGTGTATTAGCAGTAAGACTTTCTGATCTTCAAAAGCTTGAAGTCTTTCTTCTGCACATCCAATGATGCACAGGGAGTGAAGTCATCAACGTGTCAGCGCATCGTCTCGTCACAGCCCGCCAGCCCGCCAGCCCGCCAGCCCGCCAGCCCAGTGACTTTCCGCCGCCCTTGGTTTTTTGGAAATGCAAGGGAACCACAGGTCTCCATGGCAACAAGATTATTACATCACTACTCTCCAGCTGCTGTCGTCAGGCTGGTGTTTGGCCAAGCTCTGCGGCAGCCCAACAGTGACTCCACACACTCATCACGTAAACACGCAGCTCCGGCCAAAGTGCTCAGTCTGACTGACAAAGGGGAGCAGCGTCACCGTATGTTCCAACCAATCAGGATTTTGATTGTAGATTCACACGTTCTCATTTCAGGATTGTTGTTCGAAAAGGCAGCTGTTGCAGTGTTTTGTGTGAAGGCAGGAAGACAATGAGTGTTCGGGAACAGTGTGCCACCCCTCTGAAACAAAGTCCCTTGTGAGTGGACAGCTACACTGCAGTAAGATTGGTGCAAGCTGCACATTTTCAGTACTCCACCTCATACGTGAAGGTTTTTGATTGCTTCGCTTTGGTGTTTGATTGTCTGTCTGGGAATTGAAATCATGGTAGCCATTGGACAGCAGTCCTTAATTTGTGTTAATTACTGCATAAACTATAGCATTTTGGTATTCTTGGTAAACATTGTTGTGTATCTTGTTTCGCTCAGAAATACGTACTTGAACCTGGATACTGCTGTTTGCGTATATTTATATACACCTACTACAAATTGAAACGGACTATAAATCGTGATAATAACCTTTTTTTTTCTGTACATAGGACAGTGAGCTGTCTTCACCACTTGCTGCTTTACCCCAGTTTGGCGTTTGCCTCAGGGAAGGTTAGTCCTTAAAACATTTGGCAGTCTTTAAATGGGGTTAACTGCCCCCGTTAGCCCAATTTCTTGTACGCTACGTCCCTGTGGATGCCTGTGATAGATGGCCACACGGAAGCAGCCTAACCTACAGCTGGTTGAGATTTGCACATGTGTTGTTAATGGTAGAACAAAATAATAATTGGGCGTGTTGTTTGTGTCATCTTCAACATACCTTGCTGCGCTTACTTAACCTCCGCTGCTTCCAGCCAGGTTGTTTTAAGTATCTGAAGGTTGAGAAAATGAACTGTGTCCCTTCAGCCACATCATTCATCACCTTGCCATTAGTTCCACAGACAGGACGGCCTATCCCAGAAGGCTTTGTGTACTTCCTGCTTCAGCAGAAGGTCAAAGTGACCTTGCCGCCTGACTGAACTCTCTGCTCTGATGTTGTTCCTTCAGCCAGCTAACATTTATGCGTGCAGAGCTTGCTCTAGGCCCTGGGGTCTCTCTAAGAGGAGTGAGTTCAGGGCAGACAAGAATATCAGGTGAGACTTGAGAAAAAAAATACAGAGACAGAGAATTTCAATAGATTCAGAACAAATGGGTTTTAAACCCCAGGAAAAAGATAGATATACATTTTTTTTTGCCCTTTTTGTCCTTGATAGACCAGTTCCTAGGCAAATCTAAAATAAGAATTCTGATGTCAGCACACATACAGTATATGCAGAACGGTCAAGGGGTGGTGGGGATTAAAAATGTATAGGTGAAGGAAGGTAGTAGATAATGCATCAGAGCGGGAACCGAGGTCCTGACAGATATGCCTCTGGTGTTATGAGAAACTGAGGATGCAGTGAGAGCACAGCATGAAAGTCAGCGAGTAGGGCTGAAGCGGATTAGGAAAATTGGCATGTTTATGGAGGGTCTCTGATTCTCTTTATTTGGCCTTAAATGATTCCTGTCAGCATTATGTCCATCTGCAGAATCATTATTATTTGGCCTCTGCGCGGCCTTGATCCCTTCCAGTTTAAGCCACAGGAGAGAAGACTTAAAAAGCTTGAATATCCTTTTGCAACCCTGCACTTTACCTTGAATCTCATTTCTCATTTCAATGCAACTTACCTGTTCGCAGAAAATCTACGTCAAACCACCAAACAACAGCAGTCGCAGTCTTTAGAGGGCGAAAAATCGCTGCTCCAACGACAAGGTTACAAGACTATTTAGCAATGACGCCACACGCTTTGCGCTTGCTTACCACGGTGGGAGAAGATAGCAAGAAATCCCTTCCGGTGTGAGCTGACCTTTTGTAGTGGGGCGGAGTACTCAGCTCACAGCTGATTTTGTTGATATAAACACTCGACCGCCATGTATGCCTTGATAGACATCCAGGTGCTCCAAGCACCACCTCAGGCGGTCAGGAGAAACGAAATAGAGAGAAGATCCTTTGACTAATTTGGCTGGACAGAACATTTGATACAATTTCTGAAGAATTTATGTGAATTGTTTGAAATTGAACCATCACATGTTATAGCATGTTAAATGAGCAAGCATCTCACACTGTTCACATAGCTAGGAGGGATATTGAAGGTTTTATTGTGGAATATGGTAAGTGCCAACCCAATTACCAAAAAATGTCCCCTTTTGACATCAGTTTACAAAGACTGTCATGACAAACTGTTAAGAAGCAGCAAAGTCAGAGTCCAGGTTCCAGAAAGGAACGCCCAAAGGATAGAATTCCTGAATGAACAAAAATTATGTTATTGGTTACAGTGGGATGTCTCTCTCTAATGATGGTATATCATTGTTTATGTCACTATGTTACTATGTCACCTTGACTGCTTCATACCTTGTGCTTTGACTAGATAAGGAAAATATTAACTTGAAATGAAAACATATATTCTGTATTTATATTCACATCAGGCTTTCGCGGCTGAATAGGCTGCATTGGAGAATGGCACCCTTCAAATTTCCAATGTTTATGATAATTTTGCTTTTTGAGCCCAGTTATCCCAGACCATTATGTCTGCAGGTGATGTCTAGATCTGACTTTATGACAACAATATAATTAAATATATTATTTATCTGATGACTTGACAAAGCTAATAAAGTGCTTACTAGTACATCATTTAGATTCCCGAGATCTCCTCTGTGCTATATAAGCATGGCTTGGCTGTTGTCCCTCATTAATTAGTCAGTGAGTTCAGTATCTCATCTGACTTTGCAGAAAAGCCTGAACCCAGTTTCCACCAGTCCTCCCGCACTCTGATGAAAGGCATCGCCATCCCTCAGCTATCCATCATACTGTGCTAGTGTATTTTCCAGGCTGACACATCACACACCTGAGACCATCAGGCAAGCAGATTGAAATCACTGCTGTTTAGTTACAGTCTCAAATGTACTTCCAGGAAGTGACTGACAAACACTTTAACAAGAGAAGATTGGGAACCATTCTTTTCTCTTTCATATCACGAATGTAGAAGGTAGATAGTTCGCAGTGTATAACTGCCTCAATGCTGCCTCACTCAGCCCAGCTGCCCAGATGGATAGAGTGAGAGAGAGTGAGGGGAAAAAAAGCTAATGATATATCAATATCTTCACTCTCCTGCTCTTATGGCTTTATTTTCATACCGGCACAGGTCTAGTCGAAGCACACTAGCATTTTCATGCTGTGTGCTTTCACCAATTAGGTAGACTGGCATGCCCAAAGATGCAAGTGCTGGCACAGCAGAGGGACTGTTGATGAAGATGTGCCCGGCACAATGTCATCTTGGTGCCAGGAAGGTGCACTGCAATCATGTCAGCTCAGACGACGTTGTCTCACAGCTGATCTAAGGTGAATTTGGAGTGCAAAGACAGACATATGCCACACTTCACATACGGTTTTCACCAAATCAGATGTGGATTTGTCAGGTGAATGTGGCTTCTACGTTGACTGAAACCAGATAAATTTCCCCCAAGAGGCTGCCACTTGGGGGGAAGTAATCGGTCTACCAATGATTGTAAGTTTTTGGTTGTTGCCCAAAGCAAGGCACAATCTAAAAGCCTTGCAGTGAGGGTCTACATGAGTCTTTATTTAAAAGATTCCTAAGTGAACCCACTCAGAGGCATTTTTCTTCTTCTCTCAGGTCTCAGAGTCCAAGACGAGTCCAAGACCCTCATAAAGTGGTCTTGAAATCGGTCTAAGGAGTACTACAACACTACCCGCTATTCATCATATTTGGTTGTATTAATTGCAGTCTTTACAGGATTTATCAATTTCACATATATTTAATATGCAGCAGTGGAACAGTGAGGGAAATTAAGCAACCCAGACATTTTCTCAGATTCTTGGCAGCACGTGTTTGTGTGGAGCTCAGCTTTTTATAGGAAGAGAAACAATCGTCGAGGGGCATTGCAGCTTCTAATTGAAAGTCTTGCACTAGAAGTATCTGTCCTGAATTAAGTGGCGTCTCAGTGGGATTTCGCTGGCTACGTGAACTCAGCAGCAACCCTTCCTTCCATCTTTGGTTGAGCTGCTCAAGAGCCTGGCCATCTCTTTGATGGGTCCATATCTCAAAAAGGTTGGGAACAGCAAAGCCGTTCTGCCTTAATACTCCCTGGAACGCACAAACTCCCATCTCTGTCTGTGAGATCCCCCCTCACACACTACATTTCCGACATTCTTTTTATCCCTTTCATATTCTTCCTGCCGTTGCAAAGACAAACACTCCGGGGAGTGCATTGCTCACTCTCCTGCTGTATTGAAGTGTTTTGGCAGAGTTTTGCACCATGTTAGCGCTGCTCAAAATGCCCTACAAGAGGAAGCTGGCAAGGCTACCGGGTTTCGCTGGGATGGCGCCCTCTGTTCTGAGCCACGTTGGTGCTGATTGGGTTTGTGTTTTCATATGCTGCACACATCACCTTGGGCTGACCTGCAGCTCTCATTAGATCGACTCCCCGTATCAAGCTACACACACGGCCTCAGAATTACTTTGCCGTAAGACATGTCAGTTCGCCAAAGAGCACATAAAACCGTTACAAGGTTACGGGGCTGAGCGATAACTGCAGGGAGACACGAAACATAAATCATCAGTCAGACGATACCCCGCCTTGACCTGTCTGCTTTGTCGGACATCGTGTCAGCCTGTAACGTAAACAACGGGAATCGGGCTTTTTTCCTCTCCTGTCTGCGAGGTTTGTGTGTGAGGAGTGTGTTGTGGAGCCGAGGGCGTGTGACAGGAATAAGAACCGCTCCCGGTTGTCCTCTCAGGGGCTCAGTGAATTTCTGCAGCTCTGCAGCTAATTGTCCCCGCCGCTTTGTGTCGGCATTCTGAATGCGGCGGCAGCACCAGTGTTGTACCTGTCACCAGCTGCTGTTTGCCTCTTGGAGAAGCAGACAGTGCTGCCTCACCTGTGTAGATTTGAAAGGGGTTCAATATAATCAAATTATTTCTTGTTAGCCAGTTATTTATGATGAACCTAGTCTATCGCCTCCCTCTGATACCAGAACCTGTAAACATCACTGCAGTTTAAGTGTTGCACAAAAGTGCTCAGTTGCTTCTGTAAACGCGGTAAACGCACAGACAAAAATAACAGTGCTGGTATGTGATTGATGTGAGGGATGAGAGTTCCTGACCAAAAAGCAAATTGGATATTTGAATGCACAATATATTTTCACATCGTTTCACCAAAGATTGCCTCCGATTAGGTTTCTATGGCTATGTTTACTAACTGAGCAATAGAAACGCGCTACATCAAAACACACCGGGAATGTTTGTCTAGCCGAGCGCCACTTCTGGAACGGATAAAACACGGCAATACAACATCTGTTTGGCTGCAACGTATCCATTCATGTAATAAAAGGAGGGAGGGACCTTCGAAGGTTACTCATGGAACATTCATCAAGGCTCTCCATAATTAATTTCTTAGCACTGTAGACTTGAGCAGCCAACGAGAATAAAAATGTTGACTACAGTCATGTTGAAAGATAAAAACATAATTATACTTAACACATAAGTACAGATTGAAACTCACTTTGCACCAAAAAAAGGAAAATCTGAGTATAATAAATGCTATTTTGCCAATGCTGTGTGAAATGCTGTTATATAAAGATTGGAAACACTTTAAATAGCAATGGTGATATGGCATCTTCTTCTCAGATTATCTGGCCACTACTTTGTGTCAGCCCAGCAATACTGATTACATTCATCAGTGCTACTTATCTCTCAGTGCAGGCTTTTACATACTGAACATGTTTGGTGTTCATTAAAAAGATACTTTGAAAGTAAAAGTGGAACATTTTAATTTCCATCAAAATGTCAAAAGTATGAGTCATATTTGCATCAGACCATTCCTGAAGATGGAATTCTCTGGGGAAATTAACTGAATTCTATTCGGCCAATCCTTCCCTGCAATACATACTGCACATTGTTAAATCACTGCTACTCAACTATTCAGAGTTTTCCTATCCAAATGAGTAATGTGACAGATATGCTATAGGCACACCTGACACTGAAAGCTGAGGAACTGCAAAAGTAAAACACATTCCTGTGACTACAGTAATCATTTTTTTTGAAGAATCTGTTGCCTGTGACAAGTGTAGATCTTTTTTCCTGTCAGTCGCACATCTTACAGACCTTAGCTACAGTGTTGACACAACATGAATATAATTATTTGAAATAAATCACTGATATTTTTCAGATCAGTATAAATGAACTTATATTTCCATAAAACAGTTTAAGAATACTATTATTAATTAAATTGACATGTTCATAATGGAAAACAGATTTGCAAACATCTTTTTGTGAATTCTTCTGCACGGCACACACTGAGTTGCTCCTCAACTCTTTTCTGCTAATCGGATGCAGCAGCCGAATATATTGACTTGATGTGACTGGACTTCCATCACGTTGACTTGACCGGACTTCCACGACTTGGTTTGCAGTAGCTCTTGTCGCCAGAGATATTTGCTTTTCATGTCAAAGATGTAATGTGACAGAGCTGGAGGATGGACAGAGTGGCAAAAAAATACTCGACTCATCTTCACTTGAGCCGAAAATCTAGGGAAGGAATGTCCTTTGCAGCTCAAATGAGTGAATGCTCCAGGTTGACTTGTGATAGGTGGGATGTAATTGCGCCATGGAGTGTTGGATGAAAGCTCAACATTTATGCAGGAAAAAGCATAAAATTAATCCTTGGAAAATGTAGTGTCCCCTTTTTTTCTCATCAAGTATTCTGCTCATCCCTTTTGCATGAGCTGCTAATATGCCTCAGAAGCCATCGGAATGACCTGAGAAAGACAGCGTGTCTTTTCTTTATTTGCTAAAAGAGACAAAGAACAGAGTGTATCCGTTACTTCACCAAAACAATGAACACATTTCATCTTAAAAAGTGCTCCTCTGACAAACCCCAGAAGCCTAGTTGAAAAGGTTATACTTCCAGAGTTCTTCCCTTTAGTGGGCAGAGCAGACATCAGAAACGAGTGTGGAGTTGTGGATAACATCCGAGCGCCAGGAAAGAGAGTCTTTGATAGCGCTTCTTTGTTGTACGGGGAGCGGGTTGGTCCCAAGGAGCTTTCTTGTTCTAAACCTTTGTGTCACAGATTTTAACTGTGAAGCAAAGTTTCCAATCAGTCTTTCTGTTTTTTGGCTTTTTAATGTCCTTGTTGAGGGTAAGGTACCAGTCTTTGTTAAACTGTTTTTGACCACTTTTAGCATTTAGACATTTGATTACATTGTAATAACCAGATTTTTCTGAGCCAATCATTGGATTGATTTGCACTGTTGCATGCATAATGAAGAATTAGATGCAATAGTACTTTATTGATCCCACAATGGGAAATTCTGCAACCCAGCAATACATACCGGTAAAGTATTGGTCCTGAGTCCCTACGATGCTCTGGCGATGACATGACCTTTGACCCCCTGTCATTGCACTTATGGTAACCCTAACTTGGAAAGACTTGCCATAACTTCTGATGCAATTGTGCTAAAGACACCAAACTAGCATCTCTTCCAATATTTCCATGGCTGCTGAACACACTGGGCTTGGTCCCGAGGCTCTAAAAGCCTCCAGTTCTGAGATACACATGTTCAGATGATCACATTTGGGCTGTGTCTTCAGAACGCAACTTTGTAGGAGCTCAAGTTCAATTTCATGACATTTTGAGCATGTTCCGGGGGTGAAAATCACAAATGTTTTTCCGGAATGTTAATAATTTCTCGGGTTTCAAGAGGGCTCTCGCCTTCCACTTGCAGCATGGTGGCTTAGGCCTGCCATGCATAATAAAATGGGGTAGTTACTGTGGTATAGAGTCTAATGGCTGTGATTCTTCTTAATACTTCTTATCCTGTGGCAGAAGGGCCTGTTCAGGGACTCCACAGTGTGGTTCAGTGAGTTAGAGGAGTTATCCATGATTGAAATTTGTATG
>CAESWR010000361.1:532129-546213 GCA_903171835.1 Mullus surmuletus
GGGCTATAATGATATCAGTGCCAGTAAATGATAGCTTTAAACACTTAATATTCAGTGTTTTACCAAGGTGCTTAACGAGGAGGGGAAATAGAGTTTCTAAGTCTAGTGCATGGTGTCTTTCTGTCCAAAAGGCAAGACATGATGTAAGGGAGGATTTGATTGGATGGTTTGAAAAATGACATTTCAGCACGAGTTCATTGTTAAATATACATGTTTGAAGTGTGACACACCAAGGCTACCGGTGATCCATAATTGGTTGCTTGCCATGGAATGCCATGAAACATTTCGGAAGCAGGCACAGCTGTAAAGTGCAGGTACGGAGAAAGGGGAGGGAGGAACAACTCTGAGTAGATGCACAAAGTCACCATCTAATTGGCAGTGGTAGGTGCGAACATGGCCTCTGGACCAGAACGATGGTGATCTCTAGTTTTACCAGAAGAAAATTAGATTCGATTTTGATGGAAGGGGCAGGGCTATGGTGCAGAGATGGACAGTAACCGCCATTGAAAACAGTTAGAGGTGGACTGATACAGATTTTAGCCACATGTGACACACATAGTGAAGGACACATGTGGTTGTGTTGTCTTTGTTTGCATCATCAGCTGCGTCCGTGCTTCAGCTCTTGCTTCTAGTTAGTGTAAGTACATCCTTTTTTGGTCCATTTCCGCTTGTCTTCAATCAAGAAATTGGTGTCATGTTTTCTTGAATCCACTCGATTGTTGGATTTAAAGAATTTCGCGTTGAGCATATATGACTTTTCCATTGGTGACGTGTGAAAAGCGTCATACTCACCAGCAAGAACAATCAATCTCACAAGTGGCCTCCGGCTCTTAAGAAGTGCAAATGGTCCAACACTGGTGTTTCAAGGTCGAATTATTGACTTCATCGTCTCAACAGCAACTCCACTGGTATCCACCTGCGCAATAAATGGCAAAATTGTTAAATGCTGACTGAAGTATTAGGTGAAGGGTTTTTGTGATGCTTTGTTCTCTCCTGAGACTGTTATGACTTTTATGAGCTGCAGCCTCCAAATTCAAGGTGATTGTGACTATTTTTGCATTTGGATGTGTCTAAATTCAGTCTTAAGATAAGAAGTTAATGTGTATTTCCATGCCCATGCTTCATTGCGTTGAGCAGCCGCCTTGTGTGACGTTGCTTAATACTACCTGGAAACTATTTTTAATGAGGCCTCTGAGGCAGAGGTTCGAGTTTGTAGTTCTGCACGCCACTGCCCCTGCTGGTCGCACCTTGACAAGACAGCACACTTACATTAGACTTAGATGATTAGTTGAATCATTTTATCTTTTTCTGTGGTATTTTATCATTTCCAGCAACAAAAACTCCGCAAAAAGTCTACATTTCCAAGGACGAACTGTCTGCACTGCGTCGAAATGACGAAGGCTTTCTCTCATTTTGATCTTACCTCGCCTTTTGCCTACACCTTGTCTCACCGCTTCCCCAGGCCTTTTCTGCGACAGAAATTTCTCAGACTTCACAGATGGCTGCTGCCTCGAGTCGACATGCATATTTGATAGCCCTCATATATCTCCCTTGAGGGTAGTGAAATATTTAAACCCTTTCTGGTGGCCATTTTTACTGCTCAGAGTCTCAAAAAAGTGAACTTCCAGATGAGCAATGTTTTGACGTGACTTTGATAATTTGATAATAGTGTATTTTTTGCTCCAGAGCACAAACTCTATACATGACTGTTGCGTTTATGCACGACTGATTTGCTGCGTATTCATCAACTCGGTGTAAATTGCGACTTAGATGAGGGGCTTTGCGGGAGGAATTGTATTTTCTTCTTCAATGTGCTTAGTGCCTGCATTGCATTAACTCTGTAAACATTATTTCTGTTTCAGCGGGATGCCAAGGGACAGTACCTGTTTGACCTCATCTGCCATCACCTCAACCTGCTGGAGAAAGACTACTTTGGCATCAGATATGTTGATCCAGACAAGCAGAGGGTAATTATTCATTTACAGAAATTTCAGCTGAATTTACGATGAACTTGATTGTCTCAGCCCCACGCCAGGATTTAATCTCCAGTCCTGGCCTGTTTTTGTTAAAGTGCCCAGAGATTACTGTTTGTTATGAATTGGCGCTGTATAAATAAATTTGGATTAAATCAAAATCACTTTGTTTGCGGTCATGACGCCTCTAAAGTGGGCTCGCAGAAACATCTCTGTGTACTGCTGAAACGCCTCACATTGTCTTTAACATTGCTTTCATCAGGGACAGTGTTGGCGCCTCAACCGACCTTTGATATTCGTAAATAGAAATTAATAATTTGTTTTCTGAAATTATTGCACTGCTGTGCACAAATCTGAATTAATTACCTCATATAGGTTATAATATCTGCACTCTGTGTTTAATTATGCAAGCTGGTAAAAGGCCAACGCTTCTGATTGATGCGGCTATGAAACAAACAGAATAAACAAAGTCCTCATGGAATTGGCAAGGCTTGAGACGGCATTTGTTCATTTATGTATTTGAAATGGGTTTGAATTGGAATCAGCTTATCATTAGCTGTGTGAACTCATGATGCAATTTTTTTTTACAATGTGGACATTTTTCTTTGCTTTTTTTTTTTTTAAGATTTGCTTTCAGTTGCAGACAATCATCAACGCATGTGGAATCAGGGTGCCTGCAGTTTCCTTTCTTACTTCAGTCTCCTCTTTATTTAAAGTCGAAGCCAAACAAAACAATTAATGTCCTCAATGAGGGCAAGACAGACATCAGAGCCTTTTTTCACGTCCAGTGTGAAAGCAGTAGTGTGATGGTTCATTCAGAATGAAATAAGTTTGTAATCACTAGCCAGAGCAGGTGCAGAATCGCAGAGCGCAACATGCTATTTTTGTCAGCAGGTCCTCATCTCACTGATTAGAGATGCTCTCTGGCTCCTGATGTTTACTCTGACAGAAATCAGCACTTGCTTGATTGTCTTCCAGGCAGCTTTGCTCCACGTGGCGACTCTATCAGAGGGACTCTAAATGAAAAGAGGGGAAGCAGAGCTGAGTTATGGTGACTTGAGATGCTCAGCTGATAAACAGTCATAACACGGGCTTAACTTTCCATTTCCAAAGTGCGAGTCTTCACCTCGCTCTCTGTCTGTCTATCTCTTCCTTTCAGCATTGGTTGGAGTTTACAAAGTCAATTGCCAAACAAATGAAATGTAAGTATCGGTGAGTTTGCGCCGATTATTGTGCGAAAAATGTCCGTAATCACTGTAAAATAATCGACTTTGCACACCTGTTTCCATGACGCAGCCCAGCCTCCATTCACCATGTGTTTGCGTGTCAAGTTTTACCCACCAGACCCCGCCGCCCTAAAAGAGGAAATCACCAGGTAAGTTTGTGAGATGATCGCAGAGAAAAGTTTAGTTTGGCCGAAGAAGTGTCTTTGCAGGGAGTTTTTTTTCCCTCCCAAAAGTGACATATTTTACATTGTCATGGTTTGATTTGCCTAGATCAGATTAATGAATTTAACACTGAATAAAGGGGCAGTAAAGCCGAACAATGTTTTAATGAAGTCATGAGGAGCAATCTGTCACTGTGACTAAAGTCCTTTAGTCTGACCTTTTCAGCGTCTGAACAGTATCTTGGTACGGTCTCATTTTTCTTGTGGGACGAAACTGACTCTGTTCAAAACACAAAGCAGAAGACACAATCCAAAGAGATAGATTTGGGTTCTTTTTTTTTGCATCTAAACTGTGGACTGACAAATGATGAAATGACACATTATGAATAAACACAACTGAATGCTGCTTCTCTTTTCTTTTTTTCCCCCTTTTTTTTAATAATCACAGCCTTCATCCAATTATTTGCGAGTGATGAAATGAAAGTCTCCTCAATGAATTCAGTGACGATAACAACTCCCATGGATGATTCTATTCCAGCTTTTGTTGTTGTGTTATTACTCATCAAGAACCGTGACACGACGTTTTTGAGGACATGTTTCCAGGTTTAATGAGGAATGAGGGAGTGAAGTTAGATGTGACGGAACTGAGCTTCAGTAGTCGGGTTCCTCCGATGCTTGGATGGCTTTCAGCTTGTAGTTGTGTGAGTGAGCCGAACCAAAGGAGCACATCAAGCGCTTGTGAGCCCCCTCCTCTAGTGGGATGAGGAGCTAAAACCAGGAGAATGAGCCTTTTCCTGCCAAAATTATATCCTTGATATCTCGGTTGCCACCAGCAGGCCAACACGCAACTCGTTTTCATGGCTTGCCAGAAGCCACAAGAAGCTCTGACAGTGGTCCTTCAGGCCTGGCAGGATCAGCGAGCGAGCAGCCGTTACACAAATCAATAGTGCTGATGCTCTGAGCGCGGCCTCGTCACCTTGTGAGGTCGTCGCGTCCCGACACAGGGCAGTTATCAAACGGAGCCTTGAACCCTGGAGGAATCAAAGCAGAGGCAGAGCTTTGAGGGAGAACCGGATTAGTGCCACAGATTCATGGCCCGTGTTGAAATTGTCGGTGTATGACAGACGGGTCGTCCACCTGCTGAAGGTGAGAGACCCAGGAGTGCATCTGATCTGGATGCGCGAACATCTGCTATCCAGCTTGCAGGTCGCTGTGAAAGGTTTCTTTGGCGTTTGTCTCTTTCTCATGGGAGTGGCTGCCCGAGCACCAGTGACGGGACTTTGTCTTTTGGCCAGAAAACTCGTTCTCAGCTGAAGAGGAAGGAAAAGGAGAGTTCGCTTACCAGCTCAGCAGACAGCTGTCTCACCGGGAGTCAGTGTTGGCTCCTCAGATGTGCGCTGCCTTAAGAAGCAGTTTGGTATTCTGCTGCATTCTCTTAGTCATCTGTAACACAAAGAAAAAGACTCTCTGGTTTCCCCTCCCTCTCAGGCTGAGAAACTGGAACATGATGGAAGACCTCTCATCAAGGGTCCATGCAAAATTTCCAAAAACGAATGCAATGATGGATATATGTGATTCACATACCCCATATATACACTTTTATACTCACACACAGATTTTTATGTGCAATTGAAAATCTCTGCATGTAATACAAGCCAAGAGTATATTCTGAGGAAGAGTGTAAATCCCAAATATGAAAAACTGAGGGCTTCTTTAAACGGAGCATCAGCTACGGAAACACTATTGTGTTTCATTTTCTGCATTCAGTTTGGAAGTTAAAGTGATTCAATATATGCATACAGGTTTCGATGAAAACGGGCGAGCTATTAAAAAGAAAAAAGTACATTTCTAGAAGAGATATTATTTGATGTAAAACTCATCACAGCCGGGTGATTGTACTTTCTGAATCAGCGTTCAGTGGAGGTGGCAAACAAAGTCTACAAGTTTGACTTTCCGTCATTTGTAAGAGGTGAGCATGTGGACCGGGGGTCTTTATAACTTCCTCCCCACGACATTGTGTGTGTGTGTATGTGTGTGTGTGTGTACAGTATGACAGCTGAACAAACTGCCTTGAGGAGCGAGCCGGGGAGCTTCTGAGCTCACAGATCCCTGTAATTCACATCCCTCGACTGGTTGCCAGGCAGTGAAATCTCTTATTCACATTCCTGCTGCTCCTGATGGAGCAAAGTACTGGCAACCATCACTCACCGAGCTTCTCCATCTCCTTCCTTCTGTTTTGACATCGGATAGTGAAAGATATGAGGGGGGACGAGTTAGTCAATTGATATATAAATCTTATAAGTCCTTTTTTCTCTTGTCCTAAAAAGAATAGCCATATCTCTATTCTCTCTACACTTTACAATATCCTGTAAGGGCTTTTTAAGTGACAATGTGCTGATCAAATTCATCATACCAATTAAAAGATTAGGCAAATTCGAGATAAGTGAGCGGTTTTGCGGGTTGCAGGTTGCTTTTTTGCATTTTCAAGTGTAAAAGGCTGTGACATTTTCCAGTACTTCACTGTTTATTGCTGTGCTGCTCGGAGAGAAGCAGGGCGGCTCGCCTATGAAACCAATACTGGCGAAGGCAATTGACATGTGAGCAATCCGTACGCGTTGTGGACAAGGAGAAAAGATTGAGTTGGTCCCACCGGACATTAGTGTGAACCAGCAATCACGTTCGAATTATTTTTAATTCTCAGTGTCACTGGGCGCTCGCCTCTTCAAAATAGGCCACACGGCTGACGGCTGATGTCTCAGGGAAACACGCTGTATCACCAGTCACTCCCTCATTGAATGTTTCCTCTTTTATTATTTGTAAAAATGCGAAATAGAGGTGCCACCAATTACACTTTTTCTTGATTGCGCTGTGTGTGTAACCACAGATAGGAGAGCAGAAAAACATCGTATTTTTTGTTCAATAAAGGTCCGGTATGGCTCTGTAGCTCACACGGCCTGCTGCAAACCTCTCCCAGCTGGTCATCATGGTGGCTGCCGGGTCGACCTCAGAAAGGAACATCCCGCTGAAGAGTCGATGATTTTTTATTGTCTTTCCTCATTGTTGTGCGATGCAATTAAAGTCTCCTCAATTTAACATTAGTACTCGTGCACACACTCCCACAAACACATGCACATCTGGAGATGCAGATAAAGCAGAATATTGGAAACGCCCACACACACATTATCGGCATATGGGCCACAGTAGGCAGACCCAGGCCCTGAATTACTCTCACAAAGACACTAAAATAATCTCAAATTGCATAGCAGCAGTTTCAGTGTTCAGTTTCTGTGACATGAGGGTCATTTTATTAATAACCCAAATCAGTTTCTCCTGTGCTCGCTCCACAGATATCTCGTCTTCCTGCAGGTTAAGAGAGATCTCTACCACGGTCGCCTCCTGTGCAAGACGTCGGATGCCGCTCTGCTCGCTGCCTACATATTACAAGGTATGAGAGATTATCTTGGTGTCGGAATCACCCGGCCTTGATTCACAGGACGCTGGGATGCTTTTCATCCCATCAACAATGATGAAGGAAATGTAAATTGTGCTCCAAACACAGCGTAGTGGGATCTCTATAGTGGAATTTCCCCACTGTGAGACTGCATTAGTACTTTTTTGACCTCAACAGAAAGATGGAACCATTCATCTACTAATGCACTAGCTCTTTAACAAACACTGTGGAAACAGCACTGCGGTCGTGGGAAATTGTTTTAATTATAATTAATTGGTTGAACATTATTACTGGTACATCTGGTTTCTGGCCACAGCACATCACCACATTTCCCTCACACGTGGTGAATGGGTTGTACTCATCACGCTTGGTCGACGCGAATGCCACTCAATACACTTTACATACATTATCTTGCACTCTTTACTCACCTACTGAGCATATCTGTCTAAATAAATATGACACTGGACACGTTCATCAACCAGTTGTGCTCCGTTTTGTCAGGAGTTTAGCTGTCATTGCCAATCAAGAATGTAGAACTGCCATTTAAATGCCTTTGCGACCTAAAAACTCTAAGTATTAGATTTGTTTCTTGCTGAGAACCAACTGATCGGGAGTGTCGGGCTCATCGACATGCAAAGAGCAGAGATGTTTTGAGTAACAGCTTTCGTGTCACACACTCTGCCAAACAGTCGCCCTGCCAGCCTTTTCTCAATCAGCTCATCGCAGCATCTAAATATTGGCTGCATCCATTTCCTCCCTGTGCCGCAAGGTACTGGAATACACTGGACTGATCATATCGAGCGATGTGAGTCCATGATGCCTGCTGTGTGTAAACTGGAGGGTTAAAATAAAAGGACATTTTTAGGTGGATGTGATGAGAGTTCAGAGCATCAGTAGAAAACTGAGCGAACTCTTTAATCCTCCACTGCAGAGCTACTTTTGACGAAATCAACACGTTCTCGGAATAACTAAATAATGCAGACTGTTAAGGTATCAAATTGACAGTTGCAGTAAAGAATGGCTTTGGCCCTGTAGGCTTTTACTGCACAGTGTAAACAATATATTACTCTACAACTCATTTCTCAGAGAAGTGAAGAGCTGATTTCTTTGTAGGTTCAAACAAAGAAATCAATGTTTGCTACAATCATCAGCAGATATTTAACTTGACTACCTCAGATGCCGATGGCTCCTTGTAACTATGGAGTCATTTCATACCACGTTTGCCGTTGCAGAATGTTCAAGCATTATTTGATATTAATTCAATTTTTTTTTAATCAGAAACAGCTGCATCAAAAATTCCAATGGAAAAATGGTGTTTGTGCGTCACAAATACGCACCCATTATTACAGAGAAAACTTGCAATGTATGATCATGGAATTAATTGTTTTAATGACCTCTGTGAGGTCGAGAACAGAACAGTTGAATATCACCACGCAAACATATTGTAGCGCTCAGCAGTGTCACGCCATAAAGTGCAGTAAACTAATCTGGTCTAAATTGCACACATGAGCACCGATTTATATTTGTTTGTCTGTTTAGTTGTCATACTGTTATAAGTGAAATGTAATAGTTCCAAAAGGGATAGCAGAACTGATCCCTTTCTGTTTTTCCTCTTCCATCTTCCAGCTGAAATCGGCGACTATGACCCTGGGAAACACCCGGAGGGCTACAGCTCCAAGTTCCAGTTCTTCCCCAAACACTCTGAGAAGCTGGAGCGGCGGATCGCCGACATCCACAAGACTGAGCTGATGTAAGGTGACACGTGTTGGGGCGCCTGCGTGCTGCCTCTCCTCCTCCGCAGCCGCTGTAGCCGGCATCACCGAGTCACGTCCAACCGTTAGTCCGACCCACTGAGCTCTTTATCGTCGGCACAGCTCCTCATCTCACTGGTCACTCATGGAAAAGTAAAACGCTGTAAAGCTTTCACGTCTATGTGTGATAATGGTTTCTGCCCACACACCATGCGAACTGGGTCACAGGACGTGCTGACAGCAGAAGACGCCAAAATGACTTCAACATATAATGATACCATTTCATTTTTTTTCATTTAAAGGAGCACAGGGTCGTATTTTTCCAGGAAAACCAATAATTTCACTGGTGATATTTAAATGAAGCACACCGAGACTGAAAAAAAGCTGCTTTTTATCAGTTAGTCTCCACTGCCTCTTTCACTCTCTGTTCTCCTCTAAGCAGTTCGGTTCAGGTACCGAATTTGGTTTCTTCTCAAAAAACTTCGTACAGCAAAACAGTTTGAAAATCAGTGATGAGCGTTTTTTCGCGTAATCCTCTGAAAAATATATAAATATATATATTATCGCTTGGATGGCACACGGAAGTGCAGTAATGAGATGCAGCTTCAGACAACAGCCGCGGAGAAGGGAAGCACCGATCTGCTGGCGATGAACGCCGAGAACCTGCCAGCTTTGCACCAAACCTCTCCACATGCCCCCCCCACTGCGGTGGAAATACGCCCCACTGAGTCGAATCCTCCGGGTGGACTCATCCGCCCGCGCTGAGAGAACGATATGATCGCGCCGAGATCCTCCCCGATGCTCCTCTAAGGCAAACAAATGAAAGTTATTGTGATAATGAAATGTAAGGAGTGGGAGTCGTTTCATCTGGACTCACTGTAGGTTAGTTTAGTGTTTGTGTCGTTTCTTACTCCAGCTGTGTTGTTTATGTGACCTTTACCTCCTAGCAGGCTCCATATGGTCGACCCCCCCCCCCCCACAGTGACATTTCCTTATACAAGTTCAGGACAAACTCTGATACATTGATACACTTGGCTTGTAGTTCTGTCACATCGGACTTCCTGGTGGTTTTGGAAGGTTTCGGCGTCTTCTGTCCTTATCTGCGTCCTTGACTGTTACTGTTTCTGCTCCGTGAGGGACAACAGCTACCTCGTATGTGACACAGAGACGACCAGCCGCCCCCGAGGTGATATTGTGCGATGAGGAAGCACGTCCCTACCTACCCACTGCTCACTAAGACCCCCCCCCCCTCCCCTTCCTGTGGGCTGTGTGTCTCCTAAATGCCATCTCCTGCTCCCCGAGGTGCTGTTTCCCGGCCGTGTCACGGGAGCGATATGAATCTGTGTGGGTAAATCAGGATCAGTTAATGTTGCCGCGCCTTCCTCGCCGTGTGAAATCGAAGAATGGCGACGCAGCTCCTTGAGCGACGCACACTTTCATTCTACACTTTTTTTATGCCTTTTGTTTGACTCTTATGGAAAACACAAAGTGCAAGACAAAAATATATTTCCTTTTTTTTTATGTGTACTCATCATTGCTGGTACTACTATAAATTAAATTAGATTCGCTGAGGATACACAAAATGTGCTCGGAGCAATATTATTGGAAAAATGGAAAGAAATCGGAGTTATCTGTAATAGTAGAGTGGAAATTAAGAGCTGCTGTGTATTTTCCACTTAGCTCAGGCTGTTTGACTGTGTCTAATTTGACTCATTCATCAGTCCCAATAGTGATGTATTAAACATACGGACAGCAGACTAATCTTTTCTTACGCTTTGGGTGAACTAGAGGACGAGCCAGGGACAGGAAGAACGGAAGCTTCAGTTTCTCCTGTGATGATTTTTGCATATCGTATCAGCAGAGGAACATCACTTTTATTCCAGACAGCTAAGCTTTGTGAATTCCATGTTGAAAACATTGCACATGAAAGGGTCTTTTTCTTTATTGATAATTAGCACAAAGACGATGCCCTCTGAGCCGACAGATGGTTGTGACAGAAGCCAGCAGGCTGATTCACTCCTGTCGTGTTTTCTTTTTTTCTTTCTCCCTCTCAGAGGTCAAAGTCCTGAAACATCAGAGCTCAACTTCCTCCAGAAGGCTCAGATGCTGGAGACGTACGGAGTGGACCCTCATCCGTGCAAGGTGGCCTTTGCATTGTCCTCCTCTGTAGTTACACCAATGTTTTTTAATTCATTTTTGCTTCATTCAAATGCTGTAATGTGGAGGATAAGCATCTTTCTGACGGTGCCACATTAATGCTACTACAACTTTTGATTTTCTGTTAGATGTCTTATGCATGAGACTCTTACTTTTCTTTAAGGATGTGTCTGGAAACCCAGCTTTCCTGGCTTTCACTCCTTTTGGATTCACTGTGCTGCAAGGGAACAGGAGGGTTCATTTCCTCAAGTGGTGAGCACAGACGAACCAGCTGTGAAGCATCTTGAATCTCAAGCGACTTTGCTTTTTTTCACCAATTGTTGAAACCTAAAAATGAAGCACTGTTGTTTTATTTTATTTTTTTGGCTGCTCTAATTGCTTGAACAGCCTCCCTATCTCTGTTTCTCCCTGCAGGGATGAAGTGACCAAACTCAAGTTTGAGGCAAAGACATTCCATATATATGCAAATCAATCGGAGGTGTGTGTGTGTGTCCGTGTGTGTGTTTGTACATGATTGAAACGCTGTCGTTTGTAGCCTGTGGATCTCAGGAAGATGAGTGTAGATGTTGGTTTATGCATGAAGACGCCGCCACTGGGGAGCCATGTAATCTATCCTCTTAAAGGAACACAGCAAAAATGTGCGTTAGCCATGGTTTTTAGAGGACAAAAGAGCACCGTGAAGAATCTGTCTGAGATGTGAAAGGGATTTCTTTGGTTGATTTGATGTAGTGTCTCATCACCATCTCATCTGGCCCAACATTTGAAATGCGTGTAAAGAGCATGCAGACATTTTCTCTTTCACGGTCAGAACAGCTGTGAATAAGCGCACACACTCTCAGTGCTGCAAAAGTAGATATGAAAACACGCTGTACATTAACTAACACACGACGTGTTTATGCTTTAATGACCCATTTGCAGGATAAGAAGATCATACTAACCTACTTTGCACCTACACCGGAGGCCTGTAAGCATCTGTGGAAGTGTGGCGTCGAGAATCAGGCCTTTTACAAGTGAGTCACAGACCTGCACGGAGAAGAAAAGAAAGATTGGGTGCTATTTTGTTCTCACATTCATCGCTCTTGATCTCCTCTCTCTCACAGGCTGGAGAAGTCAAGTCAAGTCCGCACTGTGTCCAGTAGCAATCTGTTCTTCAAGGGTAGTCGTTTTAGATATAGGTACGATCACACAATGTTTCATCACTCGTGTGCCCTGAGGGTCGTGTCTGGGCAAAATTACACACATGTTCACCTTAACGAATATTCGATGTCGGATTCTCCTTGTGTGTGCAAAAAATGCATGAAGATTATTTTGCTCACAAAGCCAGAAAATAATTATGGGGATTATTTTTTCCAAATATAAATGGCAAGAGGAAAATGAGGCTTTTTTCAAAGCACATTCAACTAAACATTGACCACATAAGGCATTTTCTACTTTCTTTTTTTCATCAGCAAAGTATCTGAATGAATTAATGCACCCTCTCCGTAAACTGGCCTATCCAGTACAAGAAATGTGTGTTGTTATTATGCACCTACCATGATTGGCAATTTTATGGCTCTTCCGCCGCCATCAGTTCAAGTTAATGAGATATTTTTTTCCCTTTGTTCTTCCTGCTGTATTTTGCCATCTTTTCTTAATTTCATCTATTGTTCTTCTGTTTCCTCTTCAACAACATTGACTTTCTGGCTGATTTGCTTCCATAATGTTTCTCATAATTAGTCTGATTCTTTTGTTCAAACTCAGTCATGTGTTTATTTGCGTCTTCTGCAAACTCACACCTCAGATTTAATGGCTTCTATTTCATTTAGCGCCTGCGGTCACTCACCTCTCTCATACACACTGGGATGTCAGTGACTCAGGCCTTTAATGTTCTTGCTGAATAAGAGGGGAAATTGGTGCGACAGCCAAATAAATAATTGCTGAGATGTCGCTGTGCTTTTGTGATTGACTGATGATCAATTCAAGCTTTTGCATGTTTTCTCAGTGGAAAGGTTGCAAAAGAGGTAATGGAACAAAGTGCCAAAATTAAGAGGGACCCCCCGGAGATCCACAGGTTAGAACTTGAACTCAGTTACCTTCTGAATAATTCTGCAGGCTCCTCTGCACCTGCACGTGTGTGTGTGTGTAAACTTTTGTGTTCATATGACATCCTTTTGTCTCCAGGGCCGGCATGGTGCCCAGCAGGAGCTGTCCATCAATCACACACGGCCCCCGTTTGACCAGCGTGCCCAGGACGCGGCGGAGAGCCGTGCACATCTCCATCATGGAAGGTAAACAGCACATACACACACACACACACACGCGCAAGAAAAAAAAAATTGATGTGAATGGTAAAATATAGTGACGGAGGGATAAATGTCAACATTGGAGGTGGGCAGCTCTGTGTGAAGCCTGTAAATGTCTGGCAGTACATAGCTGTGGATTACACACCTCTGTCACAGGGTCATTTTTAACCCGCTCACATACATCCCATATCAGCGCAGGAGACACTAAGTGCCTTTCCGTGCGAACAATCCCCCACTTGTGGGTGTCAGTCACTCCCCCGGGGCGCTGCTTGCTGCCTCTCTTTGACGTGCGCTTTCTGAGGAGCGAGCCTCGGGCGTTACGTTGACATGAGGAAGTCGTCCGGTCAGTTTATAAAGGGCACTCGCTGCGCCCTCGTTCCCTTACAGCCTATTAACCTTTCGCCGACGCAGCCGCCGTAAGCGAGTTCGGTGCCAGTTTGAGCAGCCTCGAGAAAACGGACTTCACCTGAGTTTCTTCTTCACGAGAGGGTTTCATGTTGGAGCTGCTGTTGTCATTGTCATCAAGACCCCCCCCACCCCCCCTTCACCTCCCCCAGCTTTGTCCCGTCGCTCTGTGTGTGCTGGTATTTCCACCAGTAATAATATCTCGGCCTGGAAATAGCTCCTGCTGTCAGGGGCCGAGGCATGTGTGTCACAGCCCGACAACGGAGGGGGGGGTCGAGGTGAACAGGCGGGCCGCATTCCCGGGCCTTGTCTTTCACTCTCTGTCTGCCTCCGTTTATCTGCGGCTGTCAGCCCGCCCGCTCTGAGCTCGCCGCCGAGTAGCTCGCCAGAAGCAGTCAGGGACAGACGGACAGACAGACAGCCGGCCGGCAGGAGAAGCAGAGGAAGGGTTGTGAAGGTTATATCGGCGTCCGCTGCCCCCCCTTTCCACCATGGTGAAGTGTCTGATCCGGATCAAGACGAAGGTGAACGTGCACCTGCGTATGATCAACCACTGCTACCGAGATGTGAGGGTCCGCGTGCTCTCTCTGGGACCCCGGCTCCTTGGTAAGGCGCTGGGGGCCCTGCCGCTGTTTCCGGCTCTCCCCGGAGGTCCCGCCGCCTCGGGACAGAGCGCGG
>CAESWR010000361.1:546684-558413 GCA_903171835.1 Mullus surmuletus
TACCGAGATGTGAGGGTCCGCGTGCTCTCTCTGGGACCCCGGCTCCTTGGTAAGGCGCTGGGGGCCCTGCCGCTGTTTCCGGCTCTCCCCGGAGGTCCCGCCGCCTCGGGACAGAGCGCGGCGGCTCCGTCCAGGCTGGCTGTCCCTGCACAGCAACATGGCTGCGGCCCACCAGGTAAACACCATTTGGGACTCGGCAGCTTTTTCCGTGGTTGCCTGATATTAACAGGATCAGCTGGGAAGGTTCTAGAGGCCTTTTGTTTGATGATAACAATCGCTGTTTTGGTGACTTGCGTCACAGCACATGAATTTCTTGGACTCAAGTTGGAATGGGTCGGACAATAAGGGCACAAAGTAATATCTTGATATTTGTTGGTATTTTGCCAATAAATAAAAAATCAATTATATTTAATTGCTTGAATAATAGCAAATGTATGAACACAAGAAGAACAGGTCAGTTTTATTTTCTTTAAACTTAAAATAAAAAGTAATTCTCATCAAAACAGCCCTCATAATTAAACCACTGTAGAAACATTGAACTCAGTCAGATGTTTTTTGTAAGCTGAATTGTGCAGCATACAAGTAAGAGTGAATAATGAAATGTTAGCATATGTAAAAAAAGTGATTTGTGAGGTTATTTAGATACTCAATGTACATTTCTGCATCTTTGAAACAACATTGACAACATGATATTGTCGTAGATGATGATATCATGGCCACATTTAACTTGATTGATTCCAAACTGAATGACAGCACTACTGAGCATCCAAATGTCTCACATTAGTGGCACACCGAGGGAAAAGCTTTGGTCATGACTGGATGTCTGGCTCACCTCTACCTGACCGCTGCTCTGAAAAATTTAATAATTTCACATATGACGAGAGAAGAGGAACTACTGCATGCAAGACCCGCTCATCTAATATTTACTCCCCTCACAAAGATGAGATGCTGCAGGTAAATCTGCGAGTGAGGCTTGATAGAACCTGACTTCTTTGGCAACAGCGTCGCTCAGTAGGTGCTGCGTCATCAGAGGGTTCAATCCCCTGGCCCAGGAAGTCGCCCTTGAGCAAGACCCTGAGCCCCTTAACTGCTCCTGATATACAAATGTCCGCATTTTTTAGCTGTAGAACTTTAGAATGGATGCTGTTCTGGTGCTTCATGTTGACTTTAGGCTAAGCGTCGCGTCGCGTAAGTGTTCCGCTCAGAAGGGGATGACATGATCGCTTCCTCGTGCATGTAAAATGACAAGCTGACGGGAACAAGCAAGTCACACTTCCCCTCTGGCTCTATTAGAATGGTGAACGTGTCCAACAGAGCACTCAGACACTCAGGCAGTCCAGAAAACAAGGCAGGCATCAAAGGCTCGGCTCGGGGACTAATTACACTTCAGCTCAGGACATCATCGCCCCCCTTCACCCTCCTCACCCTCCTCACCTGTGTAACTGACAGGGACGGGTTCTCTGAAGACACACATGGATCTGCGCTGTGTCATTTTTCATGTCATGTTTTATGCAATGTAAAAAATTAGCGAACCTGCAGGCTCGTGCTCTTACAGTATTACCTCTGTATTAACATTACACACAGGTATCTTCCCACTAAAACCCTCTATTAGTCACAACTTTGCGAAATAATGTGGTCAGCTGTGATGAGCTGGAATTGCTTTCAAGAGTGGTGATTCCAAAAAATTGTGAATGAATGCGAGCTAGTCTGCTGCTTGAGCCAATGCGTCGGTGGTTATTTCCGATTATTGCCATGTTAATTCAACCGAGTCTACTCTCGAGGCTATGACAGTTGCCACTTCAAAGTGTTTCATTCAGATACGGCGACATGACAGGACCGCTATCTGAAACTGCCGTTGAGTTGCGTTTGTGTGTGGTGCCTCTGCTTTCTTACAAGCCAAGTGAAAATTGCAAAAATAAACAAGTGGAAAGCAAAAACTCCTCTTATTCTTAGTTGCAGTTTATGTTTTTATGCCCGTGTGCATTTGAGATTAAACCATAAGTACTTTTAGAATATATTCAATTCAACTGATTTATCCATTTAGTTCCTTATGACGCTATAAACTGCAGCTATATTTGTCTCCAAGAGGAAGAGACCAAAAAAAAATGGGAGATGTGATTGTGGTTCTTTTGCTTTCCAGGCCTGGAGTCCCTCAGAGACAGCGCTCACTCCACGCCGGTGCGCTCCGTCTCCCACGGCGACTCCTTCATGTCCTCCCGGGGCCATATGGTGGAGTGCGGCGAGGCGAGCACGTCGGCGGTCATCTCGGACGAGGCCTACAGCCCGTCGGACAGCGTGCTGCCCACGCCCGTGGCGGAGCACGGGATGGAGATGCCGGTGGCGCGTCACCTCAACGGCGCCCCCTGCAGCGTGGACGAAGAGAGGGAGTCCGAGGCGGGGAAGGCCGCGGAGAGGCAGGGGGGCGACCGGGCCGGCAGGAGGGCGCTGCGCGTGATCCGGAGCAGGGCGTCGCCGCAGAGCGACGTGGAGGACCTGAACAAGTTCATCCTGAGCGTTTTGCGCTTGTTCCTGGTCACCATCGGACTGCTGTTCGCCCTGCTGCTGCTCCTCATCATGCTGACAGAGTCGGACCTGGACATTGCCTTCCTGAGAGACATCCGCAAGACCCCCGAATTCCAGCAGTTCCACTTTGAATACTTCTGCCCACTGCGGCGCTGGTTCGCCTGTAAGTTAAGATGGATGGGAGGTTTCCTCGTCAGCAAGTGAGGCGGGGATCCAAAAAACACTAGACGCGGGCCTCGGCCAACGGACACGGGACGACGCACTGGACATCGGGTGAGGGGGGAAGGGACGGGACGGGGTGGGGTCAGCGAGGGTCAGCGGCCCTGTTCCCAGTATGAACACAGCTTTTCACAGGGAGGAGCTCCTGTCACAAGCCACGGACCGTCCCCTGAAGAGCCTTCTCTAATTTATTTTCACCATCACTGCGAGGAAAGGAAGTCATTCAGGTCATTTCAAGATGTTTTATTTTTACACAAAGTCACAGGGTTTAATTTGAGGACTTTCAGCCGGACAGAATTATTCACTTAC
Source organism: Mullus surmuletus (assembly GCA_903171835.1). NCBI lineage: Eukaryota > Metazoa > Chordata > Actinopteri > Syngnathiformes > Mullidae > Mullus > Mullus surmuletus. The sequence continues at coordinate 549,736 of CAESWR010000361.1, forward strand.
TCGACCACAGATGATAGTTGCCTTTATTTTTGTATTCACTTCTATGTTTGAAACATCAACGCGTGGACTGTAAAGTGAGAGTCGGAGTAAAGTCGTGACGGAGGACGCCACAGAGGCCCGTACAACAATCTCCCTTTTCTTTTCCGGAGCCAAAGCTGCTCTCGGAGGTTGTGCCGGTGTTACGCAGGGGGTCAGAGGAAGTGTGAGGGGGAGAGCAGGGCAACACACACTGAATGTAGATTTAGCTTTTAACAATTTCAGGTACCTTAATCACTGGTGTGCACCCCTTGACAACGAACATATTTTTGGGCGAAATTAATTTACAGCGTCTGTAGCAAATAGAGCACAAAAAAAACATCGATTCATTACAGATAACAAATGTTTTTCTGTAACCAGGAAAGTCCTGTAAACCTTTAGTAATTGGGCTCCTCTCGCATTTGTTCCAGCAAAGTGATTCCACCTCACCAGTGTTCTTGGGTGGGCTTGCATGCTCAGCTCTTTTAAGATCCGCCCCGGGATGTTTGCTGAAATGCTCAATTTATCTTATAGAGGGAAATAACAACAATATGTTATTTGTCAAAGGTTGCCTGACGTTTTTACGTTCAAAATAGTCGGAGACCGCTTTCGATGGACGACCTCCCAGATGTTTCCTGAACGGCCCAAACCTCAAATACATATATACAAATGCAGTAGTGTGATGTGTGTGTGTGTGCTGCCCCGTTTGAAGGCTCGAATGAGTATTTCACTGATAAATGTAGTCGGACGTGGGCGTCGATTAATGCCGCTGCAACTTTTCCGTTGACGCACTGACTCGACGCCGAGCCTTCGCTGGGATGTAAGTTAGCAACGGTGGTGGTAGTTTACCGGTTTGCTGAAACAGCAGCCAAATAACGCTGATAACTACAATACGTTTATTAGTAGTTATTTTCCCAGGATTCTGAGGTAGTTTTTAAAAGGAAACAGGTCCGTGTGATCTAACGCTGTAGTGGTAGTGAAGTGTTTGGTTAGCTCTTGACTCCATAGGGGGTTTTTATCTCGATGTGCAATACTGTGTATGTATAAAGAACAGATCCTTTTCATGATGTGAAACCTGACATCGCTCTACCGTTGTCGAGTGCAGAGATTTGTCGCTATTTACCCAGTTAGGAGAGCTGATGTACTTAGTTCAATGCCAATGTTGAGTGAAGGTCATTGGATTTCACTTAGCCCCGCTGTGTTTAAAATCATGTTGCAGAGACACACAATTTCCACATGGTGACTTTCAGCGGACTTCATTTTTCACGGTGCATGTGTGCGTCTCAGCCTGGCACTCGAGAGCCTAAGATAAGTCATGTTTACATCCTGCATCTTTGTCTCCACACCTACCAAAGAAACCTCTGTTGTCTGACACTTGGGCAGACACCAACAGATGAGTCTGCCCTTCTGCTCCAGCCTTAGTGTTTTGTTTTTTAATTATTATTATCAAACTTTCACAGGTTAGCCTGCAGTGCGTCTTAACTGCCCAAAGTAGTGAACTAGTGAGATTTAGGTATCAGTGCTCTCTGTGATTAGGAGGCGTCCCGACCGTGTGATGGTGGTAAATATAGGTTGATCGGCATGTATTTGTGCAGTTTTTAGTGAACAAGGTGAAAGGTTTTAGACGGCGACGGGCTGGAGGACGTGCACGCACATGCGAGTGGTTTGAAAACCGCCCGCATTATTCAAATTTGAAATTCTTTGTGAAAAAATGTTCAGTCAACATAGTATTCAGATGTTAATGAGCCCTAAGTAGCGCTATAAAAAGTTGATTTTATTTTTGTACAGTGCTGATATTTTTTGATTTGAAAGTGATGAATGATCTCAGCCTCTTTGCCTCTTTGTTCAGAGCTGAGTGAGTGAACTCTTAGATCGATGTTTTACATTGAAGAAAAAATTGGCCTCATTCACCAATGTCCTCCTTTTTCTTGAATTTAAGAAAGTCCCAGAGAAAAGTTTGTCATGAACTGTTCTTGTACTGCAGAAATGTTCGCAGTGTTCTTAAATTATTGAATCCAAATCTCCTGATTAAATAGAAGAAGCACAAGTAGGCTAAAAAAGTATTTTCTAAATAAAAGTATAAATAATAAACCTAATTGATGTGAATTCTACATCTTTTAGAGACTCTAGTTACTTTAAGATGAATTAAATAATTGTTATTGAGGGTATAAATGAGAATGATTTTAATTCAAATCATATATTCTACAACTGCGGCATTGAAGGAAACACAATAAATACAATGTCAGCTCTCAAATGTGCCTTTGTAAGCTCTTGAGTGTGCATAGGTGTTGCTCTTGGCTAAGAACTCCCAAAGAAGAAAACATTGGTGAATATCAAAATCTTCTTGAAAACACCGTACATTAGTTTTAAAATGAAATCTCTTCTTAAGAACATCTGGTGGATGAGGCCCAGCGTCGAGCCGAGGCGAATAGCTTACACCTCTGAAAAACTGTACTCCTTTATGTTCTTGTTGACAAAAAAAACTACTTTGAGCAATAAACATTGGAAATCATGTAATAATTCCTGTCAATCATAAGCAGTGAACTCTTGGTTATTCCAATCTGTTGGACTGGAACGGTTAGTTAAATCCTTCCGGATGGTCTCAGAGGGTCACAGCCTGTAGATGCATGTGAAGAAAACGGTTGCCGCCGCCCACAGCGGCTTCACACTGCAGCATCAAAGACACTTGTCCAAAATATGTAAATCATTGCTCTATGCCAACTCCTAGAATGCTTCTCCTTGACTCAGTTTATAGATACAAAGTAGATGCAAGTTTTCTTGTGAAAGTGTGTGTGTACATGAACTGAAAACCTGACGACAGACCCTTTTCTCTCTTGACTTTGAAGTGAAGCCGGATGTATTTTACTCTTGAACAGCAGAAGTAGCATAATAACAAGCAGACTTCCTATGTTTGCTTGAATGTGGGTTCAACATTGTCTTTTAGTTTTGTTTTTTTGTTGTTTTTTTCTGTCTCAGACCTGTCTAGGACATCTAGTGGCACAGTGACAAACGCTGTCACAGTTCCATTGACTGGCAGTCAGTGGACATTAATCATGTATTAATTTTGATCAGCTGTGCACACTGGAGTACGGCCTCAGATTGCGCCTTGCGGTGCGCCTTCTTGTGCCGTCCATGACTCTGCACATGGAAATGTCGCTGTAAGCATGTGTTCTGCATTTATTACCTCCAAACAAGACTGCTTATTTCAAATTACTGACTGAGACTGGTGTAATCTCTTTATGAATAAATATATATTCTTGACATCTGGCAGCAAGTCTGGCTTCAAGTTGAATCTTAATAATAACTAAACAACAACGATGTCAAATCCATAATTAATAACACTGCAACCATTTTCTGTCCCAGCCTGATTACCAGCACACTGCAGTCTCCTCGCAACAGTGCCATCTTGAGGTGGAAAAAATTTAATCACATACAGTCTTAAATATTTTGTATAAAATGTAAATATTTATTCTATTATTTTCCACCATCAATAAGAAAAACAATCCCAAAAATGAACATAACTTGACAAAAGCCGTTTTTTTCCCACAAACGGACAAAACACAAAAGGGGAACCTCTTATAATGTGGGCCCTGTTAACCATGTTTCATAAAAGATCAAACAAAACAAGTGTATAGTAAAAAAATAAACTTTTCAGCCGGCCTACTTCTGAAAAAAGGGAGAAACTGGCCTGTTTTCTTAATGTGTAATCGATTAAATGATAATTAGAAACGAAATGCAAGCAGCTGTTTTCATTAAGATGTCATATGATGAACGATTCATCACTTACAAGCTACTGCAGAGAAACTCCACAGGTGGTGACTTAAAATGCTCAAAAGCGGCACTCGGCATCCTCAGCACTTTGAGGTTACTTGAAAAATTCCTACTAAAGGAAGGTAATTCCAAATGTGAAATGAAATTAAGACTAAAGACAAGTTAATTTTTTTAAAAGAGAAAAAAAATATGACAGATGGGGGGACAAAAAAACCATCCCTGAGGAGAACCAGCTGCTCTTCTTCCCCCGACTTTCCAGTATGAACCAGGCCTAGTGAGGAACCACTTCAAACCAAACTCAACCTAATTCGCTTCCAGGCATCGACAGGTTTGAGGGAAGAAGTCCGAAAATGCCCTCAATTAAATGACAAAGGAATGCTTTTTTCGTTGTAAACAGCAGGAAATTGATCGTTTGAGGAATGTTTGAACATCAGTTGATCGGAGAGAACGTTGAAAACAGAACACGTGTTCTACTTTGATCTCAACGGAGACCCAGACGAGAGAATAAATACGACTAACATTACAAAGGGGAGGGAAAGAGGAAGTGTCTACTAATTTTGGTCTTGAGCTTAGTCCGAAAAGACATGTAACCGCCCTGACGCGTTCCCCCCCAACAAGGCGTTTCTGGTGGGATGGAAAGCAGTGACTGACAGCACCGTGCTGAGGTTCTCACTGTCCATGAAGGAGTGCTGCAGCTGGCCGCTCTCGTGGAACACCTGCACCCGCCGAGGCCTTGACAGGCTCCCCACCGCAAAGCAGTCCTCCCGTTTGGGGTCCCAGACAGCCGACAGTTTGGACAGCCAGCGGCCCGTCTGCATCTCATATCTAAAAAAATAATAAAAACAAAAAAAAAGAGGAAATGTGTTAGTGTTTGTTTCCATCCAAGAGTTCACACAAGTTCACACTAAATCGAAGACGGTGAGACAGAACTGGTCGGTTCACAAAATGCACTGAAAAGTTCGACAGGAAGTAGAGCGCTGCCACGGATTCATCAAGTTTCACGCTTCTGTTTAAATGCTGATGCACTGGCATCCATAGCGGCATGGTAAATAAGCAGCTCCTGTCTGCAATGTAACACATAAACAACTGTTTATTCTGCTATCAAAGAAAACGTCTCATTTCAGAAATTTGAAGAAAGCGACGATTTCCAGTTTTTTCCTAATGCTCGTCTGAGCTGTCTGGCTGAATGTACCTGATAGATGTCAACAATGGGGCTGTAGTTGTCAGTGCAGACGTGTCATACACCCTGTAAAAACAAAGTATGCACATAAGACTGTGATGGAATAATGGTCAAAAACAAATAAAGCAGACGTTACTGTACTGCTGTACCTTATGTGGTTATCCATGCAGGAAGTGAGCACTCTGTTCCCAGTGGATGGCGAGAAATAACAGCTGGATATACTCAAACCGTGGCCGTGCAGCTGTGAGACTGGCTGGCTTTTGTTCTTTTTCAGACAACGGCTGTCGTAGATGCTCACCGTCCTGCAGACGGGACAGGAAGGACAAAACTGACACAAGACTGACTTTTTTGTTTTCCCCCCCCGTGAAGCAAATGCAACCACGAATCGGCCGAACCTGTTTTCTGCCACAGCAAAGTAGTGCTTCTGTCGCGGGTGGACGTTAACGCAGCGCAAGGTCTTGGGGTCCAGCGAGTGGAGAGACTCGTGGGAGTTTCTGTGAAGGAAATTAATGTATATATGTATGAGGAAAATTACCATCACGCTTTAGGACATTGAGTCGAGATGGATATGAAAACCGACCCCGGGGTGCGTCGATCAACCATGGCGATCTCTCCAAACCAGTTCCCAACTACGAGTGTCTGACAGTCGGGTGACGTGAAGTCAAAGGTTTTCAGGCCGTCGTCGATGTCATACACCTGGAACAGCGTATGGACAGATTGAGTTTATGCGGGGGAGGGGCAAAGTGAGGGGGAAAAGTGAAGAGAAGGTCTCTCTCTCACGTCATCAAAGACGGCCTTCTCCACATCCATGCAGCGCAGAGACCCGTCGTAGCTGAGGCTCAGCAGGTGGGTGGGCTGCGCGGGGGAGAACGCCAAGCAGCCCACCGGGCGGGTGTGAGGCTCGAAGAGCAGCACGCCGTCGTCAACCCAGTCGCCCCCCTGAGGGAGGAGATCAGATCTGAGTCAGTGTTGCAGACATTTAAAGACTCGGAGGATTCGTGTTTTTCCTCAAAAAGGACGTTACACCGTGTGAAGCACCTGCAGCGTGACTCGGGCTGGGTACCCTTAAAGAACGATACCAACAGAGTACTTCATTTGATACTTTTCGTTACTTCATTCAATATTAATCATGCGAGCAGAAAGCAATCAGTTGCGCAAATGTCACCACTCCTCCCCATTCAATGGATTTTGACACCAATACATTTAGAAAGTGCTCAAATTACGCTCGCAGTGATTGGCTGCGAGCAAAACCATAGAAAAAGTCTATTTTTTTTTCTAGATCTGGGTATAAAAACAACCGATTGCAGTACTGACACCCAGCCTTGAGCGGGACGGAGCTCAAGGTCTTCAGAAGCTGCTGGACAAATCTAAACCCAAAGCTCCATTTCTCATCTGATGAAAACATTAAGAGAGTCATAGAAAAAGAAAAAGATGTATTCAGAAAAGAGAAACGCACCATGTTCCACAGTCCGACCTTCCCGTATTTGTCTCCTGCAGCCATCAACAGGCTGCTGCTGCAGGGGTGGAAGGCAGCAGAGAAGATGCGCTCCTTCACCACCTTGGCCACCCGCTGCTCTGTGATCCTCATGTTCTTCAGGGTGGAGCGATACCTGGAGGGAGCACAACCGTCCACATTCTCAGCTCCGGTTCTGTTTCTCAGCAAATAGTGCCTCCGGGAGCCGCACAGACACTCACTCTTTCAGATCCAGCTCCACCTTTCCTCCCTCCGGTGTGACCTGTCAACACAGCAGCAGATTCAATCAGGCTTTGAGTTCGTCTTCATCGTTTCATAGGGAGGTTCTTATTTGGTCGTCTGGTTTCGGTCTCTGCGTGGAAGAGATCGTGACAGCGGTCAAACATGTATCAGAGTTGTACCTCACGGAAGAGCTCGAGAAAGTCTGACGGCAGTTTGGTTTCCTCCGTGTTTAGGGCTTCCATGGCCCGAGGACCGGGAGCTTTTTTCTGTGGCGAAAACTTAAAAACAAGTAAAGTGCAAGTGAGCAACAAAAGCCAAACGTTTGAAGAGCACAAAAGTTTTGCTTTTTTTTTGGTCAGCAGTTACCCTGTCATACGTCAGCGTCCCCTTCGGCTCCGGGGGGAGCGTCAAGACCTCGGCCTCTTTGTTTTGGAGCCGCAGGGATTTGCGAGGCGGAAGCACAGGTTTCGCAGCAGCCTGCGACCTGCCGACGCAAAATGAGCTTTTCAGTGACATCTAAAGGACCAGTTCAAATATTTACACAATGGCCACAATCAGACTGTGAGCGAAGTCACTGAGCTGCTGTGTTTTGCTGATGTTACCTCATAAGACCCCTCTGTGACGGCTTTGGGCGCGCCGACTGTTTGAGCTCCTCACTGACCTTCAATCAAGAAGAGTTTGGTTAATACACAAATGTTTCTATACACACTGCTACATAGTTGTAGTGTAATTTAGTAGACATCGTAATTCCTGGGATAAAGGAACACTTTGTTAGCTGTGATTGATATGGAGGTGACACAACGTGAACAAAAGGAACATGAACGTCGCAGCGTGATCCACTATCATCCGTCTGTGGAACTGAATGATCTCGGGTTTGAGTGACCATTAATCTGTATTTCTCTACCTGGAACAGGTCGATGGATGACAAGAACGCTTGGTTCTGTCTGATGTTTTCCAGGCGCTCAAGTTCGTACTCCGAAAGTCCTCCGTGTCTCACCTGCAGAGAAAGACGCTCTGTTGGAATTTGTAGACTTGATTTAAAATGAAAAGATGAACAAGAAAGAGGAAAAAAAACACAACAAATGGTGCACGTCTTGGTGAGGGTGTTGAAGCCTCAAAGCACTGATTCTACAATGAGCCGCGTGAGACACACTTTTCCCCCCAAAGTGTCTAATCTGTGAAAGGTGAGTGATGGAATTCCCTCTTGTTCAAAGTCTGATGAAATAAAAAAATTGAAAAAGTAATTGGTCCGGGCAACAAATCGTAACAAATTCCATTTCTACGGACCAGAGTTTTCAAACCGCATAATTAACTCAGATAAAACGGCCGTCTTTGGGCATTTTAATCATTTTTTATAGCCTCTATTCTGTTTCAATACCGTGTGGGATATTTTGATATAAACCCAGTACTCTCTGCCTCTTATCATCTGAGCTTCTGAGCTTTTTTTGTGTGTTCTTAGCTATGTTCTTTGATTTTCTCTGCACTAAAAATGCTGCTCTATTGGTATTTCTCACTAATCCACAGAACTATGGTTTGGTGTGACGCCTTTTCCGTGTTTCTCCATGTAAATACATCACGTTCAATGATGCTGATGTGAAGTGGAGAACATAAACGATGAATTAACTGCTGTGAGTGAATCCCTGTGTGATGTGCATCCTGTCATCAGGAGAGTAACATCTCACAGGTGTGTGCTCTCCATCACTGTCCTCCTCCTCTTCCTCCTCTTCATCCTCCTCCTCCTCCTTCTTCACGCTCCTCCTGCTCTGGATGTTCTCATTTTCATCCCGAGTTTTCGTTCTCTGAAACACAGGCAGGACGTCAAAACACGTGTTGCAGCAAAGTGTGTGTGTGTGTGTGTGTGTGTGCAGCTGGACCCACCTTGGTTCTGGGCTCCTTTTCCGGGTCTTCAGGTGACAATTGAAGCCGTTTAGGTTTCAGGACGATTCGAGAAGACCTCCGCGGCTCCTCCACCTGCTCGGGGGTCGATTCCTGCAAAAACAATTCACTTATTTCAAC
>CAESWR010000361.1:587378-603043 GCA_903171835.1 Mullus surmuletus
TTGTTTCTGCGGGTTTGACCCAGATCAACATTGTTACTCGCATTGGTCATTTAATCCTCCTTAAAAACACTAAATCGTTAAGCAGCACCAGATTTTTCACCGCTGCTTCCAGCATAGAAAATAGATCACTATAACAACAATACATTCATAACAACAATCGTAGTAATATTATTAATTATCATTATTATTATGATAACAGAGTTAGTCAAATTAATCGTAAACTTTGCTGAGGCTATTTGCTGTCTGTGTTTTTGCTTCCAAGAGTCAAAAAACAAGATACTCCTTTTCTGGAATGTTACTTCATATCAAAACTGCAACTCCAAAACTGTTGCACTGTTATTTGTTTCACGAAAAAAAACTATATTGGTTGCAACAATGAAATGTAACAGTAACTCCATTCACTGTAATCGATACATGGTGATAAAAATATAACAGAGAGACACCTAGTGTTAGTGTGCAGATATAGTGTCAGATCATGATAGTTATACTACTTTACCAAAATTACACCATCAGGGAGTGAGGCAAAACACTAAATATAACTTTATTAACTTCATGTGTTGCAACAGAAACATTTTAGACGGTGCACTCTCCTTATGTTGTGACAGTAGAACATGGTGGTTCTGCACGTATGAGCTAATAAGTATGAAAGTCTGCATATATTGCTGCCAAAAATAGCTAACGCCACCTCAGCTGAGGGTTTAGGGAAACACGTCTATTAGGATCCATTTAAAATGTGCCTAAGAATCCGCCCATTTGCCCACATACGTCCATCTCCAAACCACATATTCTCCCCTGCGTGTTAAACCTGCAAGGCAGGAAAATCTTTACTGGTCTCTGCCACCGATCTCTGGCACCTTTCAAGTTAAGAGGATGAAAGCATCACGAGAGCACACTTCCTCTGGCTTTGCCCACATTTCCGGTGCAATTAATGCGCTAGAAAACAATTCCCTGGTGTTGTCAGGGACGCAGGTACCAACCGACTGCAATAATCCGGCAGTGGCCATATTAAATGGGTCTGGGTCAGCGTGCGTTATGCAGAGTTGTGTGTGTGTGTGTGGACCGTATGTCCTCCCACTGTTGAAATCACATCCACCATGAGTTTGCACTTATCCATAATAATTTGCTCCAGCCAGGCCAGCCCTCATTGACGATATAATTCGGAATAATCCTCCACCACTGAGGCTTTGTCTATGCCCCCCCCCCGGTCCAGGTTCTTTCATGGAATACAGAGAGTTCACAAGAGCCTCTCCACGCCGTCCACCGTGTGTGTATTTACATATCTAAGAGATAGAGAGGTAGGCATTAAAGGGTTGGCCCGTAATGAATCCCGGATTAGCATATTGGGGCGTACTGGCGCGATGGTTTATTTCATGGCAGGGTGTTTCACAGAGGGATCACGCTGCTTTGACGGTGCGGGATCATTAAAATGATACAGGGGGGGGAAAAGGGTGGACAATCTCCTCAAGTCATTTGTTTCTTCTGCCCAGTTTTTTTTGCGACGAGCACGGTGAGAAGTGGCAGAAATACGGGCGGAGGAGACGCAGCAGTGTGGAATGAGCTGTGATTTAACCCCGGCCATTAGCGGACCCAGCCAACAGGACGCCCCGGGCCCGCCTCTGTTGCCGGGCTCCTGCCATCCCATAATCAGCCCCTCAGACAGGGGTGGTAATGAGGTGGTGATTCTCCTCTGCGGCTGGCGCTGATAGTAAAGATTATTTTTATGGCGTCCTATTATAGGCGACATGAAATGGAAAGAGAGGCGGGAGATTGGAGAGACGTCGCGGCTGTGACATTTGGCAAAGGTCACGGAAGGGATTCAAACCCGAGGAAAGGTGGCGTCACAGAAAGCGGCTTTTGGTCGGCCAATCCCTCAGCTGGGGGTGATTTTATTCACATTGTGCAACCGGATTTTGAGGCAACCTTCTCTGGGTTATTGTGTGTAAACCAGTGACAAACTCGGGGGACGGGAATGAGAAGCTCATCAGGTCATCACGCTGAATTACAAATCCCAGATGAGACCCCAAAGTGTGTGTGTGGGGCTTCAAGATGGACCTGCTGGCCACACAGGAGAAGTTAACAAGTACTATTACCTCATACACTGCCTTCCTTGTGATGTTAAAAATCACAATTCGACAGCAAGCTAAACTCCATTGAGCCAGCGTTGGCCTTCAAGCTCCCTTTCTTGAGTGACAATAAATTAATCAAACCGTTGTACATAGTCTATATCTAAGTGAGAAGATTCATTGTGAAAACAATCAAAGGCAGTCAATACGTTCAAAGCAAAGGATTAAAAAGACAAGCTGCCACAAACCCATTCGAACAACAAACAAATACAAAATGGCCGACAATCCTGCTCGACAAACAAAGTGTTTAAATTACATATCAAGTGTCAGCAAAAGCATAGTATCAACAATCAGTGAGTATTTAATGGAATAAAGGATGATTACTTACAGGCGCAAACAGTACGAAGGCAGCAGATGACTTCTTTGAGGCCTAGGGTCCCAGTTTGCCCCTCCTCGACCACGGAACACGAGTCATGCTCATGCAAAACTGACTACCTGGTCAGTAGGTGGAGGACACTCAAAACTGTGAGGTGAGGAGACATTTGTGACTTTCACGTGTTTTATGAATGTTTCATGTTGGCGTTGTTTTTATATTAAACATTCGTTGGGAATTAGTTCTTTCTAAATTAAAAACTTTTTAAAAAGCGGAAGGTCTCAGCTTAGCTAGCTAGCTAAAACCATGTGGTAGCTAGCATGAACTCTTTTCACATATGAAACAGACACTGGGATTTTTTCACTCGTCAGCACCTCCTCAACACTGGTGTGCGCAGGAGATGGTTAGAGGGTTTGTTTTAAAAGTTAATTGATCTTAATTAATTAATCTTAAAAAACAAAAAAGCTGCACATACTTTTTAAAAATCTTTTTTTTTCATGACTGCTTGCAGACAGTATGCTGGGACATACTACTCCCACCACCATAGTGCACCTCCAACGCTGCATTTCAAATACCCCACATTGGAACATACTTTTTCTGGCCCACTGAGCAGTAGACTAGTCCGGATACTGGAACACAGCCATGGCTGCTGAGGCCTACCTGCTTTGTAACTTCCTGTCATCTCACTTCCTGTTTCCTCACTTCCTGTCAAATTCATTTCCTGTCTAAACACAGTGAAATGCCTGTGGAGTCTGTCTACCTGTCTGGACTGATCTATTGATAAGACAACTAATTCTAAAGAATAAATACATAAATCTTTTTTTTTTTTTTTTTTTTTAAACTGGATACTGGATAGCCACCACAGCAACAACACGGCTGCTAAATTTCGTGCAGAAATGCTTTGGTACAGTTGGCTGCATGTGTGTATTGTTGGTTAGAAACATAGGAGCACGACAGCACGTTGAACAAGGGTGTTAGAGAGCCTTTAGAGACATCGGAGCTTTTTGTGGAGGTAATTTTATTTCCGAGCGCTCTTGGTTTAAAGCATGAAAACACTGTGACGTCTCATTGTGACACATCAACACAGTTTTATATTTCTGGTAAAATATTTGTGTCCGTGTCCACAGCTCGTTCTCCCCGGTGGCAGATTGGCTGGTGTGGGCAGCTCTCAGACGGAAGGATTTGGCTGCAGCTCTGCGCGCTCTGCGGCGTGCCAGGTGCTGCATGCAGGGTCACCACCTGGCTGCAGTGTCCTCGGTCTGAGCAGCGCCCGAGCCGACCGCCGGCCTCAGTGTCGGGGAACAAAAACAAGTCTCTCTCACACACACACACACACACACACTGCTTTCATTTTCAAGTTTTCAAAATAAGGTGGAGATAAACCGATGACTCAGATCTGCAGGGAAAAAAGGATCGAGGAATGAGACAAAGATGTGTAAATAAATTAGCCTTTTTTCTTTAATGGCATTCTTCAAACACACACAGATACAAAGTGCTGCACACAGACACGCGCACGGATGATTATAAAAAATGAATCAGCAAAAACAGAAAACAGGTTCAGATAAATTGGAAGCAAGCGATTTAAGCAAATCTGATCTGATCTGGAGATTTGAACTGAGAATGAAAAAAACCTTTGCTTCATAATTAGTGCTGGGAAATGATTGTCTCAATAGAGATCAAAGTTGTAACCATGGATCAGATGGCGGCAACAACAAATAAGGGGAAGAAAACCCACAGCTTTTTGGAAGTCATTTAGAGTAAATGAAGGTGGTGATTAACATGTCAAGATATGATGGATGCATTTTGTAAAAGAGCAAAACATGACTTGTCGGTTGACAAACACTGTACACCTGTTCGGGTTGCAAGTTGCAAAGTTTTAGATGGATGCATGAAAAAAGCAACTTTTCAAATATAAAGATGCCGGGGAAATCCATTATTTAAGATGCCTACAATGAAGTCCTCTAGCTGCCCTTTGAAATAAAACAGACCCAAATTAAACAATTACAATGCAGTTGTTTTTAATTTAGATTCGAACCTTGCAGCAAGCCTTAAACTCCCTTAAACTCCCTTAAAACTGCCTCCTCGTGCAAACTTCCATCACGTGAGCCTGTCAGGGCTGCATCTGCCTCCCTGTAAAAGAGGTGTCATTCTCACCGGCTGTGCTCCAGCAAACAGCTATCCCAAAGATATATGCTAATGCAATGCAAATGCCATATAGGCAATCTGGAGGTGAGGCATATTAATGAACGGTGAAGCATCATCACCAGGCCGAGCGGTGCACCGCCCTTGACAAGCATCTTCAAATGTTATTGAAGGTCAGCGGGCAGCACATCACTGGAGACACTGCCGAGGCTTAAGGCAACATCTGCAGTAACACGTGGCTGCACAGACACGCGTGCGGCCACTCATCAACTTGCACACGTTTGTGCGCTTGCACTTGCAAGATGCTCACGCATCACACATTTCAGGCTGTGGGATCATGCAGGATGACTAATGAAGCCATGTGTTCATTATTATAATATATGTCCCCGTCGATCGTATTTTGGGTCATAAAATATGGGCTTGAGAGACTCGGTGCCTCTTTAAGTGGTGTTTTGACTGCACATTTAATGACTCACCAGCTGACAAAAATCTGAACGGTTCCATGTTGTCCGTCTGCAAAGTAAAGTCTGTCAAAAAAAAATCCCCCAAATTTTGAAAAACTAAAATTACAGTGTTGTGTTATCTTCTAATCTTCTATCTAAAAAATCCTGACTGAGTTCACAGTGAGCGTTTGTCCTAGTGAGTAACAAGTGTGTTATTCCGTCTGCTCTTGGGTCTAACGATGGTCTTTTTTGTGATTTCAGCAAAATTCTCCATTTTGTAAATGATTAGTTTGAATTAAAAACAACAACAACAACAACAATAAACAAACAACAAACTGTTCTTGGATCTGTGTCAGTTTATCAATTTTCTTTAAATGTAACTAATGCATGATAGTTGAGAGGTTCCCTGTTGGACTGCTGCTTATCAGAAGTATATTTAATTTAATTTAATTTAATTTAATTTGATTATTTTTGTTACGCCTGTGGGTGTGCTGACCCAAGGATGCCACCTAAACACCTATGCTTGCTCTTCAATGCTTGAAAACAAAAATATTTCACTGAATAATAATATTGATTATCATATCGTAGCGTATCTAAATCTCAGTTGTGACGGAACTGACAGCAACAGTGGAGCAACCAAGACACTCGTGTGAGCAAACACTTGACAATAAAGCCTCAGCCGCATCGATGGCTGCCTCCGCTCTGTTGATGCACGAGCGGGTGCTCACCACACACACCACAAACACACACACACTCCACCGGAAACTCTCCTCAACAATTTTTTTCCCCCCCTTTTGTTTCTTTCATGGATTCAGTTTGGCGAGGAGGCCAAAAATCCAATCATGCATTTTGTCTTGACTGAAGCCCTTGAAGCCCTCCATATTTAGAGAGACTATTTGTGGCTGTGTCTCTCCACGGTTGCCTTTGCCATGCCCCGAGGAGAGAGAGGAGCAAAAGAGATGGGCGGGGGGGCTAATAAACCCCCCCAAGTATGCCTCGCTTAGTTTCAAAACTGCAGCATAACCGGCGCTCAATGCCTGGGTAAGGTGGAACAGCAGAGCTAAGACACAGATAGTCTCAAAGTGCCACGTCATCAACATGGAACCACATATTTTGTCACTTTTCGTCTTTTTTGAGCACAGAAAATACACAAAAATGGACCAAAATTCTCAATCCTGATGATAATAAGCATCAACAAGTTTGATCTTTGTTCCGTACTGTTCAATCATGCAATCATCTACTGACCACCTCAAATAATTATGAATTTGCTTCAGGGTGGCAGTCTTTTTTTTCTTCTTTTTTTAAAGAATACAGAAAGCAATCATTTGGATCTATAATTAGATTAATTCTGAGGGCATGTTGACATAAATCATTCATCCCTTCAGAGTCATTCAGACATTCTTCTGCTGTGGGGTTAAATGTAACATATGGTGCAGCACAGTGCATTTAGCTCCTTATGGAACATGCCTTATGGCAAATTAAGATTTTTTTTTTTAAGTTTCAAAGTTATTCCAGCATCTCAGTTCACATTGGTAAATACGAGTATGGATGACTTTTTATAACTAATTTAAAAGATCTAATCAAAGTGGGTTGCCAGAGCAACGTGTGAATGTCAACAACAACTCAAAAATGTTTTACCATGTTGAATGTGCAACCCGGCAGGCTGCTAGAGATCACGACCGCCACCAGAGGTCACTATTTGGGGGTCTGAGGGTCCCCTCGATCAGAGCATTAATCAGTGTGAGACGTGTGGCAGAAGAAAGTGGTCAAGTCAACAACTGAAAATCCAAATATCACTTACCGTGCGTTCTGTGGTGTGGGTGGAGGTGCGAAGTAAGTGTGTCATCTGAATGCATTCATTTAAAACTGCCTCACTTTCAACCCAGAGAGAGAATTCTCAGTTTGGCTGACAAACTAAGGAGGGGATTTGAAAATTATAATTCACCTGAGTGACCCTTTCAGATCATGTCACACCAGTACAAAAAAAAAAATCTATTGTGGCACAGTTAAGCAAAAAGTGCTTCAATTATTAGAGTAGATGGAGTTTGGAAGTAATCAGTCATCTTCATCATCATGGATATGCTGTATGTATAATGCTGTATGTATACTGAAATATAGGCTGTATAAATGCAGGATGACGGTCTTTGCTTTTTATGGATTTTAACATGCAAAAGCAGCTTCACATCAGACACATGGAGGTAGAACAGGGAAAGACATGTTACAGCAAAAGAAGCAAAGCTCTTCTGATGAATCCAACCGTAGCACCTTATTGTGTTTTGCATTTTGTCTGACTTGCATCAATCCATCTATTTGTAGTAAGTTGACTTGTTGACAAGCGTGTTTTATCCTTTGCTTGTGTTTTTTGTAATACAAAATTCAAAAATTCATCTCCATTATAAAAGGACAATTCTTATTATTTCCATAGATGTCATGGGTATGATTGCAGGCACAAAGAGGAACATATTGCTCCCATAATGATTATTATGTTTTGAGTGATTTTGAAGTGCAAATTCCACCAGATGCAGAATGGATGCAGATCGTCTACATCTTGGTTTCCATGTGGAACGGTGATGCTTTTCCTGTTTTACTGTTTAAGGTAAACAAGACTGCCAGGTGATGACGCTTTGGTAAGAGATGGAACCAACAAATGAAAAGTCATAGGAACTTGTGGTACCCAAAAACCCACAGGTGAAGAAGCTGACTCTGGGTTTCTCAAGGACTCTGTCTGCACCAACTTAGACACAGTACCTGGGAAAAGACACTCAATTTGTCAATGGAAGGGATGTACTTTTGAGTGTATATCTGGGGGTCAGAGGTGCTACAATACATTGCGAGGATCATCTTTGGCATGGTGTTGTGTCGCACGTTGGCCGATGTTTCATTCTGCCAATCTGACTCCGTATGCAAGTGCAGAGCTCGCCATCTAGTGTTCAAACTTTGCCAGTGACAGTGGAGTCACATTGCAGCTCACTTCACTGAGCTCGCCATTTCATCTGCCAGGTCCTGATGTGTGCTGGCAGCCCTCCATGATCACATTTCACCCTTGGGTGAACAATAGGGGTGTAGCACAGCACAACAACAGCAGCAGCTCTGGAAGCTCCACAGTGTTGCTTCTCGTTCTTTCGGGTCACAATGAGGTTGATCGGCTTCGCGTCCAAAGTCAGTTACTGATCATTTTCTCTGTGTTGTAAAGATGAGATGTTGCTCGTACTGGATGTTAATTGATAAAACCTCCATACGAAATGAAATGCTTTATAAACTAATTTTACACTCACAACCTTTAAGGGTCCGTGTATGATACTTTACCACTAGACTGTGGATGGTGGCACCACCTAGTGGCTTAGGCCACACCTTTCCACTAAGTGTCGCTTTAGCTTTAGCAGCTGGTAGGGCTTTCCATGGCAAACCAATATCCACATCTTAATTATTGCACTTTTCTCTTATTAAGTGTCTTTTCTCTTGCGGGACAGCATTTTGTTCTTATGTACTGCACAACAATGACAAGTAAAGAAACCTCTCAATCTCTCTACTATTCCCTTCTCTTAGTTTAGTAATGGACCCCGTTTTCTTGGTAGGAATAGACGATGGAGAGTCTCTGTCAAGCAAACGCTGAGCTACACTCTCCACTCCCATAGTGTCCGTCACGCCTCACACAGGGAGGGCTAACTTTATGTCGATAATTGTTTGATTCAAGTTTAACATCTCATATTGAACATCTTCAACAATACTTAAAGTGTTGCGTATCTTGCTCAGGGACACTTTAGGGACACATAGGAACAGCTATATAAAAAAAACCCTAAAAAAAACGCTTGAATCTTGAATTTCAAATGTCCTGATTTTATTAATCAGAGGTCACGTGTGTCAGTTTGCACATTTGGCCACTAGAAGGCATTGCACACTTAGAGAAGGAAGAAATCATTCTGCCTTCTGTCACATTTACCTGTGTGGTTTGATTTTCCCACCAGGTGCAATAGTTCTCCTTAGTATGTTGTGCACGTTTCAGTCACTTTATTTACTTTATTTTGTGATTTTGAGAGTTTGTGGAGCAGCTTTCTGGTTTGTGCAGTTCACAGTGTGTCTAGTGACACAAAGGAAGTCAGAGCAAAAAGATTCCTAAATGAAATATATTAATGAGTACTGTATATTTTAGGATATTGCACCGGATATGCCATTAATAACTCAGTATTCCCAGTTTCATTAGATCTGAATCCCAGCCATCCACCATGAATATGATTACTGCAATGCAGTTGCGGGTAGTAATAAAGTTAAGTTACGGTTTTGAGTATTTGTACTGTGTAATACTGCTACCTCACTATATTTGAAAGCCAAATATTATACTTTAGACTCCACAACAGTTGAGAAAAATTCATTGTTGGTGTTAAAATTAGTCAGTGTTAATGTGTTTTTCTATGACTTGCTGATCATTTACTAATCATAAATTCAGTGAATGGTTTGCACTCATGTCGTTATTTTCTTTAAATGTTGTGTAAAATACACAATGAAATGAAAAAAGGAAAGTGGAACAAACAGATTAAAAAGTACTACTAGTATTTTGAAAAGCAAGCACTCCTGTATTCAAGTCTAACAATTTAACAACTTTCACTTGAGCCGAAGTAACATTCAACCAGGAGTATCTCAACTTTGACTCCAGTACTGAAGTTGTGCAGCAGAGAAACATGTTGAACCAAAGCTACCGATAATTAAAGGAAGGAGGTCCCATGCAAGGAGAAATATTTGGAACACTTTCCTCTGTAGTTACTTCAGTCAAATCTGTGATGACTGTCAACAGAGCACTTGTAGCGGATGTATGTGTGTGTGGAAAAACTCTTACATTTCCTCTGCATGAAGGTGAGGTCATTTATTTTTCACTTATGGACAGGACGGACGAGAGCAGTAAAACCGCAAGATCAGGAGAACAACAACAACGACAAGGAAGAGATGGGATGGATGACAGGGTGTTATCGCCCGGGGTAACACTTACCACACACTATTGTAAAACTTGTTCTCTAACAGCCTGGTGTCGCTCCAAGGTCACAAAGGTCGCTCTACAATTCCTCAGTGCAGATGAGAACGTCCATGCCTGTCTGCTGCACATTTGTAGCTGTAAAGTACATGCACAGTACTTCTTTTTGGAACCATTGTAATGCAGTACTGCACCCACCTGCTGGTATAATTCATGCTCTACTGCCAACTGTCACAGCCTTCCAACAAGATGATTGGAATTGTAGAATCATTGCGCTTTTCACCTTCTTTAGTATGTATTGTTTTTATTAACTGTTTTGGCTTTTTTTTCTTTTTATTTCCCATACTCATTCTCACGTAACCTGAAAATGTCCCAGTTTGAGATCAATGAAGTGAGTCTAAAACTGACCATCAGTCCTGACAAAGCAATCAGGATGTCAAATATGGAGGAGCCGGCATCACAGAGAGAGAACCGCGTGACTATAGAGCAGAAATCACATTCTTCTTCCACCTCTCTCAGGTCTCCTTCGGCACTTCCTAGAACAACCTGGTTTCAGCCGCCAGAGGCAGGAAGCTGCGTTTCAGCTGGGCAACAAACACACCTCTGTGATCCGGTCAGCATCGGGAGGGGGGGGGCAGAGAGCTCGGGACAGTAAACATGCTCCAACTACTCAGCTGCACAGAAAAATTCTTCTTAGCATGTTTGTAATGCTAGATCATTTGTTTCTATACATAGTAAAGATCTGCCATGCCAATTTGTTATTTTGGGTTTTTTTACAAGGCATCCCAATACAATTTGCTCAGTGAATCAGGCATATTAATTCATCTAGTTGCATTTTGCCACATCACTGCCTACTTCAAATACTCCAGGACCATTGCTTCATCTCAGCAATGTACACTACTACATCATTTGTGTGGAGAGGAGGTGTGTGTGTGTGTGTGCGTGCAGAGACTGAAATTCCAGCTGCTTGTTTGATATAGATTATCTTTACAGACAGCTTACATCGTGTGAGGGGTCTCACGTCATAAAGCTGCACACAACCAATAGTGACACCTGAGCTTTTATGAAGTGGAGAAGGTCACCGCTCAGGATTCCCAATAATGAAAAAGATAGTTTCAAAAACGGCAAATTACAGGCTCCATCCAGAAGAGAAACAATGTTCTTTGGAAGGACTTGTATTAAAGTGTTTTTTGTGGTATTTTTTTCCATGAGTCCATATTGTGTCCTGCAGGGTTTGGTGTTAAAACATGGGAGGGGGGCTTTTCCCCCCCCCACAGACAATTATGGCATGTCATGGCAAGTAAAGGACAGGTGTAGATAATAATGTTAAACAGGGCTGCATTCCACCCCGGTGTCGCGGGTTTGTAGTCGGTTTGCTGCGACAGAATCCTCCGACCTTTTCAAGCGGAAGTTCTTCACGCCGAAACGGAAGGCGGAAAGAAAGAGGCGAAGACGGAGACAGCCTGGTGGTTAAAGTTTATGGCGCGGATCCTCATGAGTGGGGGAAACCTGGAGCAGAGCTGGAGGAAACATGTGGGGACATTCCACTGGAGTCCATCCAGGGGAGGATTCTACCTGCCAGGGGGTACTTCCCCCACGGCCTGAGCGCGGCCAGCATCGCGTGTGACGAGATAACATCACACTGCAGTTGAAAATACTGCATTCTATGGTTTTATTACTTACTGCCCCCCCCAAAACCTGATGTTTTTCCACCTTTAATTTATTGCCATAATGGGTTTCTGTTGTTTTCAAATTAAATCATATGTGTTTATAAAGGCTGCTGTATAATGGAAGAATCCTTTGAGGAATACATCGCAATATGCACATGAACATATCGTTTTACATAACTAAATGAATATATAGCTTTTTTTAATATGCATTGCATTTGTACTATTCATATACATCTAAGATAGCATTTTGTATTTATACTTATAACAGCTTTTTTTTCAATATTGAAAGTAATAACACCGATAATTTGGTTTTAAGGAAAATACATCTGAGTTAAGGGGTAGCACTAAATATAAATACGCTTCCCCGTACCTCCTTTTGAGCATGTGAAACATGCGGAGGATCCAAATGTTTGTTTGTTTGTTTTTCTTGTTTAAATTTTCCAAGTATAGTCAATTAATCAATCAATCAAACTTTTCCGTGACCATGAAATGTTTTTTGCATGGCAGTTTCAGAGTGTTTGGATCAAATCATTTCTGCCAAGTCTTTAAAATACACTTATATGTTGCATCAGATGGCCATTCTTACAGCCATGTGGAGCCGAGCAGTGGCAGCCACCGGGTGCAGCGGCCAGGAATGTGTCTGCTCTAATCCCAGTGTAGGGACAGAAGATGTTTTAGCAGATCCTCTTCTGGTCCACATGAGTGACTCTGGAGTCTGATGTTCCTGCAAACGCCGGAACTGGATAAAGAGAGGTCGACGCCTGTTTAGTTAGCCGCAGACTTTCACACTGAGTAGAGGAACTCAACTAAAATAATTGACAACAATGGCGGCAGAGATAGCTGGAGCCCTTCCTGCCCCGGTGGTATGCTAAGACTTCACAAAATATCAAGAGCGGCGCCAAACGATGCGGAAGAGGGCTGCTTGGCACCCAGTGAAAGACTACGTTTGATCGATTTTACTCAGTTAATGTGGAAATAAAGGCAGATTTTTCAGTATGTAAGTGAGTTTCTGATTGTCATGTAACAGCACCATGAAAATGCTAATTTATGGACAGACCCTCCCGCTTTACATTGTTTGCAAGTATGGCCACCTCCTGATGCATTCAAATACGAGAAATAACCTGTTTTCTGGTGGTCATCTGTTTCTCAAGAAGATCAGGTTTTTGGTAACCTCCACCACCAGTGTGTGAATGTGGTCATGTATGTGAAGGGCTTTGAGGATCACTCGGGTAGAGAGACTCAGGTAGAGAAAGTGCGAGTTTTTGGGTTTTTTTTAAAGTCCTTGGTTAGCTACATAGATATGGCAGGAGCAATCCCAGTCCAAACTTACAAATTTACTGACCTACATTGGTGATAAAGCTTCATTTACTTGAAAAAATAAAGTAATGCAGAATAACGGGGTAGATATATATTTTATCATCTTTAAGACTATAATAAATCAGTTTGATGTTTAGAACAACTGCACCACTGAATTGTAAGACCTAAGGAACATTTTCATTTTGATGCTAATTTGATCGTGTCCATTTTCATTTTGTATTGTATGAAAACTGTTGCTAAAGTAGAGTAAAAATTATACTTTCAATGTAAACTACATTCACTTCCGGCCTTCAGATAAGGATCATTTTGTTGGTTGAATTGATAAAGATGTTTCTGCACACTCGCACAAACGTGTACGCAAACACACACACAAACACACACACAAAGTAAAGCCACAGAACTTTGGTTAAAAAAATATCAGGATACCCGTTGATTTATTTCATCATCTTTTTTTTTCTTTTTCAGTTTGTTTTTAGTACTGTTGAACATCTCCACATTGGATGCAGACAGGCAGTTACGAAGCACTCGCACATGGCAACCATCTTAAGTCAAAAAACAGATTTAAAGCAACACTATGCAACTTTTTTGAGCAGCTGTTGCCTCTGCTGATGCACGGTTCTCTGCTGCCAGCCTAGCGGAAAAGCCGTCACAGCAGCACAAGTGAACAGACATTTCAGACAATGAGGAATCTCTAGTTTTACCGAAACATCCAGAATATGAAGGAATGCTGGGAGGCGATTGGAACAAAACTGGGATTCAACCGACACTTGTTGTGCGTTCAATTGTGCTTAGTAAATGTAAGTGTGATGTCACACACGGTCAAAAATATGCAACTCAATGCGGGTGGAAGATACACAAATGGCGGTGTGCAATGTTAACCATTCGATATTCATGGGAAAATGGCCACATCTATCCACATTATGTCTTTATCCAGTATACCACCATGGTCTGGTGCCAGTTTTGGCTGTGCAAGTTAGCACATCTAAGTCAGAGAGGAGGAACATTTCTAACTGCCTCTTTCGGTTTCTGAGCATGGAGGTGTGTGTCGGGCAGTGATGGAGACGATGGGAAACGTGCAGCGAGGGAGTTGAGGGCAGTGCAGCGTGCGCTAAGCGGGGCGGACAGCTGACTCAGCAACTCCCCTGTTGTCTGCGTGTTCACTCAACAGTGTCCTTATCCCCGGCGACAGAACGCAGCCTCGGGGTCCCAACACCCCTCACAGCCAGTTTAGCGGATCTCCCCCAGACCGGGCCCTGGATTTGTTACAGACACCCCTGACCCCGATGCGCCCTCTTTATCGCTACGCAAAAATTCAAGCAGAATCAGAAAAGGGGAGGGGGTGGAGCTGCTGGTGTCGGAGCACCAAAGCAGGTGTGTGTGTGGATGGATTCCTCGGGCATCACAAAATAGTCTTCGAACAGCTCACACTTTCCTCGAATAAAGCCGCGTTTCATCTGGAACTCCCTCCCCGACCTTCTCCGTACCTGCAAGGACCTGCCACAATTCAAAGCCCTGCGCAAAACTCACCTTTTTAGAACTGCTTGAAATGTTTTATAATTCTGTGTATTGTATTTTGTTTATTATATCTTAGAAATTATTTTAACTCATTCTTGCTTTAATTCTCCTGCTCTATTCCTTTTATCTGTAAAGTGACTTTTACTGAGATTAAAGTCACCCTTTCATTTCTGCTCCTCTTTGAAGCTGAGTGAGACAAATAGTTGGATTATTTTGATTGTATGATTGTATTCTCAGGTTTAGGTAACCTGATGGGAAATAAGGAAACCAACATGAAACATAAACCATGTGTTTCCACCAAACTAATTACTGTACTTAAAATCTGGGGGCAGACTTTATAATAGAGGCGGAATCTCCAAATACAATACTTTCATATGCAGTTAGGGACGTCAAACATGAAAGTCAGCGGTTCTGACAATCTACGCATCCGCAGGTCTGGACCGCGTGTCCAAAGTTTGTACGAGCCACGAATCATTTCTTCCAGGAAAGTCATAATAATCTCACACTGTAGTTGTGTGCTGAATGGCAACATTTATAATAGAATGTGTTGGGAGTATTTAATCAATTGTACCCGAAGGAATCTTATGATCCAAGTACGGACGCAAAGTTTTCAGGAGCGCACAACTGTAAGGTAACGGAGTGATTGTCGCCGGTGAAGCTGATGAAATCTCCGGCCGCTGAGCGACGGGCGACACGGCGAAGCTGAGTCACCGCGGCTGCTCTGATTAAGCTCGACGCGTGCACAGACTCGTCGGAGGGTAATCACGATATGGGGCTGCTGTGCTGCGCTGCTCGGCTTTAGGCCCGTGAATGC
The DNA here is from genome assembly GCA_903171835.1 of Mullus surmuletus. Lineage (NCBI taxonomy): Eukaryota > Metazoa > Chordata > Actinopteri > Syngnathiformes > Mullidae > Mullus > Mullus surmuletus. The sequence continues at coordinate 602,679 of CAESWR010000361.1, forward strand.
TGCAAACCTGCATTCCCGCACCTGCCTGAGGCCAACACTGTTCACTTCTGTACCCTGAGACGGAGCGAGAGAGACCCACTGTGAGATGAAGAGAGAAAGAGGGACTTAAAGAAAAAAGGGGCCGAAATGGAGAAAGAGAGGGAGGACCGCATACCAGAGGGGCAGACGGCGCAATCCACCACTTCACACACATTCTCCTCCAAGCTTTATGATCTCCAGGGGGAAGCAAACAGACGCGGATGATCTGGAGTTCTTTGCTGGGGGGTGGGGAGCGGTGGTGGTGGTGGTGGGGGTGGGAGGGTGCGCATGCCACTGCCTGCACCTGTATGCGAACTGACTCGACATGCCACTATGCATAATGAGAT
>CAESWR010000361.1:634177-644963 GCA_903171835.1 Mullus surmuletus
AGACAGAAAAAAAAAAGATAGAAAGAGGGAGGGAGGGAGAGAGGGTGAGAGAGTGAGAGATGGGGCAGGGAGCAACGTGAGAGCAAGGAGGAGAGAGAGGGAGGGAGGGGCAGCGTGCAACGTGAGAGAGGGAGAGAAAGAAAGAGGGAGAGAGGCAGGGAGGGAGGGAGGGAGGGAGGCGTGAAGCGTGATGGAGACAGAGTGAGAGAGGAAAAGAGAGAGCAAGCAGAGAGAGAGGGAGAGAAAAAGAGAGAGAGATTGAAAGAAAAAAGGAATGAGGAACAGAGAGGGGGGGAGGGGAGGAGAGCTGAGAGAAAAACAGAAAGAGGTAGAAAAAAACGGGGAGCAAGCGAGGGAGAAAGAGAGCACAAAGCCTCTCTCGCTCTATTTTGTGGCTTCACAAACATGGCTGCAGCAAAAGAGGAAGAAGGGGGGAAAGGGAGCATTGGTTTTTACAAGTCCTGTCTCCCTGTCTCCCCCTTTGCCCCAACACACACCACAAAAAAAACAGCATCAGCTGTAGTCACCATGTTAACAATTGGCGGTGCTTTCAGGTACATGGCGATGTGTTCAAAGACAGCAGTTCAGGCCTCGATTGAAGACCAATTTCATATTTGACTACACTGCTCCGACAAAACCATTATTTGCCCAGAAAGTGGCGGCCAATGAGTAACACGACACCACTGCACCCCGAAATCCAGCGTGTCTGAGGTCATTCAAAGAGCTGCAGTTCCATGGTTGGTCCAACAGAGAGCACTGACAAGTGGACTTTTAAAACCAAGTCCTTGACTGAATGGCAGGGCTGACCTTTATGAAAAAAATAAAAAAAAGTGCAGACATGCCTTGAAGAGAGCAAATTTCGCAAGCTGCCCTGCAAAGAGTTGAAATGCTGCTTTGGTTTTTGTTGGCCTGCAGTTTGTATGAGACAAAGTAGAAAAGAAAACAATAGAGCCAGCTCTATCATTAAATTGCTACTTTTATTGGCTAAACAGCCAGGCAGGCAAAACGGTCCAACAGAAGTCAGAAGTGAGGAGAGACGTGTGCTCAAGAAAAGAGTTTGGCCTGAGATTTTAAGTCTGTGCAGTTTTTCTTTGATAGTCATTGGAAAGAAGGTATATATTTCATAATCGGTTGCCGTAAATTAGACACTTTTTTGGTTAACTCCCGAGTGCTGGGGGGGTCACATCCAGATCAGTTCTCTCATTCACCAAATGACTTGTGACCACTGTTCAACTGGGAAACTGCTACAGATGTTGGGATACTACATGACGGTAACGCATTAATACACTCCTTTACTGCTGTCAATCACCTCATCAGTGTCCAGGATTTGGAGCAGTGATAGCACGATTACAGTTCATCAGTTTAAAGGTTTCAACAATTGCAAGCATGTCTGTTCAAACCTTACTCCAGTCACTTGCAGGGGTCAAATTATGGCTTTTTCCTGGTTTCATGTCGTCATTTAGATGGTGCAATTACAAGATGATCAGAAAAGTATCCAATTAGAACTGTACTACAACACAGCATGGCTTCTTGGCAGCGAGTGTTGTTTCAGCAATGCATTTTGAGGAGGATCTGCCATATTGTTCCCCTGCCGACAAGCGAGCTGGTAAATAAACACTGTGTTTGTGGCATGATAATTTCACAGACACTAATTCCTGCCAGAGAAGCTATTTTGAAATAATCAACATGATCGGAAAGTTTATCCTTTTAAAAAACTGAAGGGACAAATGGATCTGCTATGGGAAGGAAAGAAATGGAAGAAGAACCTGTCGTGCACGGAACAGATCCGCAACCAAGACTGGGGCAGGATGTTTCACAATGGTAAATCTAACTTTTTAGCCAATGTTAACTGACTGGTCACTGGCAACAGAATATACCCCACCCGCATTTTGGCTTTACATTGAAAATAAGCTTCCCCTTCCAACAGAAGATGTCATATTTCAAATTTTGTGTTAGTGGGCACACCAAATACCCATCAAATACAAGCAAAAGTTGTCTGTCAGGAATAAAACCACCAGAGGATGAGTGCAGGAGCAATAATGAAAGCCACCATATTTTTTGGATGATATCTCGAAATGTTGGCCCTCAAATGTGGCTATTCATTAAGATGCAAACGGTCGTAAGTGAATTACTTGATAAGTCTGATGGTTCAAACTGAAACACATTATCACAGCATTTTAATATAAATCTACACAAACACACTAAAAGACACTCATCAGCCCTGCCGACTGTGGAATCCCTCTGTTGAAACCCACACTTCAGCAGCAGCCCAGGCATAGAAATGGACAATTTGTGTCAATTTCCAATCAAAGAAAAGAATCAAAGTAAACACAGAGGTCGAGGGCCTCTGGAAGCATTTTGGACCCAGAATGTTCAGTTTCATTTGATTAAAGAGTTTCATTTGATTAAAGAGAAGAAGGAAATTATGCACAGTAAAAGTTTGAGGGTAGAACATTGTTGGTACCGTCTTTCACTGTCTATTTTTTGTTAGAAAGGGACGATTCTTTTTTAAAAAAAACATTTTTAAATCACTATAATCAATTATAATTCTGAGAATTATCACCAAACTGCAGCTCACTTCCACTTAACTGTCCTTTATTGCCGGTTTTGCCTCACTGTTAATCACCCTGCTGCAACCTTGCCGTTGTGGTTCAAACTCCGTGTTCTTCAAGTTCTTTGGCTTACATTTTGGCTCAAACATGCAGGGGAAATTGCAGAGGAAATATTTGATAGTAACTAACCTGCTCCACAACAAACCACAAAAAGATGCGGTTGGCAACTCGCTGGTGAACAAAATGAAGCCATGAGTAACTATTTAGTCAGGATGGGTTTTTCAACTAAAACAATGTTAGATTTGCAGAAAAGTAATCATCTACCGATTGGACAAATCACATGTTTCCCATTTAAAATTTAAAAAGAAAAACAGGTGTGTGCTGAAAAAGCAATTAAATTTTCATCTGTAGCTAGCAGATGTGTAAACAAACAAGTATTTTCCACCAAGTTTCAACCTCAAAGGTGGGTGATCTGTCAGTGTTGCATCCTCAACTTGTTTGTAAGGCTGATTTGAATCGGAACCTAAACTACAACATGCAAAGCGTTTGCCATTACATCTTGCAGGAGGTGTAAATGGCAGCTTAGCGGTGGCAATGCTTGAGGCAAGTAAACAGCATTATATATTTATAGAGTTGTCGTTTGAGAATAAAGTCAAAAAACAACCTGTAATAGCTGTTCCTGGTAACTTTGCTCCCTTGTAAGGTTACACGATAAAATACGAGTTGATGCACTGTTTCACTTCGAACAGACACATGAAAAAACAATCTGGAGGAGTCTGCTTTGGCTTAATATTTACGAGAACATCAATTCACACCAACCCAAGAGATTTGATCGTATTCCATCCATGTTTCATCCTTGAGCTATGAATTCGACCTGCTGCAGCTTTAGAAAATATAAAGGCATGAAGCTCAAACACCGTCACGTGGAGTGGAACAATGACAGGAGACAGACCTTAATATAAGTTAGCTCTGAAACCATTTTGTTTGAAACAACACAACTCACTGCTCCTTCCAACAATCACCTCCTTCATGTTTCCATGGATACATTAACACCCCTTCCCTTTCTTTCTTACCCCCTTTCATCACTTTCTTCATAGACTTTTTCCTCTCCCAATCACTTCTGCAATGCTGATTTTCTTTCTCCTAATTTTGCTCTTGCAGACTTGATGCTAGGTGGCATCATCCAGGGCAGAGACGGACGCAAGCTGCAGTTCCTTGAATGGCCACTTGCAGCTCAGTAGAGACAACAATCTTTTATCCTCTTAGAAAAGGCTTTTTCATTTTTTTAAATTTCTTTACAGGGTTTCGTTTCTAGTTCTTCATATCACTCAAGTTTTATTAAGGATTTAAATGATGAATTATTAAGGGCATGGCCATACTCGGAGACAGATGGGTGCCAGTAGCTCCTGCATAAAAGGGGTTTTTCAGCAAATTCCAGTTGATCCCATGACAAGTGTAACGTTCTATTGAACAATTAACTGCATCATCAGACCGTCCAATAAGTTAGAGGTTTACTCAGCATTTGCGACACAGCTAGAACAGTGAAAAATTTGCCTCCCATTGTTTAAGATATCACCATCTGCAATACTGCATTTTCATGCATAAATTACCAAAATGATCACTATTTAAACAGCATTTGCACAGGAATGATTCTGTCTCCAGCTTCTTGATCAATATAAACTGTTGATTACTAAATCTGTGAGCACAGCCATAAGATTTTAGAGCGATAAGACATCTGTGTTTGGTTGGAAAGAGGAAAGCAAAGACAGATTTCAGGCCAATAAAAGTGTTTTCGGTAACTTTAGATAAATAAATAAATAAATAACTTCTGCATTAGTCTAAATTCAATAAAAATGCATTCAAACACCGCAGCTTGATTGAATTGGGTCTAAAAAACTCAGTTAGTTGAGAAACAGCCCCCAGACACCTTGATCCTAAGTCAGTTTGTGCATGTTAACACAACCAGCCTAGGCGATATGTAAGAGTGTCTGCACATGTGCTAAATTTTGCTTTCAAACCCAAAAACAGAACCATACCATTAACTTGTAAACGGGACATTAGTGGACTGACTTGTGGCTCAATGCTCTAAAGCGATTGCTGTAGTCTGTGACATAAAAGCTCAACTGCTACGGTCCAAGAATAGCAAACCGAAAAAGCGCATATTGCCACCTATCGCAGCAAAGGTGAGATGATTCTACCAATGAACCAGACAAGGCAAGCCGTATGTGATAAGACTGGTAAGATAAGATTCTCCAGCCAATTGCGCTGGAAGCTGACCCTTATTCAAATTTAAAGACACTTGGTATGATTGTTAATCTACCCGTGGGTCAAACTTGTGATTTTTTTTTTTTTCTTTTATGAAACCAGTCCTTGTGGTATCAAAGAAAATAGACCAGACAAAATAAACTTCCCAGTGTGCGCACATTCCAAGAAGCAGTTTTCTATATTTGAGATCTAAATAAAGCCAAATCAGGAGTCACCGAGTGACTGTCAATCAGGCTCTGTCCACTTCTTATTTTATAGGTCTATATATAACAAACATGTGCCCTGACGATCAGACCCCCTCTTACTTCACACACGAAAGCAAAAATGGTACAATGGAAGGAAATTCTAATATTTTTTCAGAGACCAAACCAGGTATGCAGGAGGGTTAATGATCTGATACTTTCTAAACCCCTGGAGGGAAATTCAGTTTGACTTGTTCCTCCACATTTCAGCAACGCAATCACTCCCACGGAGATAGCAGAGATTTCATGCTCGAGCATAATTCAGCGATAAAAGCTATAAACACTTTCCCCACTGCATGTGAAGTAGTTGTGCATTATGAATACACCTATATTTTTCTTGTAGGTCCCATTCCTGGTTGTCAAATGTTATTGATAAATAACATATTGTCATGAGCAAAGAACATTTTCAAAAACCTAGCTATGCGATTCCCACAACAGCTTTTATTCGTTCTGACTGTTAGTCATGATATTAGCTGCATTGCACCAGACACTCAAAAACGAAAACCATTTTGATAAGATAAGTTTTCTCCTGTGCTTCAGATAGTGCTAATAGTGGAAAATGTGCAAAAAAGTGAAAATGTTCTCTTTCTGCATTAGGTTGGGTGTGTGGTGAACATTTGTCAATACGAAAGCTGGTCTGATGTTCAGCATCTGTAACAGGCCAATACAGCCCATTAAAAATCAGCCGACAAATCTTTAGTCCCACCGTGGTTTTTAGTGGATGCTTGTTTGTCCTCTTGGAGACACTTGCAAGACAGTGGGACATATTTTTCACAACAGTGTGGAGTAATCTAAACGTATTGGCTTTATAGAAATCCTCTGTTGCTACGAAATGTCAATGATGACGTTTATTAGCCTTCAGCTTGGAGCAGAGGCAATTTTAGCACGGGCGGAATGTTTTGGATTGACTGATGTGAATTCATTTGAATTGCATTATTGTACCGTGAGCTCCTCCATCCCATGTGCAGCGGATTCTCGGCATCTTGCAGGGTGACTGAGCCAACCCCAAAATGCTATCCAAGGACTGAGGAAATCAACTGTTTGAATGTGTTCCATGTTGAAAACAGAATCCTGTCAGTTTGTTTGCTTGCTTGCTTTCTCTGTCATTTTAATTGTGGATCACATTATTCAACAGAAAATGCCTTTGAGAGGCTGATATATCAATATGTGCTTATTTGTGAGAGCGTTGTGGGTGGTTTGTATTTTCATGTCCATCTCTAACTGTTATACACAAATAATCACCACTTTCATTCTTGTACACATTTATTTTTCCAATTTTCCTTATGTTCAACTAAGCCATCCTACCCTAGGGTCACACCAATCTGTAGAGAAAAATAAATCACACAGCTTCTTGAGCCACATTTCCAGTCTGCTTTCTTTTCACCCAGTTTGCAACCTTAAATGTAAACCAGATACCAACAGTGACAGCTGGGAAAACACCAGGCGTCAATCAAAGCAGCACTGGAAAATGCGGTTCTGTCTCCAGCTCCCCCGGAGGATTGTACCATCCCTCCACAGAGGTGATGCACAGCTAAACATACATCTCTAACTAACTGAGAAATGGTGGTAACTAGGGATGCTCAATATTATCAGCACATTATCGGTATCGGCCGAAATTTGACTCAAAATTAACTACTGGATATCGGCCATCTCGCCGATATTTAAAACCGATAAAATAAAAAACCACAGCTTCCTTGAAAAAGACGCCCGAATTCCACGGCAGTGGGATGTGATGATGTTCAATTGCCGTACAGTTATATAATGCACTTTTCATATGTTAACTATGAGCATTGAGCAGAGGTTTTGTTTTTCACTTGAGAAGATTTCCAAATTGTCCATGGCTCGGGGTGTTGCTGAAGAGCATCATCCAATGTATGTTTTATATGTACACATCTTACATTTGGGTCTTTTATGAAAAAAACAATTGTCATAAATAAATGATGTTTGACATAATATCAGTTTAAGTACATGTTTTAATTTGCACTGAAGCAATGCAAATTACAGAGTTGTATGCTTTGCCTGCATTTGCCAGTTGGCCAATATGGGGGAACATATCGGTATCGGCATCGGTCATCGTGCATCACTTGTGGTAACCAGCCTGACGAGAGACACAGTGCCACGACTGAACCCTCCGCCGCTGCCGGAGAGAGACATGAGGACAGCGTGAAAAGAAGAGGGGGGATGCAAGGAGGAGGAGACAAAACAGATCAGCACGTACACACACAATGCCAGGTTATGCACACAAACACACACAGCTAAAATTACATTCAAGAGGGCACGAATTAGGCCACCGCTCTGCACTGTGCTGGGAAGTGGTGGTGAGCGGAGAGAACAGAGGCCTGCGCGGACCTGAAGGCTAAACGCTAACAATGAATATGTGGCTGGACTGTTGGCGGAATACTTGACACAAAAGCCTGTCAGCCCCGATGATTACAGTCTAATCATGACTCCGTAAAGGATCAAAATAAAAAACGGAAGAAAAAAAAAAACAGGATGCAAAGAAAACAAAACTGACAAAGTGCTAAAAAATTCTGTGCATGAGACATGAAGTTAATATCAAAATAGTTCATTAAATAACTGACTGATCAACACCAAACACAGATAAGTAAAACAAAACAGGTAACATTTTACACAGACAATTCGACGTTGGTCCTGAACCGGCTCACCAGACAACTGGTAACAACTTCAATGGCATTGGGTCAGACGAGCAACAGGACCGAAACCGTCTGACTGGCACGACTAGCACCTACGAAACCTCACATGGATTCAACATATCACCACTCTTCTTTGTGGCATCAACTTGAAAAGTGTATTTTAGCAGGTGGATAATGTGCAAGGAAACCCCAGAATTAAACTACTCTTACTGCTTGACATTTGAATTATATTCTATCCACTGTTACAATAAAGCAATTTGTGAAAGCAGGAATGTTGCATTTGCACTTTAAATTGCAACAAAATGCAATTACCACAAAAGTATCATCTTTAGGATTGTGCCTTTGTTTGCAGCTTAGAATCTGCCCTGTCTCAAGCTGTTTTATTAAGCATTTTTTAGTATGATTAATAGCATTGGGCATTGCACACATTTTCAGTAACAGGTTATTAAGAATTCACATCCACAAGTCATGACTGAACCTCATGTCCCACAGCAAATGACATAGTGGTTATGACAGGTTTTGTTTTGTTTTTTACAGTCGACTACTGTTCGTGAAGAAAATGGCACCATTAATGACTAAAGTTGAACTGTCACTTTGGCTGAGAGGATAAACTGCCGTCGTCAGCTAAACGTCACATTATATCACGACAAGCGGGAGCCCTAACATGGGTAATTCTATAACAAACATCACAGGCACTGAGTGAGACATGCGAACATTATGGTGCCTCTCTATCAAAGCGAAGAAGATGCTACATTATGCGTGGCTCGAACACAGACGAATATAATAGAAAACCAACACCCTGACAGAAAAAAGGAGAAGGATTTTTTTTGGTTCATTTGAGCAAGTTGTAATTGTCTGTGAGTATCTGAGATTTTTCATTCTGTCTCAGGACCAAAAAAAAAAAAAAAGGAAAGTATGCTTTAACGGAATCGACGACTATCTAGGAAGATAGATCATAATAACTTATTAGGCAAATATTAGGTGTTCTCCATTTCTTTTGTAATTACATTTTCCTGTTTCCATTGTATACTTCAATAGAAAGACAGCAAATTATGTTTCTCAGACCCACTTTTATCACCTCAATCAGATTCAACACTGACAGTTCATTCAAACATGAGCACAGCAAACCGGCTAACAAACAGGCAGCAGGAACTCTCGCACAATGGGTGAAAATGGCAAGTTACATTTATTATTAAAGAGGCCGTCCAGACTAAATTGTTGGCTGGTACCAAACGCACAATAAATCTAAACACGGTGCTATCGCAAACACGTCGACGCTGCAGGCTTTGTGGCATTTAAGTGCGTTCGAGTAAGGTAGTGCACACAAACTGGCATTGCATAGTAGAGGTCGCTCAGTGTGGCTGTAACCAACAGGCCCCTACACATTAGGCCTTTGTGCTTCCAGAAACATCCCCCCCCCCTCCCCCCCCTTTTTTTTTAACGCTGCCTGCAGCAGAGCAGAGCTCTGCAATGTGCTGACACCATCATCAGCTATTCTAAACCTTTTTACCACAGCTATATTCCCACGTGCTGATAAAGAAAGGAAGGGTGGGTGATTTCCACTTATCTTCATTTACAATAGATGTGTCTTTTTTTCAGTGTCTGGTGGTTCTGTATCTTGCTAATATTCTAATGATGTTCTTTCTGTTTGGCTTTGCTGGACTTCTTGCAACACCGTCCCCCTGCTGCTGATGATCCATGAAGGAAAGGCTCATGATCCCCTGAGTAGCATACAGATGGTGTAGTAAGAGGAGCGGCGTAATAACACGAAATCGATCCAAACTCACTTTCATCATTCATCGCGTGCGTCTCGAGCTGACCAAGAAATTTTCTTTTTCACTGTTAAACTTTAAGACCTTATTTCTGCAAAGCCCAAATTTCTGGGAGCTTGTCCAATGCCTTTTGTTGATCTGGACTGTTTTTCAGTACCTTTACCATTAAATCAAAAGTTATCAATCATCATCAAGCCATCTTAAATCACCACAAATAAGGCGTCTAGTCTAAGTGCCAGCGAACAATGTATCTGTTATTCACCATGCAGCACAATGCATGAAAAGGCAGAGCACATAAGTGCACACCATTTACACAAGGTTAACACACGAGGCAACAAATATAGAAGCCAGCTGAGATATCAAGTTTGCAAAGCAAATTAATATTTGGGAAGAAGCCCCCGAGCAAAAACAGACAAGAGATATTATCATCAAAGGTTGGGAGTAAAAGCTGTATTTGGGGAGGCTGAGCTCTCAAATGTGGCCACAGCTGGTCAGCTGCTATTCTGAAGATGTACTCATGAGGGGTGGAGGTGGGCCCGGGCCGCTTGACAGGCCCCGATCAACAAGATGCTCACTCCGGGAGCTGCAATGAAATAAGAGCTGCTGACAAAGGGCTACCGTAATGGCAACGGTTGACGCCCTGCACTCCCCCAAGCATGCACATGATTAAGTCTGTCGAGTTAAAATGTCATTTCAGTCTCTTCATTCCCGACATGAAAAATGGGTCACTTTGAAAAAGACTGAATCCTCCAACGTGAAGTTCAAATCAGCACGGCAGCGATACCTGTCCGAACAACGCTGAGTCATTTGAATACATCCATCTAGGTGACCATCAATCAGCTGCCCCGCAAGGGAGGAAGGAACCTTTTATATTTAAATCTTATTTTGTTTTTAAAAGTACCAGCAGCCCCTGAGGTGTAGTGACACCGCTGCACCAAAGCACATCCAAAGACTCCAGGGCTACCAAATGGTATGCACAGCATGCAGCATTGCATGACACTGCATGGCAGGAATGCGAGAGGTCAGCGGTGTTGGAGCCCCCCCGGCGTCCCGTGATGCATAAAATAGTGCAAAATGCGAGGAAAGTGCGCAGCCAGACAGGCAAGACAGCCGCACTGGACCTTCACCTCTCCTGACAGATGCCCTCATTAGAACCGTGGAGGATACCTGTGGCCTATCAATGATCTCTGACAGCCAGCTCTGAAGACCCTGCCTCCCCCCCAGCAGCGGCGGCGGCAGCACAGTGGGCTACAGGTTATCTGCTGCAGTGCATCTTCCACCGGCGGCGTGTCCCAAAAAAA
>CAESWR010000361.1:646128-662030 GCA_903171835.1 Mullus surmuletus
GTGGGTTTCAACCTGTCTAGCGACCAGCAGTGTGGGGACCAGGGGCCTTACGAGGTCCTCCAGAGTCCTGAGCAGAATTAGTCGTATTTCAAACGGAACAGCACTTGCATTTCATCTTATTTGTCAATGATAGCCTACCAACAGCGATAAATGTAATAGCATTTTGCTAATTTAACCCCACCCTCACCTCTACCCCCATACATATATATTTACGTTCCAGTCCCCGGATTGTGTGGATTTGTCCTCACAATCCAGAACAAAGTGTGTTTCAACCTGTCTAGCGACCAGCAGTGTGGGGACCAGGGGCCCTACAAGGTCCTCCAGAGTCCTGAGCAGAATTAGTCATATTTCAAATGAACAGCACTTGCATTTCATCTTATTTGTCAATGATAGCCTACTAACAGCGATAAATGTAATAGAATTTTGCAAAATTACCCCCACCCTCACCTCTATCCCCATTCATATATATTTGTAATTCATTGCTGATAAGGTCATTACTTACCAATGACCATTCACTGAAAACAAAATAATTGCCAAGGGAAACATTAGGAATAGCAACAAATTACTTTCAATGTTGCTCAACACCAGGCAATTACAAGAATAAAGATATATATGTCTAATTACTTATTGATTGATATAGTTAACTCTGACAATCACTTAAATATGTCGGAGGCAAACACATATTTAAATGTTGAGTGGATGTGAAGATTTTTCATTTGTTTTTTTTAATGACAAGGTCCTTCACATTATCTGTAATCCCACCATAATATTTTATATTGCATCTTCAGCTCAGTATTTAATTTCAGACCCTTGAGGGTCAACGTTTTGAATCATGTGCTGTCATCATTTTATTTTCTGCAAGGTCTGCTCAAATCCATCACTAGAGGGCAGAAACACTCCACTAAAATTGTCAGACGCAGCCTGAAACCAAACGTATGTCTTTCAGTGTCTGGATGATTCATGCCGCACATGATTATGTTTCCTTCATTAATTTGTGGCTGATGATGTGGGAATGTGAGCTCCTCACATAAACTGTCAATGAGGAGATCAAGGCGGGTGTGTTTTTACTGCATATGACATCACTGACGTAGACGCACAGAGGTTTCTGATGCTCATATCATAAGGGAATCATATTTTTTTTTCATGTAATGAGCTTGTCACTAACTATCAGAGGACAGCCGATCCTTTTTTTTTTTTTTTTTGGTTAAATTTTGCAGATGTACCCTTGCTGCTGCTCATTTGCACGCCCGCCTCCTGCAGTGCAGATGTCACTATCCAGTGTTAGTGATATGAAAATGCTCTTGAGCTCACCAGTATTCTGAGGCTCAACAACAGATATGCACAGCGAATCTAAATGTTTGCGGGTCGCTGGTCTCAACCTCCGATCAAGACCGTGTCAGCATATTGAGATGAGTCTTTATTGATCCTTTATAGAACAGATTCAAGGGTAACTCAACACACATTGTGCAGGAGACAGCGTGCCAAGAGAGAAATCACTTGTTTTCCCACAAGTGTTGGAGCATAGAGCTGCCAGTGTGGGGGTGTTTGAGACGCTCGCAAGGTTTTATTATACATGTTGAGGCTTTTTCTTTGCATATGCCTCCGGTTTGCTATTGTATGTTTTCACAATGCAGCTCAAATAATGGCCGCTGTTTGAAGGAAACACATGAATACTCGCTTCCCTCCCTCCACGCCAAACATATTAATATTCTAGTCTGGTTCTGTTGGTTCATCATGATGCACTACCATGATAATTTGACTGGCTGCTTTTTTTTTTTCTTCGCATTGCAGAAATCCTTGCTTTGAAAGCGGGTTTGAAAGGTTGTTCCTGTGGGTGGTTGATTTAACAGCGAGGCCCATCTCCTTCCTCGCCTACCTCCTCTTCTGCCTCGCTTGTCTAGACTGTGATTACCATCTGCTGCATCACTTCGGACTGACCAATGTTTACTGCGCTTGCTCTCTTTCCCTTTGCCTCACTCAATCTCAATCTTTGCCTCTAACAAGCAAAGAGCCGCTAACACAATAAAACCGGATTCTCGTTTGTCTGATCTGCCAGTAAATCCTGTTTTCTTCATTCGGCGAACATCTCACAACGAAGACGGTGTCCGACTTGTAAGTCCAGTATTTCGAGACTTGAGTGAGAATAATGTAATGACGGTACATGCGGTTAACATTTGTTTCTTAGGGAGAGACATGGGTTGCACAATGATTAATGGGAAACAGGCCTTCTCTTAAAGGGAGGATACGCGAGAGCCATGTGCTACTCGCCTTGCTGAGGCCTGCTGCGTGATCAAGTGTAATTTTCCTTCAAAAGTACATATAATAGAGCAGGTGGTGATGTCATCTGCAAGCCAATGGCGTGACGAGTCTGACAGAAGGAGAAACAGAGTCGGCGACACACAACAACAGGAATCCGGGATGTTTTCAAGCTTCAAACTTTTGTCACGTGATTGCCAATTAGAGCGTTTCGAGAGAGAGCCGGGTGCTGGTGCGAGGTTTTCACGAACTGATGAATGGAGAAATTATCCGTACGCTCTTGTCCATTACTTCAGGTTACACGGTCAATTTACCGCAACTCAACCCAGCTAACCACGGAGACAACACTTATCAGTCCGCCATCTGTAATTAATTGATCAAATTAGAAAGGACAGAGACGTGTAAGAGCACGGAGCGGGTTCAAACTTCAGGCCGCCGTGTTTTTGTTGTTCATCTCAGGCGCTGTAGTACTCTGTTTTCCCATTCACTCGACAGCGTGTTTTTGTTAGGGTGTAACAGTATTACCTCATTGGTCCTCTGACAGCTCGCTCTGAGCTCTCAGTGCTTTCCAGAGATGTACAGGCAAGGGCGTGTTGGGGCAAACGAAGTTCACATGTACGAATTCAAACTAAATCCCCGGAGAATGCGCGAGCTATTGCGTAAAAACCCTCTGTCAAAGAATTATCCCGTGTTGCCGTGAATAGGGAACATTCCTCCTCTTCTCTGAGTGGCAGCTGTGCGTGCCCCTGCAGAAGAGGCTTGTGCTCAGGGTTTTAAAAAAAACGTCAAAATTGGATCAGTGTGTGTACCTCCGTGTATTCCACCGTAAACAAAACACAAAGGAGACACAGGGGCGTTCCGGTTTGAGGATGTTGCGTGTGTGTTCCGCGGGATTGTTGGGAAGGTATGTTAACTATGGCAGCGGTGTGAATGCCACAGTGGGGTCACAGTGTCTCAAGAATCCTCCACCATTGAGGGGGTTTGAAATAGCCAGGGTCCTTCTCACCCCCTGATGAGACATCCAATAATTAACACTGGAACATCCCGCGGCTACAGTACATGACACACAGCCAACTGCTACAAGCTCAGGTGCCTATTTCTGGGTGGCTGCAGTTTACTCAGGGGTCTGCCGTGTTAAAAGTGTGTGGCTTTGGAGACGGATCGTCCTCGGACAGACAACAAAGATGAGAGACGTCTTCATGGACAGCTGTGAGGACTTCATGGAGGTCTACCCTCAAGGAGTGTTTCTGGCTTTTCAGTGAGTGGCGGCAGCATCCATTGAGACATCACTACTCCCGTATTTGAACTGTCTTGCGTTGCTTCATTGACGTTCATTGATGCTCCTCCAAACATGCGCCCGCATTCTTCCTGTTTGAAGATTTCCGAATCGAAATCCAGATTCCTGCAACGTCATTATCACACAAGAGGGAATAACCGTGTGTGGCAAACTGCAAATTATTTGGTTCTTACCAGGATTTGAAAAAAATGTACAAAATGTGGTTTTATATATACAACTGTACACTACAATCCTTAATCAAGCACAATCCTATCTTTTTTGTCTCCAATAGGCAGGAAATCTTAAAATGAGTTGAAATGTTAAAATGAGATATATTACATCTCTCCCCCAAGTCTCATCAAAATTGTTCAGTAACAAACTCAAGTTGCTTGATTAAAGAGTCACCAAAAAGCATCTGAAATAAATACAGTTTATTATTGCTCTGATTTCAAGCATGTTCAGACAATATGTAATTATTTCTAGATTAAACAATCTTTATTCAAGAAATCTTGATGAGATAGCGCGTTTCTTGATTGCCGCCGCAGACAAACCCTGCGTTGGCGTAGCATTACTAATATAAATGGTTGCCGCATTCAACATCCACTTATTGAAGGTGGCGCAAGCATATAAATTGTCCTACTCTCACTCACTTTCCCAACATACAGTATGTGTCGCAAAAGATCCAGTCATTCTTCAGTGCACGCGGGTGCTGAGCAAAGCGTACAAGAATCACTTGAGGTTCTAATGAAACTGCTTATTCCCGCTCTGCTCTGCTCTACCATGAAGGTGAATAGCTCTCCCTCTGGTTACCCCCCCATTACAGATTATCTGTTTATAAAGGATTCTTTACTAAATAAAGCTAATTAATAAGATAATTAAACAATAATTATTCAGCAGAGTCTGTGGGGCTTTTCAGAGTGGGCTGGGTTCCCACTAACGTTTTCCTTTTTACATGTTGGAAATGTGTTCATGTCTGTGAAGGATATCCTCATTACATGCTGATGGAAACGGCACTGACCCGTCAAGTTTCCTTGAGAACTACACTTTTAATCAGTGTTGAAGCAAGACCCACTTAACACCTAATTGTTCTCATGCCACTGCTTTTCCTCTCACAGCAGCAGGTCATTTCCCTTGTATTTAAAAGAAAGAATTTGGAATATATGCCCTTCATATTTTAACTACACTAACAAATTGGAAGAATCAGGTTTTGACAAACTAACTGGCCCTCCCATACATATTTCCAGGCTTTTTTGCTTGATTGTTATTTAAGTATGGCAGAAAACAAAAAAAACAAAAGGCTAAAACCTGACCCCTTCACTTTCACATGATATCCAACTGCATGAATGAACTACAACAAACCAATTTCACAACTGGTCAAATAAAGTGAGCTGGCTTCATATGCAGTTATTTTGTTTTTTACTTACACACCAGCAGTGCCGCAGTCACACAAAGAAAGGTAACATGGGAAAAATAAAGTCATTGTGGAAAAATGTTTATTCAAATAGGAGAAACAAACTAAGACATTTTATTGCCCTGTTTGCAGAAGACACTTTATGTGGTAGAATAGGTATGAAATGGCAGCAGAATGAAAAACAGCAAGTAGGAACATTTCAACATCATTGTTCTGTTGAATGAAGGAACCAGTTCATTTCATCCTCGTGCAGAACAAAGAGGGAGAGTAATTATACAATAAGTTGTGTCTTCTAGCACAATTGTCATCGGGTTAATGAGAGATTTCCCATGAATTACAGTGGTTTTTTTTTTACTGCTTATAATTATTGTTACAGTATGCATTGTACATAAAATCCAGCATATCTCTCGTACCGTGAAATCAGAGGGCAGCTTCTCTCTGCGCAAGCAATCTTGTTCATCTAGGAGGAAAAGGGGAATCGGCTCAGGCTGTGGGTGTCCATCCAACTCCAGCACAAGGCCAAAGCTTTGATTTAAACCTTGTGATTTGGTGGATTGAGGGGTTACAGCTCTGCACCTGTTTGTGGTTTCTCCCTCATGCCTTGATATAGAGAGTATTCTGTAGCCAAAGGTAAGCCTCAAGCACAGGTGCTGCTGTGTGTTTGATATCAACTCTCTGACTGGGGGAAATCCACCCACCTGTATCCATCAGAGCTACAGAAAACTCCCCAGAAATCCATGGTGGGTTTTACGGTCGCACTGACATAAAGGTTGAGTCTTTGGCACATTAGAGAGGAGGTGTTTAGAAACATGACATTACAATCTGAAGATGAGATAAAGCGTTAAAGGCTTACAAAGGCAAAACTATTAGAACTTTGATTGGAAGGCTGAGTGAAACAGTCTCTTTTACTTTAAAATCAAAACAGCCATTTACTAGTAATCAAGTTGGAAGAAAGAAAAAACAAGAGAAAAATGAACTTATATCAGACAAAGTTCTTAATTCCTGACAAAATGGCATCACAAATTAATTTATTATCATTACCCTTCTCACAGCCTCAACTGATCACAGTTTCAGGATTCAGTTTTGTAAAATCTTGTCCAAAATAAGATCTCTTTATATGAGTTGGCAGCAGAATTCTCACAATCTCCCATCAAAGTCTACGTCACAGAGGCCACAGTGATCACATGGCAAAAATACAAAAATGGGAGTTTGCAATACAGCTGAACATCAATCTGACAGGATCTCAAGTTAGTTAGTTATAGTAAGTAAAATAGTGTATTAATGTTGGTGGAAATATGCTAAATCATAAGTAGTCTGTATATACATCTTTTTAGCTTTTGCTGCATGTCAACACTGAAATATACTCACAAATGAAGAGTTAGATGTTTTTCTGTTCATTGCTTTATCTTTCTATGTGTTTTTTTAATGATCACAATTAATGTTGGCATTAGGTTATTTCCAAAGATTGATCACTGCTCACACTTTGAACTAAACAGGACAAACTTTGCTCTTCCTGTTCACATCAGCAAAATGCACATGCACTATGTGTCACCAAGGCATGACCCTGGCCTCTGACTCAGTGACACATATTCCTGTGTGATAGTTGCACACATGCTTTAATGTATCCATTAAATCCCATCAGTCAGAGGTTATCCACTGGGTCAAAGGACTAGCCTGGGATGATGCCTCAGCACATCCTCTGAGCACTGACTCACTTTTAGCCTGAAAGACCAATTGTAGTCATTAAAGGGAAGAAAAATATCCCAGCGCCCTTGTTGGTCACATCTTTCCTGCTGTGTAGGCCGTAATGGGTTATTACTCATCTCCACTCTCCAAAGACGTTTGAGGTGTCCCACTTCACTCTGATGTTGAGGTTTTTGATGTCAGATTTATGGGGTCAGTGAGGCTTTAATTCTTGTGCAATGAGCTTGATACTTGCATTCGACTGTGCTGCAGATTAACGAGGGGTCAGTAACAATTTTTACATTTCTGCTATAGACTATTTTTGCTCTTGTTGCACATGTTTTTTTCAGTGGAATGTTAAATGAAAATGAATCAGAAATACCGATGTTGTATACCAGACACCGAACACATTTAAAGTGTAATTTCTAATCATCAAGTCTGGTCATGTCAGTCTGCTGTGAAAAGTCTCCTTTGGATGGTTCTGTTGCCTTGAACTGAACTGATCACATTTAGGTTTGATACACATAACAGTAGCAAAACAGTAAGAAAAAACTTCTCTCAGTCTGATAGTTGCATGGTTCATTATAGATATTTCCATTTTGGCCACAGAGGATGAGTCACAGTGAGATTAACCAGTATATAACTTTTTCCCTTAGCACCGCTTTGAAGTCGGCATTATGGTTGTGAACAAAATATCCCAACAGTAACTGTATAACTTACCAAGCACTCATGTCTTCCCGAGGGTGGGCTGACCTTTGTGAGCCACTGATGATTAACTTACGAGCAATCAGGTCAAATGTGATGATTACAACGGGTGGATGTGTAATCCTGCTAACAATGGGAGAAACAGACACCTTTTGATGATAATGACAGTGTGAATGAATAATGAAAGATAACTTAACATGGATTTAAATGTAAAATGCAATGACTGGAAAGGCTGTAACAACAACAGCTGTAACTCTATTTGAAGTCAGGGGCAGCACTCTAGGAACTACTTGCATAGAGTAAAATACTGACAAGGTTGTTTTAATATTACTAGAAATGTTACATCTGTGATATCTCCCTGTCGAGGTTGTTCCACAGTGTGTGTTTCTGGTTATCTCCAGTATCTTTGTGGATTTTTATTTCCTATTGAATATCATTCACACCGATGTCATTGAAAACTTGCACAACTTAGCAACACTAACAAAATTGGTTGAAAGCCCAAATATATTATATAATTCTGGGTGTGTTTATCCTGACGTACACAGTACATTAAATAAGTCAATTTATTTGGCAGACTGATGCTCACACACAGGATATGACGAGCATTTGTGGAAAGTAACCGTGGGAGAACATGTCATAGATTGCATCATATCCTCTCTCTCCCCTCCGGGCCGACTGGCTCCATGTGTGCTGGGATGGGCTGGGCTGGGCTGGGCCGGACAGCGGTGACGCTCCCACTCCTCGACAGGGTCAGAACTTGACAGTGCAAGAGTGTTTTTGTTCTCTGCTCTCTCCTGGCTTGCCGTCTGTCTCTGTTCTGTCTTTCTTCTCAGATGCGTCAGTCCATCAATGATTGATGTCTCCCCCTAGGACTCGACTCATCTTTCACCTGCAGGATGCCTCACAGCTGCTCAGTGAGCTCAGCACAAGCCCACATGCATGAGCACACAGCTCTGCACACCGGAATATAGGTTCCACAGAGGCAATGTGGTTTTGGAGAGTCCAAAGACTGATGTATCACATGTCTCTGTCTCTACATGAATCGCCTCCGTCCAGCACGCTCCCCCTTTTTCTCTGTCTTTTTAGAGTGGGCGGAGATTCAGGATGACAGATCAGTCCAGATGCTGTAGGTTCGCCTCCTTGTTTCCAATGCATCCTTGTAAAAGAATCAGGGCTTTATTCAATATGTCCCACCCTTTATTGCCATTCCCAAGAACACAGAATTTTTTTTTTTTAAAAAGGCTGTAATTCTATGTTGTCAGAGCCCATTGTGCTGCAGAAGCTGCATCTGTTCTTGTCTGGTATTGTCTATTGATGGTGTGGGAGAGGCAGACGCCTCAGCGGGCACAATTATGCTGCTCCACAAACTAGAGAAACTGCGATTCCTCACACACAGATCAGCATTTTCTTGAAGCTGAAGGTGAGTTAAGGCTGAATAAATATGTTTATCCTTCCCGGCAATGGGCCTTGTAGACTTATGCTAACGCTCAGATCCTCAGTGCCTACGGTAAGATATTCAATATCATGCAAATATGATGCGCAGGTCATATACCCTCAGCACTAGCTTAGCCCTGCTATCTTTTCTGTTTGTTTGGCCTTGGTTTTTGGTTCAGGGCAGAGATTATACGTTCAGAAAGTTTCAAAATGAAATCTTTGCTTTTTACAGACATAAATGCCTATGTTTGGGACAATGGGAAGTAATCAATGATGATTTTTTTCAAGAAGGCATTTTAAATAAAAAAAAAAAAAAATTCATTTCCTTCAATTAATTTCAAACATGATTTTACACAATAGTCTTTAACTGGAAAGCAATAGCAGTGGAGTAACATTGAGTTGTAGCAAAGAGTAACCTCAAAAGATCTACTTTCACTCTGATTTCTCAAAAACAAGTCCTGTCTCTGCAACTAAACAGCCAAGTGCACAAAACACATGCCTCCCTGCACACAATAAATATCCACAATAACAATGTTTGATGAGTCATGCTGCCACAACAGATGATATGAAACAGGATACCAATATCCTTCTTGTTTATTCCAGCTTGCTCAATGCAGACTTTCTCTGTACTGGAAAGTTCACCGTTCAAAGGCATTTAAAGTTACCACAACTCCAACAGCATTAAGTTCCTTCTGCTATAATTGTATGAAGCTGGCAGTCAAAATATTTAAATATTTAAAAGTGAAATAAATAAGTGACCCGGATGTTTGGGTGTGAGTTGGATCATTGCTCCCGAATCGGTTCTTTCCTAGAAAACAGACGCAACACTCAGGTCCAGCTGGGACGAGACATGCACAGCTGCTGCCCTGTGAGCCAAATTTAAAAATATTCTCTGAATTCATCTAATTTGATATATGATTTTCCATTGTCTTGTTCTTCTTGTAGTCTGAGGAACCCAACCCACTACTACTTTAAAAAGAGAGATTACTTCTCACTTCAACCTGTTCTATCACTATCTTGTCAAATAATGATTTTGTACACTAGTATCCTCATGCGTAATGCAGGGATCTTTTTCATTGAGGGACACTGATTTGATCAAGAACTTCAACAGTCTGTCTGCTGGTGTCATGAGCTTTTCTCACGAGGATATTTTCCATTGATGTTCATGTTGCTGGATGTGAAATCAAAATAAAGAGTCCATCTCCACTCATCCAAGCATCCAAAATCCTGCCAAACACTGTATCATTTTATTGCATTCTTTCCTCATGCACACGCTTGTTCTGACAGTGAAAGAAAGAGCCAAACCAAAAGACATTTCCTTGATAGATGTGGACACAGGTCTGTAATTCACTGCTTTCATATCATCATTCGGTTGGAATCATGATATTGATACCATGTTATTACTTGGATCAGTAAATTTAAAGTTTGGTGGGAAACGTTTTGTTTTTTTAAGATTTCACAATGCATAAAAGGAAATCATTGATAGGTGTTATGATTGATGGACTAGATTACTGTTTTCATATTATTGTTTCAAATCTCGACCAACCACGACGGGAGAGGTTGTGGTTTTGTTTGTGTATCGGGGTGTAATAAATGCTTCTGGGACGGAGAGGGTTCAAGCTGGGTTGGAGGCCAGTGTAGCGCCTCCTTGGGGGAGGAGAACAAACAGTTTGTAGCTGTACTGTGAAGCGGCACTAACGATGGACTGTGTCCTCCAGCGGTATCGCTTGATGGTGTGAAGGATGGATAGGGCGGTTTTAAAGGATTATATTTTCTTTAAAAATGGTTAAATTCTAAGAAAGTACAGCTGCTACAAAACAATGCGATATCATTGGAACAAAACATATTCTACAATATTTGCACAGGCATATGCAGCCAAGAGCAGCTGGAATCTGTTCCCATTTAGCCAAGAGGAAGTTGACCTCATCATCAATCGTCATAAGGCTGACATCATGGGGAACCGATCTACCGCATTAATAATCCCCCTGTCACATCTCAAAGAGTTTGCTCTCCCTGTAGTCGGTGAGCATGCCTGCTGTTTGGTGGGACAGATGCTGAATATGAACGTGCATTACCGGACCGGCTCTTGCACAATACACCATTGAGATGCACCAGGGGCATCCGCGCCTCTGGCTCCCCTTGACGTCACATTAGTTACAATAAGGCAATCTATTGCTGGGGCAGCCCCTATGGCACGGTGAAAGGACATCAACAACTGCTTGACAGGTCTTAATGGTTCTCGGGAGTTTAATGCCTTTAACATTTAACTCGGCCCAGTGTGGCCACAGTGACATTTGCACATGACTCTGACAGATTATATACAACCAATCACAGAGGGAGGAACAATGAGGTTTTCACGGTGCACTTCAAACTGATCAAAAGATGCCCAGTGTGAGAGCTCTCCTGTTACTGGTGATGAAAGGGGTTGTTGTTTTCCACACAGCTGGAGATGACTTCACAGGTTGTTCAAGAAATGACAGAAGTTGAATCATTTTAACATTTCGATGAACCAATGGTCATCTTTTGGGTGCAAACATTGTGTTAGAAAACACTTACAAATTCATTCAGCTAGCCACATTCAGCCGCCTGCTTCTTCTCAATGACCTTGCTGAACTCTGTGATGTCCTCCACGTCTGTGACAATATTTGTCCTCATTTAAGGAAAGTATGGTCAGATATTTCTCCCATTTTGCCCATGTTCCCACTATACCATCAGTCCTGGCTGCAGGGCTGATTAATTGGCTGGCTGGACGGTTTCCAGTCTGAGCGGCGGCTCACGATGGATGCGGCTGACTGACAGCTACACGAGGAGAAGGAATGATAGACCAACTGTCTGATTAGTCAACCCTGTTGCTGACTGATCAAGGTGACCGAACGCCTGGTTTGATGACTGACATGTTCTGCAGTTCCCACCTGACTTTTGACTAGCAGATCTCCAGTGGAGTTGAGGTCTGGCATTGATCCAGGTTTTGCATAAATCGAATATACTTCACGAAAAGCACAATACATACATATAACAATGAGTCCATCTTCAAAACTTTCCCCACACCATCTGCGGGACTTACCCGTAAGCTCTTTGCTTGAGAGATAAATCTTAAAAAATAGGTCATGAATATTCTTTTTGCATATCTAAAGAAGGGCTTAATGATAACCTGAAAAGCCAGGCACTGTAGAAATGCAGACAATACTCAAAAATGACTCAATAAAGATAAGGAATCTGCCGAGGTCTGATTTCACCAGTGAATGAACACACATACTGTAGGTGTGCAATATAACAGCAGGAAAGTGTATTTTTAATCATTTTTAACAACAATGGGGCTATTGACGGATGAGTGGCACCAATTTTACTATCAGATAAAATGCAGATGTTAAACCATTACTACTGTCACCAGAATCCGAGACTCTTAGTTTTTGCATCATCATTGCACATTGACTTGAATAGATGTGTGTGTGGCTTTTGTCATACAATGTGGTTATATATAGCCACACACAAAAGTACACGTAACTCCCAACAACTAGAATTCCAATGAACTCATTTTTGTAGAGCCTTGGGATCCGTATCTGAATGCAGTAGATTTAAACTAGCTTAAATGTCTTTAAACCTAAATGAAGACATCACCTAGTCTTTTGTGTTGCCTTGAGAAGGGAGCAATTAAGAGGTACGAGTAAATCCCTGTGAGAAGGGCAACTAACTAAAGGCTATTATGCAAGGATCAAGTGCGGATCCCCAAATCCCTTATAAGGCGATGGGGTTCTATCCGGCTATGGTTTTGTCAAGCTCGTCAGAAGATCTGTCAAGCTGATAGGAACAGATGAAAGAGGTCGAACCGGGGCACATTATCTCCTCATAAAGCTTTTACCGCAGCCATTGTTTCCAGTTATGATTGAGTCATTATCTCATTAGGTTACCCGAGTGATTTGTGTCTTTCATTGCCAGAGTCAACAAAACAAACTCCTCCAGAAGATCTATCTGTCTGCCATGCTGGGCGGTCACAGTCAGTGATCTCTCCAAGAAAACTCCTTATTAGTCCCTTTTCTTCTCTGGATGAGACAGCATGTGTCTCTACTCTGTCCTTCCCCTCTCTTCCAATCTCTGCACTTCAAAAGACGTATCTGTTACCCTCATTGTGCGTGGAAACTCATAATTATCATTTAAAAAAAAAGTATGAGCATTCACCGAAGACAAGATAACTGGAGCACCACTGAAACTCTTTGTGTATCGTTTCCTGAAGCGTAGAGGCTTCGCCGCTGTGTTTTCCACAGCTCTGAGAGGTCCTTGACCACATCGGAAGAGCTACTTAAGATGAGAACAATTTGTTATGCCAAAACTAGGACAAAACAGCACACACCAATGACTTTAAGTTCCTTCAAGACAAAGCTAGTCAATTAAAACTGATAAGTTACAGCTGGGGAGAAGGACTGAAAACCGTTCTCTTGACACTTAAAATGAATAACCTGTAAAACGCCGTGGGAACGTTGCCCTCACTCCCTGCGTATTGCTTCGCAGGCCGTTGATGTTACACTGAAATGGGACACAAACAGCAGCTGGCCTGCTGTTATCAGCCGTGTGTCTGCTATGTTCTCGTTACAGTTCCGAATTAGGATCTGGCGAAAGGGGATGAGCGCCGAGAGTGTGTCGGGGAGGAAAGAGCTGTGTTGTAAATCTTTGAACACGTTGTCAGACGGAGCAATCTGTGCTGATATTTTGTAGCGTCGCTTTTGAAGGAGGGAGCACTGGAGCCAACTGGACAGCCCGGCATTTTCCAGAATCTGCTGCCCACTTCTGTTTGGAGATCTCATTGACAGCTTACCTTTACAGTAATTGACATCAACCTGCAGTGCCAACACGTGGCTGCACAACTGCGGTTTCTAATAGACTGCAGCAGTTTAACCCCTTTTGTAATAAGAAAAAAGTTTAACCTTATCTAATATGCAAGAGTATGCTCAACTTCACACTCAAGTATTTTGCATGTACAAGATGCACAGGGTCAAATTCCTTGCATCACTTCACACTTATGTTTTGCAGAGAGCCTCAAACATGTCTTGTCTCTTCCAGGCTCGATGCATCAAAAATAATACTTTTCTGTCACTTTGTCCCTCAATGTCATATCACTTTAGGTTCTCCTTTACCATCCACTTAGCATTTCCTCACTATAAATAGACTCAATTTGGGAGGCGTGGCTGGTGTAAGTACGGTATATAGCTGGGATTAGGAGGCACTAATCTATCTTTGCATTAAGACTCTACAAAGTTAGGCAAAAGAATGACACAACGCACAATTGAAATTTCTCACTACATCATTACTAACACTATTTTGCCCGCTGTTAGGGTCTGAAATGTGCTGAAGCTCTTTCTTGACATCCATCACCTACTGTGAGACTGCATGGCAACCCTGCTGTGATGGACAAGTGCTGCAATTGTAGTTGTTGTTGCTGTTCTGTTCATATCCTCTTTGCACAGTGTGACATGAGTCTCCTCATCTTTCTCCAGGAAAGCAAAGCATTGCATTTCCCAGAATGTCGAACTATTTAAAGCTACAGCTTTCAGCATCACACGGCAAGCTTAAGGTGATTACTTCAAACAAAAACTGAAAGGATGAGCACCTTGTGCATTCTGATGGATTCTCGAAATAAAAAGCCTTAGTCATACGTTCAATTTTTTTCACCTCAACTTCAGCAGCAATTGACCCCTCTGCTCTGGTATATTTTTCAGCATCACATTTCAAATGAAAAATACAAGCTCAATTCAGTTTGACTGGAGCTATTTCCCTTTTTCTGGTCATACAAGTGTCTCATTGGGGAGAAAAGAAAAGGACAAACGTGTACCTTTTTTTCTCAGGAAACCTTAGTGAGTCCTTCAGCTGCTTGGGGGTGAGAACAGAAGTCACTGTGTATCCAGAGAGAGAGAGAGAGAGAGAGAGAGCGAGAGCAAAAGAGCGGCCTGGCCGGCCGAAGGTTGCCAAGGAAACAGGGAACAGTGCCGGCATGGTGGTTAAAGAAGAGGGGGGTCTGAGCTGATAGGGATAACTGGAGACACCAGGGGACACCTTTGTGCATTAAGATACTCCATACTTCCTTCTGAGAGGCAAAAAGAGGCCCTTTTTCAAAAAACCACAAGTGAATTAAAGCATAAAGACTGCTGGTTTGGCAGTGTCTGAAATGAGGAACACAGTATCAGGAAAAGTACCTCATGGGCAAATACTGAGCATTTAATGGTATCCAGAACAGAATGAATGAGTACTTTGATCTAAGTGTGCTTTATTAAAGACGTGGTCTGCAGAGTGCTGAAAATTGACACATTTGTGTGCAGTCAAATTCATCTTTACATTGACTGTGACTCTGCAATATGAATGTTAACATCCATGATTTTGCCACCTGATCTTTACACATAATGAAAACTGAAAAACATGCTCATTGATCTGCCTCTAAAAATGAAAGACCTCATCTCAATGGCTACGGACCCTTTGCGTGTGGTGCCACGGTCCAAGTCGGGCAGTTTGGGAATGCGGCTCAATGCTGGTAGTGAACTCCATCTGGCTGAATACAAGACAGATAGTCGACAAGTACCTTAAGGAAAAGTTAAAAATAACTTTGATGAGAGTTAAAGAGGGCGTTGAAACGAGTGGGTACTTGGTGCAGACGGATCCCCTTGGAGGACCTCCCTGTAGCACCGGCTGTGATTTATTCTATTATTATTAAATACATTAAACATTAGTGATTTTGTTCTTTGGCTCAAGATGCATGAGTTATGAAGCGGGAGTCAACTGCCTTTGCCCTTTAAAAGAAAAAAGAAAAAAATTCTTCCTCATGTTTTAAAAACCTCTGTATACACACTTAAGCAAAAAAGTCCAAGACTGGTACATAACATGACATTCCTTTGCCAGGAAATGTTTTTTTTGCTGTGTTCATGCACCAGCAATATCTACATGTGCTACTGTTCCATGAATACAAATGAATAAATAAGTAAGGCAAACCAAGTGGCACAGCCAGTGGAACAATATTCCCATACTGACATACAGCTCAGTTCAGCCTGACATTCTTATGTCAGCGGTCTAATTACTGCTGGGTTTGCAGGGCCTGGGAACCTCGTCACCATGTTGACTTTAGATGTGGCCCCTTCCCAAAAGAGCGTCATCGTG
>CAESWR010000361.1:692141-706362 GCA_903171835.1 Mullus surmuletus
CCTTTGTCAGCTTTTGGTATGCCATTTTATCAGCCCGTCTGTGTGTGTGTGTGCAAAGACATCACCGCGAACAGGAAGAAAGACATCCACTTGCTCTTTTTTCAGCCGTGTTTCTGCGCGTCACCTCTAAGAATCCGCCCCGGGGCCAGAGTGTGTGAGCATATTGGATTCGTGTGACGTCCTCCGTCTCTTGCCGACGGAGGAGAGGGATCGAGGAGGCGCATGTGACACGCACAGGCACGTCTGTTTCGAATTTGCGACCGAGGATATTATATCAGCCCTCGCTCCCTCTCCGCGTTTGAATAAGTCGCACGGATACCGCAGGGTGTCTCCCGGCCTCTCTGCCTGTCTGTCTCTCACCAGCCTGATATTTTGTAAGCTCCGGGCTCCGGTCGGCCCACAGCGCTCCGCCGCTCTGAGTGCTGGGCGGCTGCCAGCCCGGAGTGCACCAGATTGACACCTAAGAGCCGATAATTACAGAGCCGGGCGACGCTTCCGTGTCGCCCCCTTGTTCGCTGCTTTTAGAGGTATAGGCCGCGTTTCCACGCGCTGACCTCATCCTCGCCCTTTTGTGTTTTTCCTCACCGTGGCTGAAGCGCAGGGAGCTCTCTCCGGTATTTTAAAAGCTTCATGGTTCCTCTGCCCATACGTGCGACCGAGCGACACCTTTTCTGGCGGGACACGCGCGGCGGGCGATGGCGGGACCTCGCACGCCGCAGCCGCCGCCACCCCTGCCTATTATCTGCGAGACGCCGCGGTGACCTTGAATCGACTCGCGTCGGTTGCTGTCAGGAGCCCCGGCGGCTGCTATCGAGACCTTTGTCGGATCACGTCAAACCGGGAGCCTTGAAGCTGGCAGCTCAGCTGGCACAGGGGCGAGACTACCATTTTTTTTTTTTTTTTAATTTTCTGTCTATAAATGTGCGTCTTAAGATAAGCAGATCCCGGTGTGAGATTAATGCGAGCTGCCCCGCTCTGCCGTTTCCGTCGCGTCGACTTGGCTCGGCTGCGAGCGAGCCCCCTTTGTCCCCGTTGCCCCCTCTGCCTTGTGACTTGGCTCACGCTGCTTTTGTAAATCTGGGGCATGTTTACAGTCGGGCCTTTAAGGAGTGTCTTGGCAGGCGTTCACCCACCGAGCAGCCAATCAATTGCCCCACCCTCGGAGCACCGTTAAACCTTGAAAAACACAGTTGATCTCTGAAATACGAGCCCTGCCAAAAGCTCCGGCATGTGTCTCATTTCTCGGCAGCGAGCTGACACCCTCTGTTGACAACTTAGTTACCTCACTAGTGAGTAAGCACACTTCAACACGCTCGCAGAGAACCAAGAGGGATGTGAGTGATGTCACCGCTTCCGATTCTCATTCATGAATCTCATTAAGTCACGCTGATGTCTGTATTTTAAATAATTCTAGTGTTTAACGAACACTTATTTCATTATGCACTGGGCTCTATACTTGGATATCATCTTTTTCTGTCTTCTGTCTGCTATTGCATGAGGAAGGAAACCCTATATTAGCCTCATGCATTTCTGTTTTTATCCAAAAAGTAGTTGTTTGTTGTGTTTGCACAGGATTGCACTCAGCACCGAGTAAACAGTGCCTCGATCACGGAGCAACTGCTCACCGAAATCCTGTGCGGTGTGATTTGTTCTTGAATGAATAGACTGCCAAAATTGAATTTCTTCTAATTAATTGCCGGGGTTTTTCTGTTCCAGTGGAGAGCAGACATTCGACTCCCGAAATGCTGCATGAAGACCCTGCTCCGCCAAGTGTAAACAGTTCTCTAACAACGCACCTTTTCACCTTGTTCGCAAAGCGGATTAAAGCACCGGCATACCTTGCTGCTCACTAATTCAGCATGTTAGCGCCCGCAATACAGCGGCCATATTGACGGGAGGTGTGATGTGAGGGGCATTAGCGGAGGTTGAGGGCCTGGCTCGGTGACAGCCAGCTGATTAAACAGCCGGGTGATGAATGGACCTGGAGCCCGGCCGTGAAATGGCCTGCAGTTGCCGCCGCTTTCGGTGGTTGAGCGGCATTCTGCCACGACCACGTCAAAACACGACGACGACCTGCTGCAGCGAAAAAACACAAAAGAAAAAAAAAAACCCAAAAGAAGTGCAAGCGAGCTCATCTTTGCAGCTGCAGCTGGGAGAGGAGGGATGTGTCAGCGCTCCCAAAAACAATCTCCGTGCACCTAAAAACATAAGACCGCGAGCCCTCGTCAGTGTTCGTCGGTCAAGATCTAAGTCCGGTTGCCACGGCTCCCGCTCAGTCCTGCGACCTAGACAACCCCTCCTGCTAAGTGGGCTCGGGCGGCGATTCCCCGGGTAAAAGTTTCATGAGTGCGCGATCCTCGGCTCGTTATTCCATTGTCTGTCTGAGAGGATGTCACTGTGATTTATGTCAGAGACTTTTAATATGCTGAGGGAAGGCTGTTTTTCGGTTCCAGTGAATGGCCCGAGACCCAGGGGAGCTCCGGCAGTCCGGCTATGATATGTCCTCCTGTTGAGAGGGGAGATGGCACTCCTTTGTCTGCCAACTGCAGGATCCAGTGGGACCACCGCTCCCTTTATGGGCATTTTGGAAAATGTTTATGGACTTAATACACCTTGAAGTAAAAACCACTTCTTTCCTTCTCTACATGTATTTTCTTTCTTCACTGGATGACCTCAGAAAGACAATAGGAAGTCTTTTTTTTTTTTTTTAGCTTTGCATCCCCCTCCTCCTCCTCCTCCTCCTCTGATTTTAATGACAGGCCCTCTCTTCATTGACTCCAGATGTCACAAACAGAATGAAGGCTGTTGATCTGCAAAGGGCCTCAGATTTGATTTTTGGACAAGACGTGGCCTGTGCAGCTGGGTTTCTCTCCCGCAAGGGAAAGACGATCATCTGCCAAGAGTGCCTTTAGTGTTGGACGAACCATTTTGTGTGCGAGCATATTGGAAAGCTTAAGTCGTGGGTTGTAAACATTTATTGCAGTTTACCGGCTCCATTTGCATTATTGTCCGACGCACCACCTGGAGTGCCGGGGATGCCGCTGATGTCTTTTTCTTGCTGTCAGAAGGGGCTCGGTTTGAACGCGGCGTCGCCGTGCATCGGGGGCGGCTGTAAAAAAAGCTTAACTGCGGCAAATATTAGTGTTTACGACCGCAGATACGAGCCAGTAATCTTATTTGGACAAGCAATTGGAGTCCGTGACCCCCAGCGTTTTGGCTTCGGGAGCATGTTGAGTGTGTTTAATATGTTTGGAATGGATAAACATTTACAAAGATGGTCCAAAAACTGCAAAGGGTACGAAGTATGCGAGCGATGTCCAAATATTTGATTGCATGTATCTCGTGTCTTTGGGGAACCCTGCTGACACGGCCCGAGATGAAATGAGATCTTTGATAGAGATCAGTTAAGAACGTTGACCCGTGCGAGCACAAATTGGGCCGGAACGCCATTTTTCCTCCCTCCGGAGGTCACGCATCGCCCGGCCAGCGATTAAAACATTTTCCGGGACACAAAACGACCCTGCACAGAGTGTTTTTCTTTTTGCAGCGAGTGAAAAATGAGGGATTGTCAGACCCTTTGAAGGCACAGCTTCCTCCGGAGGTTTGGATCGATTCTTTTCTTTTTCTTTTTTGTGCAGCCTTTTTTTTGTCACGCAGCCGATGCTGCTCGTGATGCTAATGCCATAAAGGGAGCAATGTGTACATTGAACGTGCACTCCATCACCAGAACTATTCCTGGAGGGAGGGAAAAGGGAAGGAGTGATGTGGGAAAAAGTGGCTCATTTGACTTATGGCCCGCTGCTAAATAGATCCGTTTGAAGAGGGTTGGCAAGCGGCAGAAAGAATAAGATTTAGATTGGTGTCGAGCAGAAGAGGCTTTTACCTCCGCGCGCTGCCAGAGCCGAGCGGGAACGGGTCGGCCAGAGAGGGGGGAAAGTGCGTACGTGGCTCGTTGGAGCACGTGTGACATGTTTTCACGGCGGTGGTCGCTGGGCGCTGCCCGAGGGGACAGTCGCCTTCCGAGTGCGGCGGTTCCAGAAAGGAAAACAAACCCCAACGAGCGTTTTCCACTTGAAGTGTTGTAGTTGGATGGGGTCTGATGCTCCTCCTGACCGCTTGGCTGTTTGCGAAGCCACGACATCGGTTGCACAGATTTATTTTTTCATTCTTTTTTTTTTTTTCTTCTGCATAGGAAGTCCTGAAAACATTTAAAACAAGAGCCCCCCGGCGCTGTTAAGAGATTAATGTTGCGAGGTTTATAGGCCAAAGCCGGGGATTTGCGGTGCTTTTCTGGACGTCAAATCGGCGCACGCGGTTGTATTTGGTTTATCTGTTAACGAGCAGCTCTGCATTCGGAGCGGCTCAGTGGTGTAAATAATGCAGGAGCGCTTCCGAGCCAGAGTTCCAGGGGAGATGTTCTTCCTGTTCGGGCGGACTGAGTGTGAATGCAGCAGAGGCCTCGACTTCCTCATAAAGTGCTGTGTGCTCCAACCCCCCCTCCCCCCCGCGCGCCCCCCCGATATCTGTGTATGAGGGAGACAGATTGTCACTTTTGTAGAACACACACACATCTTCATCCTCCATCTCAGTCTCAAAGAAAGTTTTCACTCATCCCCTGATCCCTCACACTGTGGAAACTATGCTTTTCTTCCCAGCGTGCCGTCACAAGTGGATCCAAAACTGCCTCCAAAAGGCTCAAACGTTTTCCAGGAGTGCGACCGTCGTCGCCATCAAATCATTGACTCCCCACTTTTCAAGTGTTTGCGAGCACATCTCCTTCCCGTGCATCTGGCGGCCGCTGCACGTGCCGTCCCTTTTCCGTGGCGCGCTGCTTTGTGATCACGATAATAATCTGCTGCACGTGTGTGCGGTGTGTTTTTTCTTTCCTCTCTCTCTCTTTCCTCCAGACGCAAAGGAGAGATCAGCCAAGAGATTCTCCGCGAGTGGCGTCTTCAATTACACGTCTCTGCTGCTCAGCCAGGAGGACGACATGCTGTACGTCGGGGCCAGGGAGGCGCTGTTCGCCCTCAGCCTCTCCGACATCGGCAAGACCAAGCTGCAGAAGAACGTGAGTTCGCTGAGAACCGCCAGAAAGGAAGCGAAAAAAACTTTTTGAGCCTCCTTTGCATTTTGACATCAACATGGCACCTCAAGTGTTTGGTCTCACACTGCCTCTCTTTTTCCTGTCTGCAGCTGACATGGGGAACTCCTGCTGGAAAGAGAGAGGAGTGTAGCTTCAAAGGAAAGAACCTGGAGGTGGGGGGCAGGACGCAGAACAAAACACACACAAAGTAGCATTTTTATATATATATTTTTTTTTAGGCTTCGTACATTCCCCATTTTTCTAAGCCGTATTTCAAAACGCGGTGCAGAGTCACTTTTCCACATATGCAGAATCTTTTTACTTCATACATATTGGCTAAAAGTAGAGCTTCCGTCCCTAAGAATGCAACCAATGGGTTCCATTTCCTCTTAAAGGCTTTAGAGAAGCACTGGAAAATATCAGACCAGTGAGATAAGAACTTTGTGCAGGACCAAAGCGCAAGTGTTCCTTCAGAAATCTTAATCTGTTACAAAGTGGGGATGTTGATGGGTCAAACAAAGTGGCTTTATAACAGCACAGGTTGCTTGTTGTGGGCGGCATTAAGAGGCAAACATGACTTCCTCTGCAACCTTCACATGTAGCAGCGGCAGCTTAACGGAACATTCTTCTTCAGCGTTACGGCAGGACCATTGTTTGTTTTGTTCAGTTTTTTTTTAAACTGCAGAGTAAAACCACATCTCGCATCCCCCATGAAAGCTTTTTTAGCTTTATATACAGAAAGCACAAACGTCTACACAGGTTGCAATTCGTCAAGTGTGCCGGAATTCTATTTGTGTGTGTGTGTGTGTGTGTGTGTGTTGCTTCTGTCTGCTACCTTGTTCTCATGCCAGCTGTTGTGTCCCACGGCGACAGGCACCCGCTAATCTGTCTGCTGCAGTCTACAACTCTGATCTGTGTTGTACAGTAAGATCACCAGGCAACAGCTGTGTGATGCTGGGAAGTTTTTTTTTCCTCCCAGCAGCCTCTTCTCTGAAAAAGAAAGCGGCATTTTATCTTATGATGTAGTAAAGCATATGTGTTTAAGGGAACAGGACGAGGCTCTCGAGAGAAACACTTTTTTTTCCTTTCCTTTCCAGACCGATTGCTTCAATTACATCAAAATTCTTCTGCGGCTGAACTCCACTCATCTCTACGTGTGCGGCACCTACGCCTTCAGCCCGATCTGCGCCTACATCGTAAGTGATAACCTCTCCGCTGTTCACATCTAAGGGTTACTTTGATTCTTATTCCCCTCCTCGCCGGCGAACCTTTGAATTATTATGTATTTCAGTGTTCTTGCGGAATCGAGCTCTTTTATCCAGCGTGTCAGTATTGGATCTGCCGTTACCCGAGCGTAACCAAATCCTGCTGAAGCACTTTAGCCAGATGCGTCAACAGGGGGGTACAAGAGCTGCGTGGGTTTCCAGCGGCAGATCTGTTTATCTAGCCGAGGATCTCATTCAGAGGGATGGTAACCGGCGGCAGGATGACACTGATGGCGGCGGATCCGTTCCCGTTAAACGCTCCCCTTTGACGTCAGAGTGGTGGAACAACACAGGACGTTTCGCGCCGAGGACGACTTGGCAGGACTTTTCGCGGGGCCCTGAACCGAGATTCCAGGCAGCTCTCGGCCCGGCCCGGCCCGGCCCGGTCACAGCGAATGCTCGTCATGTTGACACAGCGCAGGACTCCGGCGCATTCCGCCGGAGTCCAAACAGTAATACGCGCTTTGTTTTTGCACTTCTTCTCAAAGCAGCCGGAAAGACTTTTAAAAAACGCAGTATGTCAACATGCCGAGGCCGAGAAGAGACACGGGACAACCAACCGACAGACAGACAGACAGACATGAATCAGAACAAGTCGTCTTTAGTCATGATGAAGTACGGGAGGATGATCCAGACTTGTCAAGCACTGTTTGTTATTTTTCTGCGTATAAAGATTAGGACACTTTTTCCTTCTGCAGCCGCTTTCCAAGAGATTTGGTGCAGATCTGTAAAAGACAGAACTCAAAGTTTCAAATGTATCTTCATCAAAACTCAGAACGTGTGAAACCGTTACTGCGATTTCTTATGTTCTGGCTGAAAAATAAAAGGGTGATCTTATCTTTTTAGTGCTTTATCGGTCAGTTTGCTTCTCAGAGCTGTATTTTTTCGATAGCAACTTATTTTTTCAGAGATCCTGTTGTGCCATTTTTTGGTGTTCCTTGTTTTGAAGCGCTGCAGTTTGTTGCGGTTCATCAAAAACACAAACGCAGAACTTCAACATCTTCTGCAGAAATGAAGATTTGCTATTTTGTCCATTTTCTTTAGTTGTAAAATGAATATTTAGTGGGGAAGGAAGCAGTATGTTTGTAGAGCCACCTGCCCTCTCTTTGCAGCTCAGCACTGGCGCCAGAAGTTTCTCACACTCGGTGAAGCCCCTCCAGAGCCAGAAACGACATGATACAACTGTTTTTACAGGCAGTACATGCAACGAAACACGGCCTTTTGAATGAAAATGTTTTTTAAAAACCTGATTTCTTCTTGGTGACAGATTTGTCTTGACAATTAACCAGAGAGCAGCTGCAAGTTTTCACCTTCTTCCCTCCTCAAAGTGAAGCCTCCAGTCCACAACGGAGCTGCTTGATGTGTAAAATGTCCAAACCTGCGAGAAGTCACCTCGCTCTGTGTATTGTAATGAAAACACGGAGACCTCGCGGTTATCAGGCTCCCTTGCAGTGTAAGTGGAATTTAATTGGACTGTGCCTGAGGGACGTTTGCTGTTTATATCTGTCCACCAGAACACGTCAACTTTCACACTGGAGAGGGACGACGTGGGCGAGATCGTGATGGAAGATGGACGCAGTCGGTGCCCCTTTAATCCAGAGTACAAATCCACCGCCATCATTGTCGGTAGGTCGAAGCAGGAGCCCTTTTTCTCCCCTTCCCTCCCTTTCATGTCATTTCAAACGCTGAGTTGGCCAAGAAAAAGGTGTTGTTATTATCGGCCTCCTTCTGGGAAGACGCTCTGGAAACAGGCTCAGCTGTTTGCCGAGCGTCTTTGATGTCGGCTGCTAACTTTGATTCAGTAATGACTCACGATGTGCCTGCTGATGTTGTTTGTCTGCATCGGTCCTCCTGATGAACGACACGACCACCAGCGGACTCTGTTTGTGTTGAGCGTCTTTAACAGGCAATCAGTGAATAATTTAGCCGGTTATGAGTGGAAGAAATTATTCGTCCGGCACCCAGTTGGCCTCTTTCTTAATATGCTGCACTCCACCATTACTGGATTCATCTATTTCCATTAATAAATCCCCCAGAAAGCCGTTTGTAGTGAATTATATTTAATTATCAGATAATCTTTTTTTGAAAAATGTTTCTCTTTCCAGATGGTGAATTATACACTGGTACCGTCAGCAACTTCCAGGGGAACGAACCAGTCATTTACAAGAGTCTGGGTCAGGGAACAGCACTGAAGACGGAAAACTCTTTAAAATGGCTGCAAGGTACACTCTTTTAAGGCCTTTTTTTTTGTTTTTTCTCTCCCTGCCGCTCTACATGTCTTCCATTATGTAGCCAACGGAGCAGATAAGCTCCCAAAAAGTAGCGATCATTAGCGAGTGGCAGCGGGCTAATAAATGCAGGCGGAGAGCAAAGACGAGCCTCCCTCAGATTGTGGGAGCTCGGGCCTATCAGCCGCCGCACATGCACATCAAAACAGCCTCAGCTGGCTGCCACTGGTCGTGCCAGAGCGAGCCGCACTTTGCGTACAATTAAGACCTCTCCCGTCTTTTTGATCTCCGGGTAATTCATGCAGAGTGCCCCTGATGAGACATCTGAGCACAATTACACAGAGGACGTCGTTTCCTCTCCCCTCGCAGGATTGTATGACGTGGCTCCGCTCGGCAAACTGAAGTTGCTTTTTGGTGATGAAACAAAAGGATGTGGGGGGGGGGAAAGTTTTATAAAGGTTGAATCCCGATGGCCGCCAAATGTTTCCCCTCTTTTTTGGACAGATCCGGTCTTTGTGGGCTCGGCGTACATCGAGGAGAGTCAACCGGTGGGCAACCCCGTGGGAGACGACGACAAGGTTTACTTCTTCTTCAGCGAGGCCGGGAAGGAATTCGACTTCTTCGACAACACCATCGTGTCGAGGATTGCTCGCGTGTGCAAGGTGAGGCACCCGGGTCATCCGAAGGCGCGGAGCAGCCGTCCGCCATTAATCCTGATGCAATTAGCTGGAGAGAAGGCGGAGACGCGTGCCACTGGTGCATTGGCGCTTTACGTTTGTTTCCCCCCCCCCCTGTTTGACTGTACAAACATGTTTTCGACAGATTTTTTTCAGACACACACACTCGCCTGAATCATCCTCCCCTCCCCTCCNNCCGCTCCCTTTCCTCTGCAGTGTCATCTCCTTCCGTCTCTCTCACAATGTCAGCTGCATTCGCCCGTCCCTCCAGCTCTCTGCCTCCCTCCACCAGCACTTTTGAGCTTTACAGGCGTTATTAGTATTCAAGGGTGCTTCGCTGCAATATGAAATGCGTTCAAGCCCCCCCGCCAGAGTGTTCGGCCTGCTTCTTTTTTCGTGTCTGTGGTATGGAGCAACCGCAGAGCTCACTTTTGTCGTTTCCCGCCGTGTTTAGTTTGGCCGATCGCCCCCAAATAATCGGCGGCAGATTCCAGATTCCCCGCTCGCCGTCCGTCGGATCAATTAAACAGCAGCGAGGCCGCGTCACGTACATGCATTCAGCCCCCCCCCCCCTCCCTGACTGATGCCCCTTGTTCACAGAGGCAGTAATGTGAGTAATCGCAGGGACAGCATGTAATCTTAAGTGACAGCTTAATGACTTAGTCCTGCCGGGCTTTGACGCTCGGCGCTGCGACGCCTCCCGCAGCCGGCGCAGCGCCTCCCGGGTTCTATATATGGAAATCAGTGGCGGAAAAAAGGACCCCAAACTGTGGCGACTTGCCGCTGACAAACCGTGGAACAGAGGCGGAAGAATGGCCTCGTCTGCTCTGTAAAGCGCCTTTATTTCGCTGGAATGCAGCAGCGGACCGCCGTCTTTTCACACGCGGCGGTGCTGCAGGTGCTTTGTCCTCAGATTTCGCCGCTTTAGGACATTAGCAAATCAATGCCGTCGTCCAGTTTCCCCCCCGGGGGTTTTTCATCGATGCAAACGAGCGCTCTCCGTCATCTCCCGCCGTGCGTTGCTCCTCATCGGTTTGTCTCGAACCCAAAGCGCCGCTAGAGTCCCATCACCGTTGTTTTTCCTTTCTCTGGGAGCCGTTGTATCGTGACCCCAGGCACACGCCCGAGTAACCCGCTGGACTCGGATTTGGAGTTAGGTAACACGGAGGTATGAGGGGCCCCTCCCTGTCCGTCGGTATCTGTAACACACTTCTGCCGGCCCTCCCCTCCCCTCTATGCCTCCCCTCCAGGCCCCCGAATAAAAAATGCTCAATGTGGTTTTATTTTAAAATTTGAGGCAGTCAAGGCGCGCCGGTTAGTCTTGGCAGGCTTTAGGAAGAGGGCGTGTTCGCGATAAGGTAGATTGAAGCCCCTTTTTTTCGGCGGTGATGTTCCAACTACTGTTTTTAGTTGGGTTTGCCAAGTAATTCTGCTTCCGAGTTGTTGTTTTTTTTTCCTCCAGCCCCTCCTCTCTTTTCCTATCTGTACCCCCTCCCTCCTCCCACTCTCTGTGTTTATTCAGGTGTGCAGTGTGAAGGACTGTGGAAATCAGGCAGATTATCAACAGTGTGTGGCACCGCTGTTCTTTTTACCTCCGTGTTCATCTCCCTCCCTTCTTTGGTTTCCTGGAAAATGAAGCATAGAGAGCGACGCAAAATGGAGCGTATTGGTGCATATTCCGGGGGATGGGGAGTGGTCTGCGGCGGCTGAAAGCGCGAGCTGAGCAGCGGAGCACGGCACAGTGGACAGCTGAGGGAGCAGGAATGTGGTCTCCTCATTATGTGGAGGGGCAACCGGCTCAGCCTGGTAATTGGCTCGCAGGGCCCGCATTGGTCCCACCGGGTCTCACCTCAGCGTGGAGCAACATGATTGTTTGTGAGGAGGAAACTGGGGTAGTTTTGCATTTTATTATCTCCTCGTGATTCACTCCCTGCGCTGTTGTTGGGGGAGTGGTCCGCCGATTTAAAACCGCCCTGAGACTGGGTGAGACCGCTTGTTTTGGTCGTGTTCCTCCTCCTCCTCCTCGTGAGCCTCCTCGTGATCCGCGAGGAGTGTGTTTTCCAGCTTGCTATCTGTTTCCTTTGGTGCGTGTTCATGAGCACTCCGATAATTACTAGGCGTCTGATGACTGTTTGCGTGAGTGCTTTGTGTGGGCTCGAATGGAGAGTTGATGCCCCCGCCGCCGATCTTGATTTCAGAGCAGTGGAGTTGTAATTAATGAGCAAAACTGTTGTTTGTTTTCAGTTTCTCCCGTCACATTTCCTTGAAGAAGCATTTTGCACCCAGAGCTTTTTTGTAACTCCACATAAATAAGTTGCCTCACAAGAAAGGATTCTAAGACAAAGAATTCCTGGCTGATTGTGATCATTTGTTCATCTCACGCACTCAGAAATGGCCAAGACAGGATCATTTGTCACTCTCAGCGTCCCATGTTTGACCTCAACAGCACCATCTAAACTACAGGGAGGGGACTGCAACACAACTCAGGAGAACACACAGGACGGCAGAAAGATTTTTATTCCACAATGATTCAGAAACCACATCAGCACTGATGCAATATCATATATTACGAAATATTCAATATCTTCCTGTAAAAAAAAAAAGAAGTAGATTTTGATTTAAGATTGTGTAAGAGGAAAGAAAGAAACAGCAACAACAACAAAAGGAGGAACTGTAACAGTATTTTGTATATCCATATACACATACATGTACATATATATACATTCTCACATACTACCTATACCTATACAACTGTATATGCTAATCCATATACAAAGACCCTCTCACATATTTACCTTTTTTTGTTGTTTTGTTTTTTTGTTGTGCCAAAAAAAGGTGCAGAAAACAAAAGTGCAAAATATTTTTTCTTTATGGGAAGAGGGGACATGACATCTTCATATTCTGACTCGTTTAACAAATACTTGGTTTTCACCCTTATAATCCATACCAACAATTTATGTTAACTTGCTATCAATTATAGACATTGTGGGCTTTTGTTGAACTCGTTTTCAAAAAATAATATCAGACCCCAGTGCATCCTAAGTACTCTAAAAACTGCGGCCCGGAAACGTCGCTGTAGTTGTGTGTATTATTTCTCTTTGCGCTGTTTGCTCATCCCAAATAAAAAGAGGATATTCCACAATTGTTTCCTCTTATTGCTTTCGGGGGCCTGCCCAAAGCTGAGCCGCCCCCCCTCCTTACGCTGCTTTTCACAGGTTGCTCATTTGAAAAGCAAATTTAAAGTTCCAGCTTCTTCAGACACACTCGGGCCTCGCAGGTTGCGCTCTCTGCACCCTCCTGCCTGTCTTATCGTGTTTCATCGCTGGCGGCCGTGCGCCTCATCCCACTGTTTGGTCCTAGTTTACGGGGAGTGCTCTGCTCGCTGATAACTCCTGTGACTCTTTCATTGGCAGGGCGATAAGGGAGGGGAGCGGGTGCTGCAGAAGAAGTGGACCACCTTCCTGAAGGCCCAGCTCTTGTGTTCGCTGCCAGACGACGGCTTCCCCTTCAACATCATCCAGGACATGTTTGTCCTGAAGCCCATGGGAGACAGCTGGGAGAGCACCGTCTTTTACGGCGTCTTCACATCCCAGTGGTAAGAGACCGGCGGAGGGATTTGTTCTGATCACTTGGCCGTGACCGAGCTGACACGCAGGCACTTCATCGAGTTTGATTTATGGCTCTGTTGCTGTGGATGTTGATGCTCAAAAATATGCATGAATCTTCCGGCATTCCTGCACGAAAACACGACCATCCGAGACCAGTTTTCTCCCTCGTAATATCCGCACTCAAACTTGGCAAGTCGCCTTATGTTGCCCGATGCTTCTGAATTCAGAGCAGCTGTAGTGAGCTTAAACACTAACACAAGCTCGTGCAACCCTAATGTCTAATTAATGTATCAACAAAATAAGGTTTTTAATATGGAAATCACTGAAGTGTCCACAGTGCAGCTGCTCCAGCGCCGTTACAAATTCCCTTATGAAATGACAACAATTGCAGAAGGGATCGAGTGGTTAAAAATGGTAACACCCAGAAGAAAACAAGCGTGTGGCCTATATTTCTTCCCAAGCGAGCATGGGAAATGATGATGACGCTTATTCCCGGATTGATTGAGTCACCGCAGCCTGCTGATTTCCCGTGTATTCGCAGGTACAAAGGGGCATCGGGCAGCTCGGCCGTGTGTGCCTTCACCATGGCGCAGGTGGAGCGAGCCTTCAGCGGGCGCTACCGAGAGGTCAACAGGGAGACGCAGCAGTGGTACACGTACAATCACCCCGTACCAGAGCCGCGGCCCGGGGCGGTGAGTGCTGCAGACAATATCCTGAGATAAACAACATGCAGCTCAGCTTGAGAGTGAGGCAGATGCCTTAAGTTTCTTTGCACAAACGTCCCGTCTTTGCCTTAAATGTACTGTATGATGTGCACGGTAGCATCAGTCATCGCTCCATGTCTCATTTTTCCTCATTTACCTCCGCTCAGTGTGTGACCAACCACGCCAGGCAAATGGGAATCCACTCGTCCTTGCACATGCCGGACAAAGTCCTCAACTTCGTCAAGGACCATTTCCTGATGGACAGCGTGATCCGGAGCGCCCCACTGCTGCTGAAGCGCAGCGTGCGCTACACGCAGATTGCCGTGCACAAGATCCAGGGCATGGAGAGAGCCTACGACGTGCTCTTCATCGGCACAGGTTAGCACTCTGGCAATTAAATCACACCTTTCAGCATTTAAAGTGAGTTGTGGAGTCGTGACTTAAAACGTGTCTCCCAGATGACGGGAAGCTCCACAAAGCCATCAACGCCAACGACAAGATGCACATCATCGAGGAGATGGTTCTGTTCCCGCAGCCTCAGCCTGTGCAGCACATCGAACTTGATCCTCAAAGGGTAAATAGCACCTCTGTCTGGTGCCATCTCTTAATTTTGCTGTTACACATTTTGTATTTTAATTAATTTTAAGTAAAAAAAA
>CAESWR010000361.1:721035-735645 GCA_903171835.1 Mullus surmuletus
TGGGCACTTACAGCTGATTAGACTGCTTTTCTGATGTCCCCGACGCTAAAGGGTGGTCTGCAAATGTGACCTCTGCTGTGCAAGTAAAGATCCTAAATAATGGGTTAATAAGCTGATGATTTTTTTTTTTCATTACAACATTAATTAGATTAATGTTATTATTAGATGAAATAATGATTTTCCTCAGCTTCAGTAAGAATACTAAAGGACTAAAGATTTACTCATGTACAACAGCTGTGGATGGCTGGGTTGTGTTTGAGAGACTATAAACCTTGGCCAGCATTGGATTAAAATACTACAATCCTCTTTGCTATTTAAACAAATGTAATATATGTGAAAGCAATGAGCTGCACAATGTTGTTGCCTATCTTTCCCCTGATGCGTTTTTACTCTGTACTGTAAATAGAATAAATTAAGCATCAGCCTTTATGTAATAGCTTGGTGACAAAAACGCATTTATTCAGTACTCCCAAATCCCAAATAACGCAGCAGAGAGAGCACAAAAAGAAGAGGCTTCTTGCATGGATTTAATTAGACCGGCTGACTCCATCTTTTCTTTGCATTCTGCATCTCTCATTACTGTGGAGCTCGCCTCTCTGCCTTTTTTTTTTTTCAAAAGCCCGCTCCGCTTAACAATATGATTTTACTGTTGTTAATCCACTTGGATGTTAGGAATGTCACCGAGCACAGTAATGTGGAGTGTTTTTCCCCCCCAAACCACTGGTCTCACATTCATCTGATGAAAAGGGGAGAGTTTCTCCACCGGGGCACAAATACAGGCGTGTAACGGTGGGCCAGACTTGTGACATCAAATTTGATGTGGAGACAATTATGGTTTTGTTCACAGATTTTACACCTCTGGAGAAAATTCATTGTCCAGCAGTAATTGGTTTTTCCTGCCTGAGACCCTTCTCCTCACCACCTTATGTTGTAATACCACTGTGTTCCTCAAGGGGCGACAACGAGCAATAATAGAGCAGCTGAGACTGGTCTGAGCACCTCTGGAGGAGCCAAGAAGCCTTCACGCCTCAATGTTCAGGTGCCCAAGCTGTCAAAGAAGTGTAGTATGATCTTAGTAGGTTTGGTTTTTGAAAATCATGGATGTACAAAATTATCTTGCTAACAAAATGATTTCATGTGGTGGGTGTAATGGAGACAGTAGCATCCGTATGGACCTAATAAAAAAAACAAGAGTGGATGTTTGCAGACAGCTGTGTACAATCTCTATGACCAGACATGGGATTAAAAAGCAACAAATCCAAAATGTCTATTAATATTC
The DNA here is from genome assembly GCA_903171835.1 of Mullus surmuletus. Classification (NCBI taxonomy): domain Eukaryota; kingdom Metazoa; phylum Chordata; class Actinopteri; order Syngnathiformes; family Mullidae; genus Mullus; species Mullus surmuletus. Next base: position 722,315 of record CAESWR010000361.1, read on the forward strand.
CAAGTAATGCATTACCTAATGGAATTACATTTGTCATGAAACACATTACTGTTGATAGCGCCAGTACCATAACACTACCTTGTTACTCGCACTTCCTTAAGGGACGACCGAAACACAACCCAAACTGACCTTTCCAAATGTTTCAGTGAACTAAAGAACATAAAAGAGATCTTGTGTATATCCTCTTTTTAGAAGTTTTTAGAAGTAATGTAACTTGAAGTGTAACCAATTCCTTTAAGCAGTAGCTTAAAGCTAAGTAAAGTGAGGCATGTAACTAGCTATGTGTAATGGATTACTTCTTTTGAATAACTACCTCCACACTGCCGATGAAACACGATGAAGATGTACATTAGTCAGTGTCTTAGCATCATGAAAGGGGTCATTTGATTATTCACTTCACCACCAGCACATAGAAGGAGGAGCTACTGCGTCAAAAAACTCGCAGTTTTTTAACTGAAACTCTCTCTTAAAACTCTTTAATTGACCTTAAAGCTGTTGATTAAAGTTGTTGACAATTTGTGTTTTTCGTTACATCTTCAGTATCCCCAAATAACCACAGAATTTATGAGGGAGGGCTGAACGGGTCTGCTGCTCCGTATGTATGGAGATCATTACGAAACCATTCCTTTGTTGAAGCATCTTCACAAAGCCATCTGCTTTGCTCTGAGCAAGCTGCTTGGCTTGTATCATTCAGTTGGCTTTGACGCGTCCTATCACCAATATATTCTACCTTTATGTAGCAAAGGATGTAAATATCTCCAGTAGACGCCTCGGCCGCTGATAGAGCGATGCGTTTCGCCTTGTTTTAGTCTGTTTGGTACATATCTGAGGGGGGATAGATGTGCTTAAATGACTAAAATATTTATGATGTTGAGCACATCAAAGCCACAAGATATTCTCAATGACAGAGACACATCAAAGTAGCTCCATATGAGGTCCTAATGTGAGGTGCATTTTGCTCAGGACAAAGGGTCAGAACCTTGGTGCCTTTTATCTTCCCTTTAATGAGTCTAAGCATTAACAATATATTGAGAGGACATGTGGGTCAACAGTGCGTTCAGTCTAGTTTTTTCCTTTTTAAAGGTCACCTTCCGAGCCAAATTCATTTTCTGAAAGTTTTCTAACAGTCATATGTGTCGCCGTAGCATGAATATGGGGCTCACTAATGAAAAAATTCCGTCACCTCATTTACTTGCTTTCTCCACTGTGAGCTGAAACGAGCGGATATGAGAGTTGGAAACTTGTGAGGTGGAAGTCTCTGTCCCCTCCCCCCGGCTGTAGTGGAAAAAAAACAACAAAAAAAACAACCATTCTGAAACGTCCTGCTGCAGCCGCAGAATCTGAACGTGTTCGGGAACGGGAACCTCCGATTCTGCTTTAATTAGGTACAGTTGAACGACAGCGTTTCTGCAGTAGAAAACAGCGTATTGTACGCTAAGAACGTACACCAGCGAAAGCCGCATCCCCAGGCCAATAGGAGCGTGGAGTGGGCGTGGCCACACATAGCTCACTGACATTTAAAGGTACAGGCACAGAAACAGCCCGTTCTCAGGAGAGCTCATTAGAGCCACTTTGAGACTGGCTGAAATTAAGTACCAAAGCTGAATTTGTAGGAAAATTACATATTTAATGGGGTTTTTTTAAACGTTTTTTGGCCTCTGGCAACTAAATTAAATTGTGTCAAATACCCAATAGAAGGTGACCTTTAAAGCCGCAAAGTGAATTATGAGATTAAATGTGTACCCAACAGCAGTTTACAATGTACAATAAATGTGTAATCAACTGTTCTTCTTCTGATTATTATTATCATTATTATCAGTAGTAGTAGGAGTAGTTATAGTATCATTATTAGTATTTTAGTATTTACTATGTTGTTGTTAAAATGTTTTATACTTATACTCACATAATAGGGTTTATTATGGAGAGGTTTGAGCCAAACTTTGTATGGAAGAATATCAACTGAAACTTAAGTTATGACGGGAGACAAATCGAGTCAATTTATTGTAAGCGCATGTTTGCCCATAGATGCAAGTATGCAGATCTTTGTGAAGACCCTGAATGGCGTGGTCATCATCCTCAATGAAATCACCACGGCCATTACTGAAGCTATGGGAGGTTCCCCTATCAACCAGCAGATGTTACTCTTCTCCGGCAAGAAGATGGACGATGGATACACACTCTGTGACTATCATATCCAGAAGGAGTCCACCCTCCAACTTGTCCCGTGGATGTGCCGAGGCATGCAGATCTTCACTGGCAAAACCATCATCCTGGACGTGGAGCCCAGCAACACCACCAAAAATGTGAAGGCCAAGACCCAGAACAAAGAAGGGATTCCTGTGGAGCAGCAGAGATTAGTCCCTGCCGGCAGGCAAATGGAAGGCGGCCACACCCTCTACAATTACAACGTCCGGAAGCGGCCCACCCTCCACCTCGTCCTGCGTCTGAGAGGTGGCGTTCTTCTACATTTACGTTTAGGCTGCATTTAGACTGTTCTTACTTCATAAGCAATGGTGTTTGTTTGTTTTTCTTAAAAGTGCCTTAAAGTGACTAATTAACTGATCAAATGTAATTTTTTAATGTTCCTATTCCTCATAATACCAACATTAGACTGTTAAGACATAATACTTTGGACAACAGACACATAGGAAATACAGGAAACAAGAGCATTAAGTTTGAAAAATCCATCCTCATTGGGAATTCTAATGTCTGGGTGTCTTCATTTTGAAAGAAATTAATCTTCTTTCTTGCTCTTGATGAGTTCGTGGATCTTTTTATTTTGAAAGCCAAGGCTTGACTGTTGCCCCCTTTTAAATCACTGTCACTGTCTTGAGGCCTTGAATAAACTAAAATCTAGGCTTGATGGGATTTTATTTAGAAAAATCAAGCTTGTCTGTGGCAGCTGTGCTGCTACGGGGGCTTTAAAAACCACACTTGTCTTTCACCAGATTATAAAATGTTATCTCCTGTGAGCTTGTCTGTGGCTACCTAGTGGTCATTACCATCCAGGTCCTTTAATTTGCAAATCACAGGTTATCTTTGTCCAATATGACAGACCAGTAGCACATTCATAACAAATACTTATGGTACCCATAAATGCTTGTTTATTCAGTCCAATTTTATGATTAATATTCTTTTTCTCTGTAATGTGAGTCATGTGGTGCCTATCTGTATTTTTAGTCACTTTAAGAAAAATAATCTATCTCCATCTGTGCTGAAAGAGCAGCCTCACCGATGCTAGTGAATAAGGTTTAAATATTCTCAATTTTTACGCAACTTGCTGATCCTGCATTTGTTCCTCATCGTTATTCAGCTACGGCTCTCTGAGATGGGGGGTAAAAAATGCCAGACTGGAGGCTGAATCACACGCTCTGTAATCTGACAAGTGAGGGTAGAAAGTCACCGGATTTCGAGAAGAAACGTTATTAACTATAAATGTACTGGGTTTGGATTTACAGGCTCAGTCAACATCTGGACATATCATTAGTGAATGCGAAGTTGTTGCTGTTATCAGTCATTGCCTTCAGTAGGAGCAATGTTGGAGTGAGTTGAATTTGCCTCTTCACCCAAATGAAATGTGCATCCTAAGATGTTTGCACAAACAACTGGATCAATCAAGCAGAATGTAGCACCTGCCACACCACACCATCACATATGTAGGGGGGCAGCAGGTACAGATACTGTGGTGTTTGGTTCCACCTAGTGGTCAGAACGTCACATAACTGCTGTAAACTGCAAACAACCCTTGAGGAAAGGGTTTTTGTACGGTTGACTTTACTGCTTTAAATATGTGAATGTCTTTTTGGTGTTAATTCCATGTTTGCCATTATGTGCTTCAGATGCTGTTTTCCAGGGATGTCAGCAGATATCCATTGAACAAGAGAATGTAAATATTGTATCAAAAATGAGAAACACAAAACTATCACTACTTTTTATGAGATGGCTGCACGTGTATGAAAAACGATGATTCACCAGCACATCAATTACACAGTCACAGTGAACTGGTTTTTCATGTAGTCAGACCGAGCTGGTTTTAAAGGCCTTGATGCTGCCTTTTAATCACATGATGCTGCTTTAATTAATCAAAACACATGTACACAAAAGCATGTCATAGTAACATAAATGAGATATAAATCAAATGTCCGTTACACAAACTGAATGAAAAGTAATCAAAAATGTAAAACGAGCCAAGTGCTTATTTCCCTATTATTTTTCATTCACTGCTGCCAGGTGCTATTCTTTTTTCAAACCACTGAGGATGTTTATACAACAGAAAAGGTGTTTACCTCTGGTAGCCCATCGTCCACCCAGACATTCAGAGTAACTCAGGCAAGAGTGAACTAAAAAGATACACTTTATTTGAAACCAGCAGGGGACATTTTTGTACAAAAATACACAACAGTTATGTAGATGCTTTGAGTCAACAATTGTTCATCTTTCTCCTGCTGCATACACCACTGATGCTCCTCAGCATGCAGCATCAATGTGGGACAATGGCTAATTTGCTCAGACATATTTTCACCGAGTAAAATGATTCCAACAAGCAATGTCATTTGCCGTAGGGAAGAATGTAGGATCCTAGATTCTTGAGTCTGGACAAAAATGACAGATTCGTTCTCATAAATATCAGGAAGAATGCTGAACACGGGATGTTCTTGAATCACCAAGGTGTATTCATCTCAGGCGCCGCCGTTTACTTGGGCTTTTCCTTGCTGCTCCCGCCTTCGTCCTTGCCGCTCCCGCTCCCGCCTTCGTCCTTTCCGCTCCCACTCCCGCTCCCGCCTCCGTCCGCCTTTTTCTGCTTCTGTTTCATGATCTCGGCATCCCTTGGATAGACAATCGGGGAGAGAGGAGAAGCTTCGTTAAGACACCACCAGCAGTAACACAGACAAATCTACGCTATATGCTAACATGTATCCAGTTATTTAAGTTCATGTTCAAGAGCTTTAGCATTGCTAGTTGTTATGTAACAAACATATTGGGTGTTTTCCATTTGAAAAAGAGGATGGCCGCCCTTTACAGACTTAAACACTGTAATTACTATATAATTATGGCAGTCTTTGGTCGTGGCTGCAGAAGGGATTCGGTAACACTTCCGCCACGTCTCACGTTTCCGTCCATCCCATCCCTTCAGATGTCCTGCCAGCCGGTGCTCACCTCTGCTTCCGGGCAGCGGCCGATAGCCCATCTTCATTCCTCTTCCCCTTGCCATGCTCAGATTGCTTCTTGGCATTCTTCTGGCGTGCAAGCTCACGTTGGTTTCCTCCTGGAGGAAAGAGGGAAAAAAAAGAAAAACGCTTAGAGCAAATACATCCTGTTTACCAAACAACCCTGCTTGGTGTTTTTCTGTTTAAAAAAAAAAAGGGTTAGTGGGCAGAAAAGATAAGAAAAGGCATTAAATGTCACCGCAGGCAGCAGCTTTCTATTGGAAAACCCGCTAAAAATGCGTCTTAAATGCGTCGAAATGGTGCAAAGCCTGAGAGCCGCCGACGTGGCAGGGAGGCGCTCTGGAGCAGCTGGTCCCAAACAACAACAACAGAGGGCAGCACAACAGCTGACTGGCGGAGGCTCCCCCTGCTCGCACGGAGAGCGAGGAGACACGCGTCGAAGGTCGCTGACGGATGTTTCTGGCCACATCTGCACACATTAATACACATGAAGCACGTGCCCGCGCATCTGTGCCCACATCTGCTGCCAACAGCGCCGCTGATTGGTCGCGAGGACCCAGGCTAGCGCGAGCTTAGCCGCAGGCCGGAGGGGGGGGGGCGACTATCAACTGGAGAGCGACTAACCAGCAACGTTGGTGATTTTAAATAATAATTTAAAAAAGGGTAACGAAAACGCCTCCCTCTAAGACCCTGGGGACACCAGCGCGGTTGCATTGTCACCCAGCCGCTCCTCCGCCGCGAGTGTCCCAGGAAATAGACGGCGCCCCCCCCCTCGCAAGGCTTCGGCGGCGGCGGCTAACGAGAGAACGAGCACAGACCACATGCAGGGCGAGTAAAGTACAGCCTTACAGTTCAAAATATATGTCGATACCCACTGGTCATTTTAGTAGCCGACGCTTCCCCTCACAAATCCACCCGAAAATCCAGAATAAGCTCAGCCTAGGAGGGCCGTTGGCTCCCTGCGCTTCTCTCCAGCTGCCGCCGCTGGTTCGGTGTGCCTCGGAGTGGCTGCGCAGCGAACGCGAGAGCTCGCAACGAGAGGAGCCAGGGTGGCGGAGACTGCGCATGCGCGCGGCGCCACTGACGTCATCCGGGCCGTCACGACTTCCTTGTTGCATCTGCAGTGGAAAATATGTGGATGGTGGTTTCCAATGCGCCGTGCAGAGTAGAGATGGAAACAAGAGATACAGATGGAAATGTGAATAGAAATGGAATATTAAAGTAGAGGTTCAAAATAAGGTACAATGAAATGCAATAAAATAAGATCTCAAGTAGCCAGTAAAGTACAAATGAATAATAAGCAGTCAAGTATACAATATATCTGAAATACAATCTGAAATATATATACAATGTACAAGGGAAGGCTGGATTGAAAAGCGTCATATTGGAGGTTTGTTTCGAAGATAATGGTTTTGAAAACTTGGTGAAAATCACTTAGAAAGATGTTCAACAATAGAGTGTTTCAAATAGTTTTAATACATAACTGGCTGAAATAGGACTTTCCATTCTGTATTTCCAATATGATAACATCCATTTATTTCGAAAATATCCATAATGTTTAGCCTTGTAACAAAGTAATTCCCATATTTACTGACTTGAAAGACGCGTTTTTGTTGAGTTGAGTCAGAGACAAATAGACCCTTGTTTTGTGTTTGGCTTTCTTCATCTGTGTTTTGGTGGGACGTGAAAAATGTTTATGAAAAACAACAAACATACTGTACCGTGACGATCAGACCTAAGGGAATTATTACAACATTCTATGGGACTGTGCCTTCAGTGTTGTTTTCATTGCAAATCTCAAATACAGATTTCACATGGAACATTCCATAACATCTAAAGATGGCAATCAGTGTTTGTTTCACTCACTGTGGAAGCAAGACCCAAGTAATCATGCACAAAAGTGTATTTATTTATTTATTTTAAATCAAACTTTCACAGCTCCCAGAATCATATGCTTCCATTAAGATTAGTTTTTGATATATTTTATGTACCCATACATGAACCATTAACAATAGGTTATGCACAGATTTACTGTAAATCAGACAGGAGTTCCATCTTTTCACACACACACATTTATCTTACATGCTAAAACCTGGTATTGAACATTAGACAGCAGCTGTGGTGACATTTTGTGTTGTTATATCTCGTTATATCTGTTTCTTGAGTGCCACCCCCATCGCAAGCATGACATTGAGTGGGACATTGGTCGCAATCATAGAATAATCATTGTTGACAAGGACATGTATAATCTATAGTCTTCCTCTTTATCTGTCTGACAGATAAAAAATTCTGAAACAAAGTCAGCAAGTCATTGCTGGTTCAAATGATGTCACGCTTCAAAATGAGCACAAAGAAGTTAGAGAACTATTCCACTTTTCCACTACTTCGCCTACTTAAAGATGATATCTGGGGTTTTTTAAACAGAAAACTGGGATACAGCCAGAGTCTTACAAAGTTGCTGACTTGATAACTTTCTGGCTGCCACAGAAAACCGCAGCAGGTAGTCACCAGGGGGCAGCCTACACTAAAGTATATTTTTCACTGATGAGATGGAAATTACAGTCTTGATTTCCAACCATTTTCATAACTATATGAACAATTCAATATAAAAGTGCATAACGAGTAAACAATTTGTAAGTATGGTTTCATTAGAATCTTAGCTGGATATGGTAACCTGGCCTACAGAAAAATGCAATACTATTCTACAATATTAAATGCAAAAAAAAGCTTAAAAATGGCTTTTAATTTTCCACAATAAAAACAGATGAAGTTTTCCCTTCCTTGCATGGGTCTCTGCATTTATATCCAAACACTGCCACTATGGATAGAAGACAAGTAACTACATTTTCATGTGCATGCTGCATGCTGCAACGCCGATGTTTTCCAAAATCTGATTGATTTAAAAAAAGAACACTTCAACTGCCAAACATTTCATCAGACACAAGAAAATGGGGAAAAAAAAGAAAATAGAAGAAGAATCTTGCATATTAAGTTCAACTAAGAGCAGCAAATGGAATCCGGGATTGACAACAAGGCAAGACTAGTTTTACAAGAAAACTTTCAGGGTTAGTGTTTTTTTGGGGGGGGTTATTAGAGTTTAAACAAAACTGTCTAGCCAAGGGTCTGTTTGTTGAGTAATAAGGTCTCCTCTGAATTTAATTGAATGTTGCAGTAGTTCTCCAGTTGACTGCCCTTTTTCTTTGATGGGTGGTCAGCTACAAAATTGTAAAAAAACACTGCCTACACACCTTTTGAAATGTTTTTTAATCATCACCTGGTTGCATGCGACCTCAAATGTGATAATTAATCAGCGAGAAGGATCCTCATCACAGGTCGTAAGTGCCCCCCCCTTCAGAAATCATTAATAGAAATACAAGTAGTTGAAACATAATACTTGTTCTCTCTGTATGTAATGAGAAATATCATCATATTTTGATGTTAGATTACACTCACTGGACTCATATTTAAAAGGTTTATCGTTTAGAATATTTTCTACATCATGTTTTGAACACATTTTTTTCAGAACTTTTTTTTAGAACTAAGAGACACACAACTTGCAATATCAGAAATAAGTAGAAAACAAATCAGCATTACGTGCATAAATCAGCACTGTGTTCGGTTAGTATGGCAGCAGTAGCTATCTCAACATGGTTAGCATGTTGAATCTTTGCACCTTTTTGGGCCCATAGTTCATAAAACAAAATATACAATAATCTAATAATCTGTATATTTTACAGTCTGCATTTATACAAAGCTAAAATAAACATCAATCTTTGACTAAAGAATTAAAAAGGGCGGGATATGTTATCCACTCTTTTGCTTTATTTACAATTGTTCCAACCCCGTACGCAGTGCTTACGTTTGTCAATCTACCAGAACAATTAAACCTACAGGATCGAGCTGATAAAACCAAAATGGCCTTTTCATTCCATTTGCGTGCTGGAGCGTGAAGATTTTAACAGCGTGTTGAACAGCATGTCGCTGTTCACTGTGGTCAGTTTATTGGGCTGGTGGCGACACAGGACAGCCCAGGATGTCTGACTCTGACTTGTTTTCCCCCACAGCTGCTTGCAGTGACAGGGTTCTGCCTCAGCCAAACTATTTTGGTCTCGCAGCGCAATTATCACCACCTGGTAATTTTAACAGTGTTGACTGTTTCTTCTTCTTTCTGCAAACCCTCTAAATGTTGAAACCGTCCTCCGACCTGCAACTTCTTGGTGGCTTCTCGTCCTGCTGGTCACGTCTCTATTTCAATCGGAGGGAGAACCTGATGAAGAAAGTCACGAAAAAAGTTTTTCTTTTTTAATGACTGTATTTAACTTTAAAGTGTCCATACCCACTCATTATTCCTGGCACTTTCCATGTTGCCCACAAAGTGACACACACCCTTTCATATGATCACGTGCAAGTAAATTGTTCCACGTATGGCTGCGTATGTGTCCTGTGGGACAAACGACGAAGAAATACTTGGGAGCTGCGTTTTCACTATATGTGTTTCATGTGCGCATATCAGTATGTAAAAGAGAGAGAGCGAGAGAGTGTAGAAAATTGGTGCCTCTGCTAGATGATTCATGAAATCAAGCAGTCATGATGGTGTGATATGAAGACATGACATCCCCCCTCTCTTCCTCCACCTCCAACCTTTGATTGCACCACCGTCCTGTTCAGTATGATGTTCCCTCACGCTGATCATGAAGTGCTGGATGCTCTGATGTGTGGCAGTATAAACTTAGTGTGTCAAGCGGGACGCGTGGTACATTCTTCTCTGTCTCATTTCACTGCCGTCATCCATCACGCTGCCAGAGTCCTGCCTGCTGTCGCCAATGATTGATGGGACTTGCTGATCCCATCCTCTGCTTTGCCTTAATGTCCCTCGCGTCATGCTTGTTGGGGCTAATTTTGACATGAGCCTATGAAATTACTGTGTTGTTTGTGCTATATTGCAAACTACTGCGCATATATACACACAGTACATACATATATCTCCTTCAACAGCTCCCAGTTTCTGAACTGCAAGACATTCAGATCAAGTGTGTGGTTAGATATTTTTATATATGTATTTGTTGCTTTTACATTATATGGACCAACGTTGTGTTATTGGATTCATTGCCTTTCAACGGCAGAACCTCAGAGATTGTGACATACCAGAATTAATGAAAATGTTGGTCAAAACGTCCAATGCAACGGAGTCGTATGTTTTTATAGGCATGTGAAGAAGAATCACTCATAAACCCAAGGGTTTACACTTTCAACAAACTAAATATGCGGGCAATCCAGGTCCTTCTGCCAGTACTCCCAGGAAGCCTTTCTCTGTTTTTTTATGCCTACAGTGAAAATGATGGAATCTGCTAAATAAGTTAAATAATAAGCTTAAGATTAAGAAAGTGTTTGGCAAAGGTGAACTTGGCAGCAGTCTATATGCTCCCATGAGTATCACCATCTATGTATATTATGCAACAGGGCGATTCATTTCACCTAGTCTTTGTTCTCCTCAACACTGAAAACATAAAGCTTTGGACAATATAAATTCCATTCTCATTGTGGAAAGGAGCATTAATGTGGGTTAACGTGTTACAAGTTGCGGGAATAGGACACGATGGTACATTATGAGGTTTTTCTTTTGAATTACCTTGTTTGTGACAGGATAGAGGCAGGACGGTGCGCAATTGCAAAACTGCAGTGAAGGAGTTACTTCAGACCAAAGACAGGAAGTTCATGAACCTCCCGATGCCTCAGATGCCTTTGATTACCTGATCTACTTTCCTGTTGTCGACATAACTGAAATCAGATTTTTGGCACAAAATATTATCGTGAATACTAAATGTTTTAGTCAGAACTAGAAAGAAACTTGAGAGTCAACCTCTTTTTCGCAGAGATTAAAAGGTGAGTCAGATTTTCCTATTTTGAGTTGATGAGGGCTGACACAGTGACCTTCTACCAGTAGTCCTTTCCACTCCCATCCTACCTGATCCAGAAGGCAGTTTCATAGTTCCTCCTGTTATCTGAGGTCTAATTGCCTGAGGAAAAGTATCATACCTGGTCAAATTTATTTGGGGACTGAGGAAGAGACGCAAGAGCGTCAAGGTAATTTCTGCTGGAGTGCAGATGTTGACCCCGTGCCATGGAAACTCTACTCACAATCCAGCAGGGGTGGAGATCGTGCAGGGTCGAATTTCACTTACAGGACTATGGATGTAGTTTTCTGAAAGCCCAGAGAGAAATTCTTGTGAATTACTTCAAGTCACGTTAGTTCGATGCACCAGAGAATGGACTGGGAAGCCTCTCACGAAAGATAATGGTTTGTTTTGAGCAACTGCTGTTTATATTTATGGTTAGTAAAGGGGGGAACACAAAAGGCATTTCAAACCACAACTACATAGGTCCTCAGATGCACTGTTGTGAAACAAAGTGAACGGTGACATTATCGGGGGGGAGATGTTGAAACAGTTTAATCCGCTGGTTAACAAATGAGATGCCCACATTTAACTTCATATTTTAGATAAGCATCACTGTGCAAAATCACTGTGCACTGAAACAATCTCTCTCTTATATGGTTTAATTGAGTGTTCTCTCACATGGCACGGAACAATAGCAGTCATCCTAGGAGAAAATTATGGCTTTACTAAATTTACACATGCACACAGTCCTCTATTGTTTGTATATGTCATTCTGAGTCACTTGTAACCTGCTTTTAACAACCCCAAATGAGGCAGTATCACATATCTACTGTAAATGCAACAGGCTGTTGATTTTAAAAGGTCCTCAATGTGACTCAGATTTTCGCATCTTTATCATATTTAAAACGCTGCCTGTTTTATGGATTTTCTTTCCTCGATGAGCCACTGTGCTTACGTAAAGACTGGCCTCATCAAGATAACAAAAATAAAACCATGACATTGTCCAGATGATGTGTTTCAATTGTTACCAAGGTAACAGTTATTTTTCTGATTGAATGCATGATGTGGAGAACATAGGGGAGGACTAGATAAAAGTGGAATGGGGTGCTGGATCATACCATCTGACAGGGTTGGCAAGTATGATGTCAAACTGACATCGCAAGCAGGATGATTGCATCCAGAGAACACAAAGATTCATTAAGTGTTAAAATATGGATCAAGTCCACTTTTTTTGTACAAACGTATTTGCCAATATCCTTTAGTCATTCCATTTGCGTCTTCATCTTCCTGCTGTGCATGAGTTCACCACTGTCTCCTGGCTGACTCATCTCTGTTGGTTCTGGCAGCTGAGTGACGGCTCCCGACTCTGCATGTAAAGTGCAGAGAATTGTTACATCTCTGAATTCCAGAAAACACTGTATGCTTGATACATTGTCCCTGAGCTCAGCGTCATGTCACATCAGAGTGACAGCGATGTGAGAAATGTTAAGCTTGTGTGGTTATACTCTGTGTTAATTAAAGGTAACGAATCCCATATAGCATATGACACCAAAATATGGTTTGGATAAATTGAATTAGAGGTTAAATAAATGTTTATCTGCTGTTTGTCTGCTGTTTTGGCATAGGGAAACAGATGATGAATGGAAACATTAGTTAAATATTTCCATTTATTGAAACAATACATACATACTGTATATATATGCATATATATATACTGCATATATGTGTTCAGCATGAACTTTCAGCAGCTCCCAAAAGAGTGACACTAAATGTAGCATCCCGATGTGGGAGTCTCCTCTATGGCAACTTGCCTCAATTAGCTGAGTGACAAGACACATGGGAGACCCTTGCCCATCTTGAGACACAGCTCATGGAACCGGAGCAGAGGGAGCGAGGACAGCAGACGGCTTCTGTACAGTAACAACTATTCTCAGTACCTTTTCCCTCAGCGGGCACATGGAGACAAATATTATGAAGGGTAGAATTTGACACAGCATGCTCCTTTTGTTCTGCTGCAGCTTCTAACGCCCCTCACCTATAAAGGACAGTGTAATGTGGATGATAATGGACACTTTTCACTAAATGACCGTCATCCATTTAATTCAAATTGGACATGAGACTGTAGCGCTAACTTTGTGGTCGCACAACCATATATGTTCTACAACAATCTAATTTCCTTGATTATTAGGTTGCACATGCAGGACTACAAAAATGTTGTTTTTTCTAAATTGTGCACATTTGCAGAAAGCTACAATGGTTAGTTTTA
>CAESWR010000361.1:742046-754563 GCA_903171835.1 Mullus surmuletus
GGCATATTGGCCATCACCATATTTGTCCCGTGTGACCACTTGTGTTTGGGTGAGACAGCAGACGGTGATACATATAATCAATCCATTTAAAGGGCACCATTTTGCACAACAGTAACATGTTCAATTGCAGTTTGTGTTGTCTCCTAAACTCCTTATGAATAGAGTTATTGATAATAATAATACAATTATAATAAAACCATGTGTTTGGCCATTTACCCATAGACGTCTATGCTACGTAGTCAAGCTTTGGGAGGAAGTATTGATACAGTGGTTTGGAGTTATTTGGGGGATATTTGGTGTCCTGTTGTTTCTTTTTCTATCTACATTTTTAAATGAACCTGTATTTACTGTCGAGTTTACCGACCGTGGGTTAAATAAGCTGAATAGAGTTATTGATAATAATAATACAATTGTAATAAAATCATGTGTTTGGCCATTTACCCATAGACGTCTATGCTACGTAGTCAAGCTTTGGGAAGAAGTATTGATACAGTGGTTTGGAGTTATTTGGGGGATTTTTGGTGTCCTGTTGTTTGTTTTTCTATCTACATTTTTAAATGAATCTGTATTTACTGTTGAATTTACCGACCGTGGGTTAAATAAGCTGAATAGAGTTATTGATAATAATAATACAATTGGAATAAAATCATGTGTTTGGCCATTTACCCATAGACGTCTATGTTACGTAGTCAAGCTTTGGGAAGAAGTATTGATACAGTGGTTTGGAGTTATTTTGGGGTTTTTTGGTGTCCTGTTGTTTGTTTTTCTATCTACATTTTTTAAATGAATCTGTATTTACTGTTGAATTTACCGACCGTGGGTTAAATAAGCTGAATAGAGTTATTGATAATAATAATACAATTGTAATAAAATCATGTGTTTGGCCATTTACCCATAGACGTCTATGCTACGTAGTCAAGCTTTGGGAAGAAGTATTGATATAGTGGTTTGGAGTTATTTGGGATTTTTTCGGTGTCCTGTTTGTTTTTCTATCTACATTTTTTAAATAATCTGTATTTACTGTTGAATTTACCGACCGTGGGTTAAATAAGCTGAATGGAGTTATTGTTAATAATAATAATAGAATTGTAATAAAATCCTGTGTTTGGCCATTTACCCATAGACGTCTATGCTACGTAGTCAAGCTTTGGGAAGAAGTATTGATACAGTAGTTTGGAGTTATTTGGTGTCCTGTTGTTTGTTTTCTATCTACATTTTTAAATGAATCTGTATTTACTGTCGAATTTACCGCCCGCGGGTTAAATAAGCTTACCTTACCTTACTTTAACTGTCATCCTTTACATGTCACGTGTCTTCCACTAATAAACCAGAAGAGCTTCATGTCCCTTTACCATCGAAGGGACACACATTGGGGACAATAAAAGAGAAAGAAACTAGCTAATGTTTATGCTAACTTTAGGAAGCCTCGCGCACTCGGAGCCTCCATTGGCCCCGCCCCCTCCCCCCCCCCTCGCGCCGTGACGTCAGCAGCGCTGCGCGTTGAGCCGGCAGGGCAAAGCCGCTCTAATTGCCTCACTGAGAGAAAAGCCAGCGATGGCTTCGCTCAGGCAGGAGCAGCGCTACGGGCTCTCCTGTGGAAAAAGCAATAAAAGCAGCCCGAACCGGACGCTGTACCATGTCAAGCTCACGGACACTGCTATCCGGGCTCTGGAGGCTCACCAGAACCTCAAGGTACCTTCTTCTTCTTCTTTTTTTTAATTATTATTATTAAAAAGACTCCACATGTCAAAGTTGCGACCTATCTGTGCTCGGTTCGGGTTCGGGCTCCGTGAATGGAGTAAGTTCACAGCGAGTTTACAGCCGCCTTGCGATTGTCGGGAAAGATGAAGCCGTCAGCGATATGTCGGGAAAAGCCTTCCTCCTCCTCCTCCTCCTGCTGCTGTCCGTGAGCCATGAGCTCCATCATGAAGTTTAAAGAGATCTGCATGACTCAAAGCTTTCTCTCCTTTCTCTCCTCAGGCGTCTCTACCGAGCGAGCCGTCCATTTGTTTTAAAGGAAACCAAGGGGTGAGTTGTTTTTTTTCTATTACTATTATTATTATTATTATTGCTTGGTATGTGAGAAACTATAATCCCGTTATAGACCCAGTTGAACTCTCATCCCGTTTGCTCTTTAAAGTGGTATTCCCTCACCTGCAGCCTGCTGGACTGTAACATCATTTCTCTAAGTGGATTATCAGATGAGTGAATTTCTGTCTTGAGGAGAAGCCTTTTTTTTTTTTCTGTCTTTTTCTATTTGAGCCACCCGACTCTGAGGCATGCAGGTTACTGGGTCAGACTGGTGACTGTGGAGAAGCTCTGTTGGGTCAGCGAGAGGCGCTGGGAAGAGGACTGACAGAGGGGGAGGGAGGGAGGAAGAGGTGCACACACACACACACACACAGAGAGACACACAGCAGAGTCAACAGTGTGGAGAGGAGTTATCTCAAGTGAAAATGAGAAGCCTTCGGCGGCGTAGATTAACCCCACACACTGCCTTTCAATCAGAGACTACAGTGTACTATCTGTGTGTGTGTGTGTGTGTATTAAATGTTTGTAATAGTGGTACGCTGGATCTGAAAAAAGTAATCTGCAGTTATGTAGCCTGGACGGCGTGTGTTTTGACTAAAGTCGGGAGCAGCAGTGTCCTTGGGGAATATTTTATTTTTCAGTCGATGCTAATACAACCCCCTTCCTGTCTTCTCAGTATGAGCTGAGTGCTGGTGACTTTTGTGTGTGTGTGTGTAGGGGGGGTGGGGGGCTTGTGTGCTTAGGATAGTGTATTGAAGTGTGTGTGCATGTACACATGTGTGTTTGACTCACAGGACTTTTTATTTTGTTATTTGTTGCTTGTCATTTGTATGATTCCTTTGAAACATTAAGAAAATACAGCATAGTCCAAACTTTTGGACTCAATCGTCAGTGCTTAGTAAAACCCCCGTGATGCTTATCAGAGCTTGTGAATGCTTCTCTCTTCTCTCTTGAAAAATGTCTCGAATATTCTTGGACCACTGTGCATCAGCACCCCCCCCCACCTCAGATTCAGTTGTAGTAATGTTATGTCAAAATATCTTTGCATTTGCTTGCTGTGGTCCATTAACACGATCAACAGCTATAGGTTATAGGTTAAACAATGGATACCCAAGATTTTACACACAGCAGTTGCTTGTCGCAGCGGATGGCTCTTGTGCAAATGATAAGTTGGTTTATGTGTGCATGTAGAAGCGATCGGTTCATGTGCTAAATTTTGTTGCTAACTTGCGGAATCTCAGCTCTTTAATGATTCTTGTGGTCTGCGATGCAAAAGGTCAACTGGAATAACAAACTCAAAGACAGCACATTGTCAACTATCATAATGCGATGAATCGGACTCGGGCAAAATGCACTTAGACTCGGAAAGGCCGGTTCAATTAAATATTCATGCAAATCAGAAGGTTAGACCGAAGCTTAGTCAGATTTAAATGCACATGCAACCGTGCTTGAAGATATAGCAGGGTTGTCTGTTGCCGAAACAGTCTGTAAAGGGGTCAAGAGGTCGTCTCAGCTGCAAGTCCTGCAAAGTCCAAGGTGTTGACAGTCCTTCAATCAGAGGATAAGCTGAAGAGTTCATCGCAAAACACAGAGGGATTTGGACTTCTAAGTAGTTGTTTAGCAAAGAAATCTGTCCGGTTCCTTGAACATGGTTCCTCTCAATCATATAGTAGTCGGTCTTTTCTTGCATGTTGGATCAACACATGGTCTGTGAGTGTCCACTTGAGACCGTTCATCTCCGCTGAGTTGGTGCTGGCTGAGCGATTTCAGAGTTTCGTGCACACACACACACCAACCAAATGAATGTGCAGAGGTAATTACAGGAGCTATAATGCTCTTGATAACAGAGGCATCATGACTGCAGTTTGCATTAGCTTTCGCTATCCGTCTGAGTCAGCGTGTGTGTCTGTCTGTCTGTGTGTGTGTGTGTGTGTGTGTGTGTGTGTCTATGCTGTAGCAAATAGATGACATGGACTGAGTCATAGAGTAATATACTACACTCTGTATATTTCTACGCTCATTTCATGTTCTGTGCCGATGCAGATCAGATTTTGACCTTATCATGCAAAGGTTAGCATGCTTGTGACTATAGTGTGACTATACTAGCTGGAGCCAAAGCAAGGAGATTCACCAAAGGTTTTGTTTTCATCATAAAGCAAATCATTTGCTAAATCAGCGCATTTGAAATACAGAAATCCCTTAAAGCGCCACACACAACGGAGGAGAGGAGGATTTGATGCACTCTTGCCATTATGTGGGCGTACTTTGGTTTTAAAAAGTCAGATCATAAAAAGCCGTCCACATCGTAGGTTGGATGACAGTGTTTGTATGGGGTGGTCGTGCAGGCAATCTTTTTTTATTACCTTAAATCAAAACACATTTTTGAATATGAGGAAAGCAAAAGAAAGCCTCTCCCACAAACATTGAGTACACAGAGCCAAAGAAGCCGCTGGCAGCTACAAATCTGCAAACTTGCAAAGGGAGGATACTTATGAAACATCGACAGACTTTTTTTCTCCTTTATTGCCATTTAACACAATGAGTTTTCTCAGATATCTTTGTCACATGTAAACTTCTTCCCGGTGGGTCGCCTCACAGTGCAGCTGCCTCACAAGCATCTCATCTCAAGAGATATTCTCAGTTATGCCTGCCTCAAATTATACAGTGATAAATTTTGGTTCTTACCACCCGACTGGGTGGTGTGTGCGTGTGTGTGTTTGCTGTGTCCTGTGTGGGCCTGAAGGCATAATTTATTCATGTCCCACCTCCTTTTTCCTGTCCTGCCCCCTCTGCCCATTGTGGAGCCGTCTTTAGCCTGGCAGGGCCGGAGGAGATCCCCTGAGGACCGTGTTTGTGTGTGTGTGTGTGTATTTGTTTATTTGTTTATTTGTTTATTTGTTTATTTGCTTTGCCTCTGCAAATGAGAGATTGAGAGAAAGAGAAAGAGATGGAAGGAAAGAATGAGGAAATACTTGGCACTTGCCTTTTTTCTGTGAGTGAGTGCCTTATGTGTTTGAGCGAGTGTGAAGTGAGTGGCTTTTTTGTCTGTGTGTGTGTGTGTGTGTGTGTGTGTTTAGGCTGCCCATGCTCAGATCCCCAGTGTCTCCTCTGATTGTGTGTTGTCTCCTCTGATTTGAATAACAATGAGCGGGGGAATGCAGGCTGTGTTTTGTCACCCTGCTCGGATCACCCGAAATGAATTGAGTTTTTCAGCCTAATGCATTACAGTCAGTCCAGATGTGTTGTGGTCTGCCCCGCGGGTTTGTTTGTGCCCAACATGACAGAAACTTCCCTGCTGTGCGTCTAATGGAGCGGAGACTAAAAGGCAGAACACTGCAAACAACTTCTGTTGTGCACAGAGTTATTTTACCGTGACCAAAGTTTATAGCTGCATCTTTTCTTCGCCTTTTGTGGCTGTTTGTAGTTTTTTTTTCCCATTAATTTGAGGACAACGGATTTCTTGTCACAAGTGCCGACAAAGGCGAATCATCAAAGCCTGCTTCCATTTGTGCATCAATCATTTTGAAACATGGTAGTAAAAGATGCTTTTAAACACGTGAAAAGCATAATTCAAAACAGTGAGGTTTGCATGCACATATTTTCACTTGCTAAAGAGCTTTTCACTGCACTTGACTAATCCCTCGGTGAACTGTATGTTGTGTGTCACTTGTGATAAATGCGTGTTGTTCTCTCTGTGATTACGTTAATCGGAGTGCGGCCTCAAAGGGAAAATTGTTGAGGGATTATGGTGTTTTAAACTCTTGGGCTAACTCGGTACTTTATCTGAAAGTGAAGACTGAAAATATTGTGTGGTGACCAGTGTGCACATCTATTTTAGCCAACGTGCGAGCGCGAGACAAGCGGCCACTGAGATTTCGGAGAAAAGGCGTCCTCTGTCTGACGGAGCGGCTTGGAGATACCGGGTAGATCTTAGCTCGCCGCGTCCCATCTAATTCCCTCGCGTGAAAATATCCACACCATAAGCTAATGAGGCGTAAAGGGGGGGCTTGTTTCCCCGCACACACACGTGCCAGTATGGAAGAGCCTACCTCGCTCGGGGGCATGGAGGAGGGGGTTACATTAGGGCACATTGACCCACAATTCGCTTATGTTGACAGTTTGTCCTCGGGCACCTGCCGGAGACGCATCGTTCTTGGCACCGGTCGGAGGGGGGGAAAACGTCGGGGGATGCTCGTGCCCCGACACCCCTCTCTGCTCCGGCAGCGTCTCCGGCCCTCTGTGAAATTGCAAATGAAAAGGAATGGAGGGTGATTACAGGCTCAGGCTTGATTACATGCGCTGTCTCCCACTCGAGGCGGCCACATTAATCACGCCATGCCAGCGTGCGAGGCTCAGCAAGAGGGAAGACACCGCGTCGCTGCGAGCGCTGACTGATTGACTGTGGGCTCATAAAAACACCCCAAGATCTGGGTTTCTCTTTTTGTTTGTCCCCGCTGCTGCTGCTGCTGCTGCTGCTGCTGCTGCTGCTGCTGCTGCTGCTGCTGCTGCTGCTGCTGCTGCTGCTCGCTCCTCCACTCACGGTGTTTTTGTGTCGGCCCCGACTTTAAATGGCATGTGTCAACTTGTGGCTGCGGGAACGATTCTGCCCTTTTGTTTTGCGATGAGATGATGTGGAGTAGTGTTTGCATAAGTGTGGCGAGGACGGCGATGAGGGTGGTGGCTGGCTGGCTGGCTGGCTGTCTGAGTGTGTGTGTGTTTGTGTGTGTGTGTGTGCGTGTGTCTGTCTTTGTGTTAGTGTCTGGAAGCCAGTGGTGGAGATGTTTGGCCTTTCTCCTTCCTCTGCCTTATGAGTGGCAGTAATGCTGATTACACCCTGGTGAGAGGAGCTGGAGCTGAGCCTCTCTTTGCTCACGCTGGATTAACACAGACGCACACACACACCCATACACACACGCGCACCAAGTTTGCATTAGCACCCAGGCCAGAGTGACTTGCCTCCTGCTGATAACAGACAGTGGTGGTGGCGACAGGTTTCACTCCCTCCCTCCCCCTGCTGCTGCTGGAGCTGCTGCTGCACCTCCTCCTCCTCGTCCCTCTCCTCCTCCCCCTCCTCCTCCTCCTCCTCCTCCTGCTCCTCCTCCTCCTATCAACCAGAGAGGGGAAGCAGTGCCATGGCATCTCACTCTGGAGCCGAGGAGGCCAGAACAAAAGACGGCCTGTTTTCAGAAGGCCATTACTCAGACTGCAGAGGATGTGGAAACAATAGGCTGCATGAGATCTACACCCAGACCCCACATTCAACCAAAAGCCAGCAGGAAACATAAGCCCTGCGCACCGACAGCAGTCTCTCACAGTTTTTGTTCAATTGACTTTATAGTTCGATAAAGCCAGGAAAATGAGCCCTTCCCGTCCACGTCTCCCAACGTGTCGAGACATTTATGGCGGATGAGAGTGAAACTGTGGCTCATTAAGATGTTGTTGCTGCACAAACAGTCAGGATATCTTGTCAAAACTAAAATGAGAGGCTTTTTCTCGGAGAATCTTTTTTTTTCTTCTTTTATATATGTATATATCTATTTATTAATGTATAATTATAAAACGGCCTATTTGATTCCAAAGTTGTGGAATAACTATATAATTCTAAACAGTAACATAGCGAAGATACTTCCAAAGGAAAAAACAATGTTGGAACTGAGTATTAATGATGAATTTGGACTTGTTTTCCATATGACTCATTTTCTTGTCGCCAATATGCTGTTTCTATGTTACCCTGCTCCAAACCTCTGCTTTGCTATCCAAGTTTCTGAACTGATTCAAACAAATCTCAGTGTAACCTGGTGTAGCTTTAGTTTGATTTACATGATGACAAAACAGAAAGTTGTTATTTTATACATGATGGCAAACTAGTATAGTTATGAATAGATTAAGATTTAAAAAAAAGATTATTCACCAGATTCAACTTTTTACCTTACAGAGGTAGAGTTGGTGGGAATCCAAAAAAGCTACCGTCACACTGTTCCCTCCCCATACTGTGAGTGTGTCCCTTTAGCAAAGAGGTGGCCCCCCACTGATGGGATACATCAGTCATTTCAACAATCTTGTTGAGCCCCTTTTCCATTAAAATGGGCATGGTGGAGAATAGGGGGGTAACGTCTGCATGTTCAACCAGACTGTACTTTACTTTCCATCTTCATAACACATTCGGTTGCCATAGCACATGGAGGACGATACCACCACATGCAGGTGGAGCATGGGAATAAAATGTGCCTGCGAGTCTTATTGTGGGATTTGACTCATAGCTCTGGTTCAAATGTGTCTCATTGAAAGCTGACTGTTGAATGGTTTAGAGTAAATAAGATACGACAATAATGTGGTACCATAGACAGATATAACAAGAGAATGAACACACTCGAGATATCCAGACCAGTGGTCCTGCTTGGTTTTCTCAGCTTGCTTGGTTTTCTCAGGCACCGAATCTTAAATCTGTGCTGTGCACTCCACTGTTACATAAGCTATTGGGTTGAAAAGTTGAAATGTCTAAATGATAACATGATTACGATAGCAAGTTTCGGAACCAAAAATGTAGTAGGCCCTGGGGATTGGATGTGTTGCTGCTGATTTATGCATGTGTGAAATGATGGGAATATCCTCTTCCCTTCGCCAGGATGGAGATAATTACAAAAAGTGACATTCGTGAACATAACGCAAGATCCAATTAAACTACGGCTGCCTGATGTTGTTTGTGTCCTCCTTTGACCCATGGATACAGTTTCTAAGTGTGCTGACACATCCACAGAGATGGTTACAATTTAATTTGAAGAGTAAGATCTCTTTTCTCAGCAATCTGTGGACAAAAGCTTTGAAACAGCTTTTTTTTAAGAGTGCACAAAAGTCGCACACACAAAAAAAGTCTTGCACATATGAAAAGACGTCACATTGGGTCCGTTGAGGACAGATATTGACAGGCACAAGGAAATCCGAAAAGGCTCTGTCCGACAAATGGAAAGAAGTAGGCAGCATAAACTGTGCTCAAGTTTAAAAAGTGCAGAGGAGTTTGCAGACGAAGGAAACAGATGAACATGCAAGCACACGCCAAGAGTGGCGCCTGATGGAGAGACACGAGGCAGGCCGACGGACGGTCGGGAGACTCTTGATGTTCACTCTTT
Organism: Mullus surmuletus; assembly: GCA_903171835.1. Classification (NCBI taxonomy): domain Eukaryota; kingdom Metazoa; phylum Chordata; class Actinopteri; order Syngnathiformes; family Mullidae; genus Mullus; species Mullus surmuletus. Next base: position 751,205 of record CAESWR010000361.1, read on the forward strand.
GCTACATCAATCAGAAAAAGACTTGTGAGTATTTAGGCGGAGGTGGGATCAGTGACGACAGGCTTGCTTGGAAGTGAATCTGGGGCCTCATTTGAAATTGAAAGAATGAATTATATGTTGAAACACTTGTCAGATTTCTGCTCCTCTTGCTTGGCCCCTTTGCCTCTGGGTCTCCGTGAGGTCACTGAGCATTACTGAGGCCATAAGTCACTCCCACGCTTTTTTTATGAGTCGTTTTTCTTTCTTTCTTTTTTTTTTCTACAGAATGGAACATTGCTAAATTGGCATTTGTCTTTGCACTCTGTAGCTTCTTGTTTTGTTCTACTTATATTTGATGGCAGAGATCAGAGGCAACCCACAGATTCCCTCGATATTTTACTTTGAAAGACAATAAATATTTCATTATTCATGGTCAGTTGAGTTCTTTAAGAGCCTTTTGTAAGAGTGCCTCTCTGGGTTTGAATTGCCATGGAGAATGGTTTGAGCTGCATCGCGGGCAGTGGCGGCTGGGAACGAGAGTGCTGGTTGTCGTCTGCACAGCGGGGGTCAAGTTGTCTGCCTGTGGAGGTCGTACGAGCAGCCATCACTGGCTATGTGCCAGCAGCAAGTGCTCCTCAGTGTGCTGCATGACTGGGCAAACAGCTGGAATCCTGTGATGGCATAGGGTTCAATCCAATGAGCCCGTAAATAATTAATTGTTATTGTGGAGGAAGATTGGAGGAAATGTTCTCTGATGATCCCTGACTGACAAAATCATGTCACAGTCAGTTAATCCATGGTTAGCGCAGGCATTCAAACTGAGTAAATGGTTTCATCCACATAACACCTCTGAACACCTCTAAACATAACACCTCTAAATTAATACATTTCATTTGCGCCTTTTCCAAGCATCATCAAACAAAAAAACCTGTCAGATCGGTCTGCAGAAAAGTCTTCCTTGCAGCCTTGGGCTTTCAGTGAATGTAAACTTTAGCAGGAAGTGAGTTCAAACAAGGCAAGCAGTTTTACGACTGTTGAGTTCTTGCATTTTACTGATCGTCTCCCATGCTGTCACACACACACACTAATGTCACACTACGTCTTTCCGCCCAAATACTTCCCAGGAAAATCTCCTCACACGTACTGAAACAAACATCTAGGTCTCTGCGAAGTGAGTCATTGTCATCCTCAACAGCTAATACGAACCCAACACTTAACAATCCAGCAAGATTTGTTAATCAGTGTATTCCCCAAGTATAATGCTGATAGCCTTTGTTGTATCTTGACAATGTCCTCATAGAAAATAGTTGTTGAGTTAGCTTTCTCATAGCTTATAACTATCTTTGTCTGTGTTTGTTTGGGTATGGTGGGTATTCGTGTTTGTTGGGTTTTTGCTGTTAGTTCATTGTTATTTCTTCACGTTATGTTGTGCTCAGCATCATAGCCATGGACATACAACCATAGATTGGCCTCCATAACTTGCAGGTGTTTGAGAATCATGCAGGGTTTGCAGTTTATACATTGTAGATTGTAGTAATTGTTGCAAGAATAGTAATAAAGGCTTTTGACATGTTCTCTTATATATCTACCATCTCTATAGTAATTGGATCACAGAGATTAAGGGAGCCACAAAGGGTCAAAGTCTTCAATACTGTACCATTAACTTCGGTGGCTCTTTAAAGCGGTAAAAGCACACATTTCTTGAAGGGGAAAACAGGCCACTGATAGAACAGAGTGCAAACAACAATTAACGAGTAACAATGGTGACAATAAGGTGTTTTGTCACAATTACCTGAAGCTCAAGAAACACAGCTGATATCTATATGTATCTTAATGTGTCAACATGCTAACTCTTAAGTGTCAATGTGAGCCATGTTTGACCCTTGAGAAAATCTTTGAAATAACTTTAAATGATCTTCAGCCCAAACAGTTTGCTGACTGAATCAATTGACTTATTGAGTTATTACTGCATCACTAGTTGGTTTTATCTCAGTTTGCAAAGAACTCCTCAACTCCAACTGTTCTCCTGATTTCACAATCTACAATTGCACAATCTGAGCAGGGAGATTGCTTTAACAGATTTGTAGGTTTAATATGCTTTGGACCGACAAAGACGAGAAATGAGTAACTGTTTGCCATGACATCTGTGTTGTATTTCTGAAAACCATTAGTGTTGTTTAAAAAGCAAGTTTGACTAAGTGGCTGTTAAAAGAAAGCATCATCTCGATAATTGTTTACAAAACTTGTCGAACGCTAACAAATATTTCTGACCTGTCCGTCACAGACACATCCAGGATTAACCTACATGCTTGTAAAGACTGTCACCAAAAGTCTTGCCACAAGCCAATATTACGTAACTTAGACCAGGAGACATAAATATGTCAGACGTCGGTACTTTGTGTAGCTTTACCTGTGCAGCTACAAACACGCCAGCCTGTATCTCTCACAGCTATCACTGCTCAGTTTATTACACTTTGTTTAAATTCTTGTGGTGAAAGCTCACAAGTTAAGACATGTGCTCGAAGCTGATAACACAGGCTGTGTGTTGCATCGTTTCACACTTGAACAACGAGGTGACAACACAGAGGCAGCCCTCCACCTTCAGTTATTTGAAACTGACTGCAGAGGTTCTTCTTAATGTTTCAGATTGACTTTGTAAACACTTGATCAATCATCCAAATTATAGATTATAACCACAAGATTATATCACATCTGATCACACACGACATAAATACACAATTCTAGTTTCATCAGATATCAGTGGATCTCTGAAGATATTCTGTGTGAAGGGTTGGGAAGTGAGTCATATTATCATCAGTGTAGATCATGAGGGAATGCCACAGTTCACATAAAACCAGTAAAGACAAATACACATTTGAATGCTGGGAAATGGTGATTTAGGAATTTCTTGCCATAGTGACTTCCATTCAGGAGTTTTTCACTACCATCTGTTGGTTATAGGTTGGTGCTTGTTTTAATTAGAGTGAATTAAATGTAAGCTGTAAGCTATTGAACCATGGAAGAAAAACTAAGTTTGCTTAAAATGTTGGAATGCAGTAAAGGTGGAGAACTGCAGAGTCAGGTGATAATTGTCTGAGAATTGTGATTATTATGACCTTGCAGGCTTTTTCACCTAACAGCAATTTGATTAAAAGTAATCTAAAGATATTGATTAGTGCAACTTTTTAGGCAAAGCCAGCCGTGTAGCTCCATGATACATGGAGTTAAAAGCCAGTTTAGAGTCCCGTACTTCATTTACACTACAGCTTTATTTACATCACTTTGGCAAAATACCATCTAGTAATCAATATTTTACTTACTCCATTTACCAACTGTAAGCATAAAGGAAAATCACTCTCAGGATCGGACATGGTCGGCCT